>CAUYUJ010012758.1:162500-257500 GCA_963575745.1 Prorocentrum cordatum
GCGTAGCTGCTAGTGCCTCGTCGCCCACATGGGCGGTGTCGTCTCCTAGCGCGGCCCAGAGTGTCGTCGTGGCCTCCGGCAGAGTGCGGCACGCTCAGGGGCTCAGCGCTGCCCGGGCGGCGGTGCTCTCCAGGCCGAACCGCCGCAGAGAGTGCGGTAGGCGGAGGTGCCACGAGGCTGCGTTCGCCGCAGGGGCCGCGAGCTCCGCGCTTTGCAGGCCGTGGCCCCCAGCGGCGCCAGCGAGGAAGAGATTCCTGCGCGCGGTGTCGTCCAGCGGGGCGCCCAGGGCGTGTTCGCATTCAGCGGCCAGCGCCCCGTCCAGGGCCCGTGCCCCCCCACTTGGGGCGCCGCAGGCGCAGGCGCGCGTCAGGAACGCGTCGTCGGAACCCGTCCTCGCGCGCAGGAGGGTCAGCGCCACGTGCCTGTCCAGGCCCGCGGCGCAAAGGCTACGCAGCCTCTGGTGGAGCTTCCCGCGGGCCGTCTGCAGCGCAGCCACCTCGGGGCTACCCTCGGCATGGAGGCTCCCTTCCACTGGCGCTGCGGCGTGGGTCGTCGGGACCGTCGGTAGCGCGCCGCGACGCAGCACCAGGGCACGGGGATCCAGCGCACGCAGCTCGGGAAGCGCCGCCGCCGGGTCGACCTCGCGGCCCAGGCGCAGCCTCGTCTTGTCCAGATCCCCGCGGAGGCCGGCCGAGGCGCAGGCGCGTTCGAAGGTTTCTTCGGCGGCTCTGGCTCTGGAGGGGTTGCAGACTTGGCAGCAGTAGCCCCCCGCTGGTTCCGTCGCGGTGGCTGCGGCCTGCTCTGCGGCGCTGGCCACACCTGGGCATCTCGAGGGAACACTTGGTTGGTGAGAGCGTCCCCGACGCACTGCTTCGGAAGTTTTGTCTGCGTGCCGTCACGCGCCACGTGCACGTGAGTGACAGCGGTGCACAGGCCCAGGCGCGCACAGGGCAGCAGGTCCAGGACCAGGGTCGACACCGCAGTCGCCGAATTTGCCGACCCGTCGAACTCGTTGTGGGCGCTCCTCACGTCCAGGCTGTTTTGCAGCAGCGCGGCCAGCACTCGAGGACGACCAGGGCTGCTTTGTGCCGCGTTCTGCGCCACGGGCACCTCCTCCTCCTCCTCCTCCTCTTCCTCCTCCTCCTCCTCCTCCTCCTCCTCCTCCTCCTCCTCTTCCTCCTCCTCCCTCCTCCTCCTCCTCCTCCTCCTCCTCCTCCTCCTCCTGCTCCTCCTCCTCCCCTTTCTCCTCCCCTCCTCCTCCTCCTCCTCCTCCTCCCTCCTCCTCCTCCTCCTCCTCCTCCTCCTCCTCTCTCCTCTCCTCTCCTCCTCCTCCTCCTCCTCCTCCTCCCCTCCTCCTCCTCCTCCTCCTCCTCCTCCTCCTCCTCCTCCTCCTCCTTCCTCCCCCTTCCTCCCTCCTCCTTCCTCCCTCCTCCCTCCTCCCTCCTCCTCCTGTTCTTAATATTATTCCTCTTCCTCCTCCTCCTCCTCCTCCTCCTCCTCCTCCTCCTACTCCTCCTCCTCAAGCCATTGGGGCTCAAGCCTTTTTTGAGCCTGCCTCTGTACCGTCTCGAGGTGCTTGAGGTCACGTCTCCCGAGGGAGACCGCCGAACCAGAGGCAATCGCAACCAGATTATTTCACTCGCCATGCCTCCTTCGCGTCGCAAGGGCGGCGGCTGGGCAGGCTGGTATGGCCATCGTGGCGATCATGATTCTCCTTGGAAATGTGGGCGCTGCGGCTGCGCCAAGAACTCGGGAGATTCTGGTACTGCAAGCAATGCGGTGGCAAAAAGAAAGATTGTGACGTCGCACTACTTCAGGGAGACGCTGGAGATCTGTGGACCGACTGGGAGCGGCCCCAAGGTGGAGGACTTGCCGACCCCGCGCCCGTGGGGCTTCAGGGACGAGGGCCCCCACCAGCAGCCATCATTGGGAACCAGGAAGCTCTGTCGGACGGTGAGATCCAGCAGCTCATTGAACTCAACAAGAAGATGGGCAAACAAAGTTTGGCTACGGCGTACCAACTTCGCCTTGATCAGCGTCGGACCGCAGTGGAGCCCATCCCACTCCAGACGCAGGCTACCACGGTCGACCGTCACATCAAACAGCTCGAGAAGAAGCTCAACGCCGATATGGGTCAGTATGAGCGTTGGAAAGATTGGCTCGACGCCAAAAAGGAGTCAATTGCCAAGACCAGAGTCGAGCGTCGAGATGGAATTGCTAAATATAAAGGCTTGGTTGAGCAGTTGTCCAGCCAAGTATGTTCGCCAGCTCCGATCCAGCAGAAGACCCAGGTCACGCTACAGGAGTTGCTCAGCGGCAATGGGGAGTTCCTCGGCCTCTCCGGCGTCGAGAGCGCTTTCGGGGTCGATGGCGACGTCTACGAGATTCAAGATTCAGATCGAGAGGAGCTCGCAGCCAGATCGCAGCAGCTACGTGAGCAGATCTCCAATGCGGTCAAGGACCTCTTCGGCCAGGCTTCGCAAAAGTTCGAAGAGCTCAAGAGCGCACACAAGGCCCACGTCCTCCGTCTCGGCAAGAAGCGCAAGACCAACGAAGGTGAAGCTACAAGTGGCGCCACTGATGCAAGAGCTGGCGGTGGAGCAGGTTCTAATGACGGAGCTGGTGGAGCGGCACCTGAGGGCACGGCAGCGAAGGAGAGTAGCAGCGTGGGCCATGGGTCATCGACCTCGTCGGCCACGGCGCTCTTGGAGTCTGCAGACAAGCTCTTGGGCCCACAACCTCAGCAGGCAGCCCCCCCTGTCGTCGCGTAGTCGGCAGGGGGGCCATCACGTTCACGGTTCATCCGACATTCCAAGTGGTCCATCGGCCACGTCCTCATCCCCACCGGCGCCCGATTCGTTCGGAAATACGAGGTCAGGAAGTTCATCGGCGAGGGCTCCCTCGTCGGCGATATCGGCTGAACGGGCTTCCAGGAGTTCTGACAGCCATCATCTCTCGTCGGCCAGCATGCTGGCCAGCAATTTTTTGGGGCCCCCTGCTGAAGGAGCCCTTCCATCTGACCCTGCTAAGTTTTTTATCAGTGCCCCCTTGCCCTGCCTGCACGTTTCAGTTAGCAGTCGAGACGATGAATTGTACGGCGTGGTCATCGATTGAGTCCTGGGTAGAATCCTCGACTTCGCACGCACTCCTGGCTCAGGAACATCGTTTGGTTAGTGCTGACGACATCGCGAAGGCAGGAAAGTGGGCACTGAAGAGGGGATGGAAAGCTAGATTCGCTCCAGCGTTACGAACCAGCGAGGGGGGTTCCTCTGGAGGGGTGGCGATTTTGGTTCGATTGTATCTTGGATTTCACGATCCCGATTTTGAGGCTGTCGTCGTCCCCCACAGAGCCCTGAGTTGTATTGTTTCGGTCCCTGGAGCTCCTCAAACTTTGTTCACGGCCCTATATCTACGTGACAGTGAGGACCTCACTGACAGGAACCTCGCAATCCTTGCAGCAGTTGGATCTCGGCACAGCGAGTTTGCTGGCCCACATTGTATCGGAGGTGATTTCAACGTGACGCCTGAAGTTGTGGCCGATTCGGCAGTGCCAGGCTGGTTGAAGTCTAACCTCATTTTCACGAAGGATGGGACATGCACCAGCACGGGAGGAGCTCGTACGTTAGATTTCTTCATCTTGTCTGCAGGCCTCAGCCGATGCTTGCAGTCTGTCGAGGCGGTGCTCGGCACCGATATCAAGACGCACACCCCCGTGCGCATCCTCTTCCACCCGCAGTTGGCTGAGCTCAAGGCCCTCCAGTTCCTGAAGCCCCCGAAGCCCCCAGCAGAGCGGCCAGTCGGCCCTCAGCCTCATCCTCCAGACCTCTCGGAGGTTTTAGATTGCGCCGACTATGGCATGGATCTTGTTGCTCGGAAGGCCCCCAGAGGCCAAGTGCAGCGGCACCTCGACACGCTGTATCGTCTCTGGGCTGATACCGCCGAGTGGGAATTGTCTCAGGTCCTCCAGACGGACCTGCCTATTTGGGGTACTAGGTGCAGACGGCCTCGTCTGGTCTGGGTCTCTGCGCTCGACAGGGACTCCAAGGCCTCTTACAAGGACCCCATGCTATTCGCAGACAGATGGCTGTCTCGCCTCATTCGGTTTCTCCTGGGCGCCATGGTCGACGGCGACGTTGTCACTTTCAACATATATATATATATATATATATATATATATATAATAATATATATATAATATCAAAAAAAAAAAAAAAAAAAAAAAAAAAAAAAAAAAAAAAAAAAAAAAAAAAAAAAAAAAAAAAAAAACGAGGCGCCCCAAGAGATCTTCAGACCTTTGGGAGACTTCCTGGAGGTATATCGCGAGCGTTCAGCTCTGGTCCTGGGGTTCGAGGGTGTTCATGCTGATTCGGGAGGTCTTCTTGAATGTCAAGCTCTTCTCGAACCCAGATTAGATGAATATGCTAGGGCTTCCTCGCAGCGGTCGCTGAAGGCGTGGCGTAGCTGGCATCTAGACGGCATCGATGGACTAAAGAATTGAAGCCGTGGGTGGCGACCACCACGCTCTCGGCCGAAGGGCTCGTCCTCTCGGACCCTTTGTCGCTACTGCAGGCTGAGGGGACTAGGTTGGGTGAGCTGTGGAACTCGAAGTCCCCCCCCCCCCCCCCCCCCCCCTGAGGCTAGCAAGGAGCCCATCGAATACTTGGAAGGCCGAAGCCCCCTCACGCCAGACGACCTGATTGCTGTGAGTAAAAGTCCTACGCAGTAGGTACAGCCACAAGTGTGGATGGCTTCCACATGCGCCATTTTTCGATGTTGCAACCAGGCCTCCTGTCAGTTTTGTGCACGCTCTACTACATGATGGAGTGCACGGGGCTCATGGCCCACCAGACGCAGGCATTGGTCACTCTCCTCCTATCCAAGCCAGCAGGATGATATCGGCCGATAGGCTTTTTTTCTGCATATTACAGATTGTGGGCGAGAGTTCGCCGCCCCTATGCCGAGCGATGGGAAGCCGATCATCAGCGGACCTACCTCGCAGCGGGTCCCTTCAATTCAGCGCTCGACGCAGTCTACAGGCAAGCCGTCAGAAACGAACAGTCTGTGGGGAAAGGCAAGGCGGTTGCTAAGATCCTCTGGGACCTCTACAAGTTCTACGAATCTATTCGGCTTCCTAAGCTCGCTGCACGTTGTGAACACAAGGTTTCCCCAAGCAGATCTACAGGGTCTCGATCAAGGCCTACGGAGGAGCTCGATTTATATCTCTTGGGGGCCTTCTGCACGGCCCGCACTTCAGTGAGCGCGGAATCGTTGCTGGTTGCAGTTTCGCTACTACGTACATTAGGGCCTATGTTATCCCCACGATGGACCTCCTGAGGCTCCCCTACCAGGTTCAGCTCGACATCTACATAGACGACTACGGTATATCTAGCAGTGGGTCTGGGAAGTCTGTAGTGTCTTCGCTGAAGCTTCCCTCGGCTGAGTTGCTTATTGCCCTCGAAGAGAAGGCAGAGAAGGCAGCAGTGGTCTCCTCCGTCAAATGGGTCGGTCAGGCAGTCAAGTCTTTCTTGGGGAGGTACGGAGGGCCTTCCGATGACTGCCACACTGCAATCAACCTCGGCATCGACGACGGCGCTGGTCAGGCGCGTCGTGCCAGAGGACGGGGTCGCAAAGCTGCTGCTCGTCTTCGGGTTTTTCGACAGAGAGTCAAGAGAGCTTTCAAATGTAGGCAGGCGCTTGGACGTCACTCCCGTAAAATATTCGTTTCTGGGCCGGTGGCTTCGATGACGTATGGGGCGGCTGTCTTTGGGACGTCGGATCTCGGCTGGGTCGAGGTCCCTAACGGCTCTGTGCATTCTCGAGAATGACCCGATATACCACACTTCTATCGCACCTATCGCTCGGTACTCCAGAGAGATTTGGGACGCCCAGGTGCAGCAGACTCCGTTCGCTTTAGGATTTCGTGAGCTTCGTGCAGCCCGGGGAGATGTCTGGGCTAGCCCGCCAAGCTCGTGGCGCAGAGTACGCGGCCCGATGGGCGCCATGTTTCTTTCTCTCAGCCGTATAGGCTGGTCCATGACGTCCTTTGCGCAGCTGAAGAACGATCTTGGTGTCGAGTATTCCCTGACCATCCATTCCCCTCAGCTTATCAAGCAGTTGCTGCACGAAGGAGTGGTCAGGATGCTTTGCCGAGTTGCAGGTCAGAAGCTCGGTCTTCAAGACCGCGCATCTTACGACGCTGTGATCAGAGACTCGCGCAGCTCGCAATACTCCTATTTCGAGAAGGGATGCATCCGTGCCAATACCTGCGGGGCCTGTTGGACCCAGGAGAAAGCCGTGTCCCTCGGATATCAAATTCCTGAGGTATGTTGTTCTCTGTGTGGCGGCCCTTCAGACTCAACGTGGCACAGGTTATGGGTGTGCCCTACGGTCGACGATCTCAGGAAGGAGCTTTGTGATCCCGAAGTGTTGCAGGCGAGTGCCGAGGTGGACTTAGCCACCGTCTCGAATGACCAGTTCGTGTTGTCCACGAAAGGTATCTTCACCCACCCCTGCGAGCACCTCCCGATGCCCTCCAAGGAATGCCCCCCTATGGTCCATTGGGAAGCTCCTCAGCACGATGATTCTGATGAGCAACTATTCTCTGGGGACGTTTTCTTCGACTGATCATGTAGGAAGCACGTACTTACGGAATTATGCAGGGCAGGGTGGGGCTTAGCTGTTTATGATAATCATAGGAATTTGCAGTGTGTCACGTGGGCCCCCCTTTGGGACAGGTTCCCCGAGACCTCCCAAGCGGCGGAGCACAGTAGCCTGGCATATGGTTCTCTGTGTCTCCTGGGGCCCCCAGATGGCTTCAGTGATTGCCTTAATGTTTGCAAAGCGTTTCTCATGGAGCGACCCGAGCGTCTCTCCTACAAGCGGCCTTATGCAGGGCTGATGTTAAATACGCTTCAGACTAAATTGAACAGCCTTCACAAGGTGAAGGCGCACGCAGCGGATTCCCCAGATTTAACGGCCGATCAGCGGCATTTCAAACTTGGTAATGATGAGGCCGACAGAGCGGCCAAGCGAGGAGTGGACATGCACGCCAAGGGCTCTAACGCTGAACTTGATTTTGTAGACTGGCAACTCAAAGTTGCCAAGAATGTCGGCCTGCTGGCAGCCCGTATTCTTCCGTCTTGGCCGAGACTCAACCTTGACGGAGTGGGATTTATCGCCCCAGCCCGCGAGGTGGAGCCGCCCCCCCCCCCCCTCCCCCCTTGTGGAGCAGTACCATCATGAGTGGGTGTGGTGTGCCACCTTCTGGCGCTGCAGCACGTGTCTCCGATGTCGCCGCCAGTCTGAAAAACCCGGTTTTTTTTGTTAGGGTCCTCGGGCCAGCTCCCTGACGTGGCCCTTTCCATGCGTGATAAGGGCCACGCTATCACGGCCCTTCAGTGCTCGAATCAAAGTATGTTGTATGTTTGCCATCTCTGCTGCGGGCACAGCTGCGGCGGTCAATTCAGGAAGCTTCGCAAGTCGTGCATCCCCGAGCCCGAAGGGCCCAGGAAGTCTAAGTACGCGCCCTCGGTCTTGAGGGCGCTGCGGAGGGGTAGACATCCCAGGCTGGCTGGAGTGACGTGCGAAGCGTTCGCCCCTGCTGCTGAAGCGAGCGAGTCTGATCCTGGTGATCGGGCTGAGCCCGACATGTTGGCTCATGTCCGCAGGTCGCTTCGGGAGGAGGGCGAGCACGCTCCAGACCAGCACTCTCGTTCAGAAGGCTCGGACTGACCCTGCACCAGGCGGGTAAACTAGTCCGAGTTTTTTGTTTCGTTCCAACTCAACCCGAGTTGGCTCGGGTTCAGGGCGCCCGTCAAAAAAAACTCCTCCTCCTCCTGCTCCTCCTCCTCCTCCTGCTCATCCTCCTGCCCCTCCTCCTCCTTCCTCCTCCTCCTCCTGCAGGTCTCGAGAGGCAGGGGCGGCAAGACCGTAGTCGCGGTCTCGCATGGCGGAGTGGAGCGGCAGCTAGGCAGCCAGAACAAGCAGATGGGCATTCAGGTGGTGCGTGAAGCCGCGCATTTGGGCGCGACCCAGTCAGCCGCGCGGCGACGACGTGTCGGAGCCCAGCCCAAGAGGATCATGGAGGCCAAGGCCAGGAGTTGGAAGATCCAGCGGGTCAAGGCCGCAGGAGGCGCAGCGGAGAAGGTGGTCAAGCTCGGGATCGCGCCGTCGGAGCTCTACGGCACACGCGTTCAGGGCGCCACGGACACGCTGATCACCACGCTCAGGAGGACTGTAGCGGCGGCTTTCCCTGGCTGCAACACGGGGAGGTCGGCCGCGCTGGTGCTGCTGGCGGAGGGCGCGGACCCTGCCGTGATCGCCAACGCTGGGCCCATCGTGGAGTGGGCCAGGGCGTGGCAGGAGGCGACGGACATGGCCACGCGGGACCCCCTGGTGGCGAGCTGGCGCTCGCGGGTCATGCGACTCCACGGGCATCCGAGGCAGTGGGGCCTAGTGAGAGGGCCAGCAGGCTCGTGCATTGCAACAGTAATCCGCATTGGTTGGAGCACCCAGAGTCCAGCAACAGCCACATGCGGGACCGAGGTGCACGATTTGGTACATATAGATTTGTACTACCTTCACCCCCTCGTGCGCCAGGCCACACATTCTGGGCTGCAGAACGGCTGGCTTGCGCGTTGGGGTCCTGGGGTGAAAGTCTCTAAGAATGTCTTTCTGGAGCCGATAAGAATGCTGCTCCGCAGGCCCCTGTTTGAAAAATAGACTGCAGAGCATCGCACGCGGGCCCGAACCTCGTTTGCGGGAGGCACGTGGCCCCAACAGAGAATATGTAAGGCTGGTTGTGCGACGACCGACCAGTGCCAGGCATGTATGAATGTTGTAGGTGCGGACTTGCACCGCACGCATGCACGCAGCGCGCGCGATGTGATGCGCAGGCGCGTCGGCAGAAGACACGCGCAGCATAGAGGAGCAAACCCGCTCCCAGGTTTCGAACCCCTCTGGGCCAGGGGCATCTCCGAGGACCCCGTTGAGCTCCTGAATGTTCTGCCAGTCTCGTTCGAGGCCCAACATGAGGGCGAACGCCCAGGGGCCGTCACAGGAGAGGTTTTCACAGACAGATCTCTCTTGTACGGTGAGTTTATCCCCCTTCGGCGCGCGGGGTGGAGCTTCGCCACCCTTGACGCCTCAGGGGGGAGCCTTGCTTGTTCTGCGTTCGGCCCCCTCCCCCTGCCACAAAATCGGCAAGGGATATACCCGCCAGAGCTGCGCGCTATCCTTCAGGCGCTGAGGAGCGCGATGCCGCCCTTCAAAATCTAGCGCGGCTGCCAGGCTGCAGTAGACGGAACGTCCAGAGGGGAGGAGTGGCGCTCGTCACCTGCCAGGGCACACAGTGATCTCTGGCGCGAGTTTTGGTTTCTGACGAACGATCTTGGAGGGTTGGGCCCCAGGACCATCCAGATAATAAAAATAATGGCACATGCCACTCGAGCCCAGCGGCGAGAGATTGGCGAGAGACTGTTCAAAGGCAACCGCTTCGCGGATGAACACGCGAAGAAGGGGGCAAATTTGTGCGCACGCCCTTTCTGGCAGCGCCAGGCATATCGGCAGAAGTACACCACGATAGCAGATGCCCTGGAATTTGCTGTAAGGCTCGGCGCAATGTCGCCCGAAGTCGTCGATGCGATTACCGATGTCGAACCGAGCAGCATCAGAGGACCAGACCCGAGTCAGGCCGCCGAGTCGAATCCTGCTCCTCCTCCGATGCCCCCCCCTTCCCCGTCTGTGGGCCCCAGGGACCGCCACGCTCCCAGGGCCACAAGTCAGACTCAGAGCGGGCCGTCGGGCGCAGAATCTGTCGAATCCGAAGCCCGAGAAGCACGCATCCTTAAGGCGCAGGGGCTAGGACACCACCTCGTGTTCCGCCCCAATTTTGCATTCTGCAGGCGACGCGCTTCCTACGCTCAGCGTAAGTGGACGAACCTTGTGAAGGAGGGCTGCAAGCCCGCCCGAGCTCGGACGGCCAAGGGTCGACTGACGCGTTTGTGGGAGGGCCGCCATCCATCCACAGGGAAGCCCTCGTAAGCACGAACTTGCACGGCGAAGGCGGCTTGCGTGGTGCTCTCCATCTGCGCAAGTCCTAAGTAGCACAATCCTAGCACAATCCTCCTCCTCCTGCTCCTCCTCCTCCTCCTCCTCTTCCTGCTCCTCCTCATCATAATCGTCCTCCTCCTCCTCCTCCTCCTCCATCTCCTCCTCCTCCGCCTCCGCCTCCTCCTCCTCCTCCTCCTCCTCCTCCTCCTACTACTACTACTACTACTACTACTACTAATAATAATAATAATACTACTACGACTACGACTGTTCCTAATATGTTTCCTCGTCCTCCTCCTCCTCCTCATCCTCCTCCTGCTCCCCCTGCTCCTCCTGCTCCTCCTGCTCCTCCTCCTCCCCTCCTCCTCCTCCTCCTCTTCCTCTCCTCCTCCTCTCATCCTCATCCTCCTCCTCCCCCTGTTCCTAATACCCTTCCTCCTCCTCCTCCTCCTCCTCCTCCTCCTCCTCCTCCTCCTCTGCTCCTGCTCCTCCTCCTCTTCCTCCTCCTCCTCCTCCTCCTCCTCCTCCTCCTGTTCCTCATGTTCCTCCTCCGCCTCCTCCTCCTCCTCCTCCTCCCCTCGTCCTCCTCCTCCTCCACCGCCTCCCCCATCCTCCTAGTCCTCCTCCGCCCCCTCCTCCTCCTCCTCCTCCTCCTCCTCCTTCGCCTGCTCCTCTTAATCCTCCTAATCCACCTCCTCCTCCCTCCCTCCTCCTCCTCCTCCTCCCCCTCCTCCTCCTGTTCCTCCTCTCCTCCTCCACCTCCCCCTCCTCCTCCGCCTCCTCGTCCTCCTCCTCCTCCTCCTCCTCCTCCTCCTCCTCCTCCCCCCCCTCCTCCTCCCCCTCCCCCTCCTCCTCCTAGCCGTTTCGGGGCGAGCGCGGGGCTCGCTCGTGCGGGGGCATACTTCGAAGCGGCGCGCCCCCGCGGGCCGATGGCGAATGGCGCTGCTGGAGGCGCGCGCGGCACCAGCCAGGGTGGCGACCCCTGGACGTGCAATGCGTGTGCAGCTGGCTACAGCAACATGGCGTGGCGCACGGTGCGCAGGCTCTGCCAGTCGGCGCGGCCGCCGAGGGGCGCAGGCACGATCGGCGACGCCATCGACAAGGCCAAGAAGGTCAAGGCCAAAGGGAAGGCGAAGGCCGTGGCGAAGCGCGCGCGGTTCGCCTCGGATGGGCCTGGCCCGTCCGCCGCCGCGGCCACGCCGGCGCCGCGGGCGCGGGGCGCGGCCAAGCAGGCGGCCGAGGAGAAGCCCAGCATCTGCGGCGGCAAGGACGAGGAGGTCCGACTGGCCCTCCTCCGTCACTCTGGCCCCAGGGAGGGCTGGTCGGCGGCCCTGGTCCAGGACTTCGGGGCACTGGTGCCCGAGGCCGACGTGCCGCCGCCTGCGAAGCCCTTGGCCGAGCTGTCTCTCCAGGCCCTCCTGGCCAGGGAGGCGAAGGTCAAGGGCCAGGTCGGCCGTGCAGAGGCCATGCTGGCGGCCGTCAAGGAGGAGCAGGAGGCTGTCGCGGCTCGCGTGGCGGAGCAGGAGGGCGTCCTCCAGAAGCGCCGCGACCAGCTGGAGGAGGTGGCCGAGGCGGCGCGCGCCTGGAAGCGCGCCGACCTGGCGCAGCACACAGGGCCGTCGCCCATGGAGGCGGGCGAGCCTGAGGAGACGGGCAACCTGGGCAAGGCGCTGCTCAAGGGCCTCGAGGGCCTCGAGGCGGAGCGGGAGCGGGTGCTACTGCTCGGGGAAGAGGGTGGCGCCTTGCTCGCGATGGCCGCGGAGGCCCGCTGCCTCGTGGAGAGGCTCGCCGCCGCCGACGCCCGTGCCCGCGAGGCAGCGGCGGCTGAGCGGGCCCGCGCGGCTGCTGCTGCCGCCGAGCGGGCCGCCGCCGCGCAGGAGGCCGCTCCCGCGGCCGCTGGCGATGTGGACGGCGCTGCTGGTCCTCCTGGGGACCGCAAGCGCGCCGGCGACCTCGGCCCGGGCCCCGAGCTCGACGGGCTCGATGCCTTGTTCGACGAGGTGGGCATGGAGGACGAGCAGCAGCGCGAAGCCTGGCGCGCAGCGCTGGCCAAGCGCCAGCGAGTGTCAGGCCCAGCCTCGGGGTAGCCGCCCGCAGGCGGCGGACGCGGTGGAGCTGGTGTCGGCCAACACCACCGCGTGGGGCTCGGCGCAGTCGCTGGTCGAGTGGCTGCACGACGGCGTGGGGCGGCTGCCCGAGGTGCTCTGCCTCCAGGAGCACCGCCTCAAGGGCAAGCAGGCGGTGGCCCGTGCTGCGGGCTGGATGCAGGCGCGCGGCCTCAGCTGGCACGGCCAGGCTGCGCTGGCGACGGGCCCTGGGCCGCTGGAGAGCTCGGGAGGTGCGGCTGTGGCCACGCCGCGGCCGTCGGCGGCCGTCGCTGCGCCAGGGCTCCCAGCCCATCGGTTCCAGGCGTGCGAGGTGAACCTGGGATTCAGGGAGCCGTGCCGTGTCATCTCGTCTTACTTCATCACGAAGATAGGCAGGGCGAAGGAGAACATTGGGCTCCTGGCGGCGCTGCACGAGTACGTGGGGCAGCTGGAGTCGCCGTGGATGGTGATGGGCGACTGGAACATGGAGCCTGAGGACGTCCGAGAGTGGGCGCGCAGCGTGGGCGCTGCGCTAGTCGCCCCAGGGGAGCCGACCTGCGGCTCGAAGGTCTTCGACTTCGCCGTCGTCAGCAAGGTCCTCACGGGCTTCGTGGAGACGGTGGAGGTGCTGCTGCAGGCGCCGACGAGGGACCACGTGCCGCTGAAGGTGGTGCTCCGTGGCGTTGGGCCAGCGGCGAGGGTGCAGCGGCCGCTTTTCCCTGCTGCTTTCCCGCTGCCGCTGCCGCCGCCAGTAAGGCCAGCGCCAAACGAGCGCGGTTTCTCGGCCTGGAGTCCAGGCGGCGAGCAGTCGCTCAAGGTTGGCTGCCGAGAGTGGTTCGAGGCGGTGGAGGCCTACCTGATCGACCTCCACGAGATCGTGCCGCCCAGCCGCTGGAAAGGGCGCGCAGGCGGGCTGCGCACGCAGAGGGTCAAGATGGAGGTGGCCTGGAAGCAGGACCTCAAGAGGAGTGTCGGCGCTGCTTGCAGACGCTGGATGTCGTTCGCGGCGGCGTGCCCCCGCTGGCGCGCGCTGCAGGAGGCGGCGCCAGGAGGTCGCTGCGCGGCGCCGCGGCGCAAGCAGCGCCAGGTGCTGCAGGCGTTCGAGCTCGAGTGGCCAGAGGAAGGCCCGCTCGCAGGGCTGTCGGTCACCCGCGTGGTGGGCCTGCTCAGCACCCCATCGTGCAAGCTGACTGTGCAGTTCGTCCAGGAGGAGGCGAGGCGGCGCTGGGTGCAGGACAAGCAGCAGAGGGCCGCAGAGTGGCGCGCCCGGGCCCAGGCTGCGGCCACCGAGAGGGGCGGCTCGGCGGCCTGACGCTTCATCAAGCAGGTCACGGTGCTGCCCACGGTGGTGCACGCGGGCGCAGACGGTGACGACGGTCCGCGCATGCTTGTAGCAGGCGAGGCCGCAGTGGCTGCGCTGCTGGAGGCGTGGCAGCCTGTCTGGATCAAGCCGTCTCGCGCAGGCGAGGTGGCGCCCGAGGATTGAGACATCCAGGAGTCGGTGCTGCCGCCGCTGGAGCTCGAGGACCTGGAGCGGGCCCTGGGCACCTACCGCGAGGGGTGCGGCCTCGGCTGGGATAGGCTCCACCCGAAGCAGCTGCTGCGCCTCCCGCGGTCCTACAGGCAGCGCTTCCTGGAGCTCCTCCAGGCCTGGGAGCGGAGGCCCACGCGGGAGGCGCTGTGGCAGCTGATAGTGGTGTTCATCCCCAAGGCGACTGGAGGCCAGCGACCGATCGGCCTCACGGCCATCTGGTTGAGGGTCTGGAGCAGGATGCGGCAGCCGCTGGTGGCCCGCTGGGAGGCCTCGCTGCAGAACCCTGCCTTCTGGGGCACGTCGGAGTGCCCGTGCGAGCGCGCGGGGGCGGTGCACAACCTCCTGGCGGCCTTCGCTCGCAGCAGGGGCCTCTCGGCGGCCACAGGAGTCACCGACCTGGCGAAGTTCTACGAGCACGTCAGCCATGAGGAGCTGCGCGTGCAGGCGGTCGCCAGGGGCTTCCCGCTCGCGCTGCTGCGGTGCTACTGCGTGTCGTACTGCACGCAGCGTTGCGTGTCGTGGTGCGGACCGGTCTCCAAGCCGTTCGAGGCGAACGGCACCATTGTTGCGGGATGCAGCGGGGCGGTCGGGCTGGCCAAGCTGCTGGTGCACACCCTCTTCGCGAAGATCGTGCGCGAGAACCCTGTGGTTCGCCTGCAGAACGTCGTTGACGACGTGCTGCTGCGGGCGGTCGGTGGCGAGGCTCAGGTGGTGCAGCAGCTACCCAGGGCCATGGCTGCCCTCATAGAGGGCCTCGTCGCCAAGGGGCTGGGCATCTCGGAAGCGAAGACGGGCTACCTGATGAACAGCGAGGACCTGGGCGACGCGCTGGACGGCTGCTGGGCGCATGGGCCGCTGGCCCGCTGGACAGGCGCCCGCTGCCTCGGCGGCGACGCCACGGACGGGCGCTGGAGGCGCGTGGGCGAGCAGGACGCGCGGCTCGGCCGCGCGGCGGCGGTCAGTGCGCGGGCGCGCTTGCTGCGCAGTGCTGGTGCGCAGGTGGGCCACATCCAGAGGGGGAGCCCGACTGCCACCGCCGTCTGGGGCTCCGCGGTGACGGGCCTCGCCTGCGGGAAGCTGCACGGCCTGCGGGTCGCCGCCATGCGCGCGGAGGGCAGGCTGCCCATGGGCGCCAGCGTTGGCTTGCGGCTGCGGGCGCAGCACGGCGCCGCCTACCGTGACCCCTTCGTGGTGCACGCGGTGGAGGTGGCGCGCTCCTGGGGCATGACGCTGGAGGCGGGCCTGCCTAGTGCCGCGGTGGTGCAGGAGTGCTGGCTCGGGGCGCAAGGCCTGCTGGACCTTCGCCGCCCCTGGGGGCAGTGCCGCGACCCTGCACAGGCGCGTGCACTGGTGCTGAGGCGGGTCGGATGCGAGATGGTGGCCTACAACGCCGTCATCGATTGGCAGGCGCGGGCTTTCTCGCTGGAGTTCTACTCGCCAGGCATGCTGGTGCAGGTGGTGCGCACGTCGGCGTTGCTGGCCTCGGATGTACTCGCGCTGCAGCGGCTGCGCGGGCCTGGCGCCTGGGCATGGCCTGTGAACTGGAAGGGGCTGGGGCGCCTCCTTCACGCGAGCCGCCGCCCCGTGGAGCAGGCCTCCGCTGGGGCCGCCCATGGCGCAGGCTGCCAGGGGCCCGCGCCGCCGCCGCCGCTTTGGCAGGCCCGACACAGGCGCGCGCTCGTGGCGGTCCTCGGCGGCTCCCACTGGCCGCAGGAGCGCCTCTGGAAGGAGGGCAAGGCGCGCGACGGCCTCTGCCGCCTTTGTGGAGGTCGAGGCACGCTGCGGCACAGGGCCTTCGAGTGCGACGCCTGGCAGCCGCTGCGGCGGGACGCGTGCTCGCCCGAGCTGCTGGAGGGGGCACGGCTGGTGGCGCAGCGCGGGGACGCCGCGGCGGAGCTCTTCGCGCGTGCGCTCTGCCCCGACCCTGCCCTTGCCTTCCCCACGGCGGCAGACGCTGCGCTCGCGGCCCCGCGCTGGTTCGGCGCGCCGCCTGGCTCGAAGCTCGCGGGCAGGGTCTACGTGGACGGCAGCGCCAGGTTCCCTGCGCTGCGAGGGGCCCGCCGCGCTGGCTGGGCCGTGGTGCAGATCGGCCTCGGCGGGGAGGCCATCGGCGGGATGCACGGCATCGCCCCGCGAAAGTACGGACCCGAGCAGGAGGCCAGGGACGGCGAGGACTACGCGTTCCACATGCTGGTCCAGTTTTGGCAGGCGTCGGACGACGGCTCGGGCCTCGAGGTCTTCTGCAACTGTGCGGGCACGGTCGGCCTGGCGCTCTCGCGGGGCAAGGCCCTCGCGCCGCTGCAGGCGCGCCGCCACCTGTGGCAGGAGCGGTGGGCAGGGCCTGGCCCGCCGGCCACAGTGCGCAAAGTCAAGGCGCACAAGGCGCTCGCCGCGGCGGCCACCTGGGAGGAGGAGCTCATGATCAAAGGCAACAGGGCAGCCGACCTGTGGGCCAAGCGGGGCGCCGCCCTGTGGCCGATCGACGAGGAGCTGGTCTGGTTCTTCCAGGCGTGCGCCTGGCGCGTGGAGGAGCTTGGGCGCTGGGTCGGCGAGCTGGCCGCCACCATGGTGGACCACGAGAAGCTGGACTCTGACGGGGTGGTGGGCACGGCCGACCTCGTCTGCGACATCCCGCAGGAGGCGCTGGACGCGGCGGAGCTGGCCGACGAGGAGGTGGCTGCGGCGGCGCTCGAGGCCGAGCTCGAGCACGGCCAGGCGCCTGCTGCTGCTGCTGGGGCCGCTGCGGGCGCGGAGCTCGGCCAGCAGCCCGACGCCGCCGCAGGGGCCGCCGCCGTCGAGCTCGAGGATGCAGCGGCCGCTGCCCCCGAGCTGCAGGCAGCGGCGGCTGGAGCAGGCGTGACGCGGGAGGCGCGCGGGCACTGCATCGTCGTCTCGCGCCTCGAGAACGGGGACGGGGCCATGGCCTGGTGCCTGAAATGCGGCTGCCGCTTCTGGAAGAGGTCCCCTCCTGCAGGGACTGGCCTGCTGGGCAGCTGCAAGGGGCGGCCTGCCCCGGGCGAGCGGGCGGCGGAGGTCACCACCCACCAACCCACCCCAACCCAACCCGAAGGCCCCGATTTGCCCTCCACTTCCAGTGGGGGGGGGTCGGGAAACATAGAAAAAACACGTGTTGAACCCTTACCCCCCCCAACCCGAAATTCGGGTCTTCGGGTTGGGTTGGGGTGGTCTGGTAGGTAGTCAGGAGGCGAGGCGGCTCCTGATGCGCCTGCAGGAGCCGAAGAACAAGGCTCGGCTCCTCGCCCCGCAGGCGCCCACGGAGGAGGAGCAGGCGAGGCTCGCGGCGGTGCTCCACGGCGGCGCTGGCGTGGCAGGCGGCGATGGGGCCCCCGCTGGGGCTGGGCGGCCGCCGCGCTGGGGGCTGCGGCCCGCCGTGGCGGATGCCTGGCAGGCGGCCGCGCTCCACGGCTTCGCCTCGCCCGCCGCCGCGGCTTGCTGGGCGCGGGCGCGCGTGGCGGCAGGCTGGGAGTCGCCCTTCGGCGACGGTGGCGCGGCGTGACCGCCGCTTCGACGGCACCTGGTTTAGTCCGCGGGCAGGGCGCCAGGGGGCCGAACAGAAAAATTGCCCAAAATGGCCCCCTCCTCCTCCTCCTTCTCCTGCTCCTCCTGCTCCTCATCCTCCTCCTCCTCCTCCTCCTCCTGCTCCTCCTGCTCCTGCTCCTCCTCCTCCTCCTCCTCCTCCTCCTCCTCCTCCTCCTCCTCCTCCTCCTCCTCCTCTTCCTGTTCCTCCTCCTCCTCCTCCTCCTCCTCCTCATCCCCCTCCTCCCCCTCTTATTACTCCAGTACTTGTCCTTATACATAAGTTCTCCCTGTCGCACCCCGAGGCCAGTTTTTAGTGCGGGCCGGGCGTTTTGCTTCAGACTTCCTCACAATGAATGACCCTGAAGCTTAAAATGGCAACAGCTTCACAGATGGAGGGCGGGTCGTTTTCAAAATGTGACTCTCGCCTTATCACCGCGCACATTCGCTTTAAACATTTGCAACAGCTTTACGGATTGAGGGCGACTGGTTTTCAAAATAGGGTTCTCGCCTTAGCGCCGCGACATTTGTTTTGGAAATTTTCCAGAGTTGCACGGATTGAGGGCGGCCGGTATTCAAACGGTGATTTTCGCTTTAGCACCGCGCACATATGTTTTATATAAACATCTGCAACAGCTTCACGGATTGAGGGCTTTTCTTTTTCAAAAGTGCGCGTTCGCTTTGACACCGCGCGCATTTGTTTCTAACATCTGCAACAGGTTCACGGATGTTCATGATCAGCGTACAAGAACTGTGTTTTAAAAGGATTCCAGATTGTGAGGGTGCAACATTTACATTGCTGAAGTTACAGGAATGGCGTTTGGGCACGAGTAAGGATCGTCAAGACGCAACACTCAAGTTGACCCGTGGCGTTGGAATCCCGAGAACAATGTTTTGGCATGCTTCAGGGTCTTCAAGCGGATGTCTTCCAACGAGGCAGTTCCCTCAGTGGAAATGACCCGTTGTAGATTGTAGGGGCCTATGAAGAGAAAGCTTGGAGCGAAGGTGTGTTCCAACATCGTTGATGATTATTTGGTGTACACTGGTCCTCCTCCTCCTCCTCCTCCTCCTCCTCCTCCTCCTCCTCCTCCTCCTCCTCCTCCTCCTCCTCCTCCTCCTCCTCCTCCTCCTCCTCCTCCTCCTCCTCCTCCTCCTCCTCCTCCTCCTCCTCCTCCTCCTCCTCCTCCTCCTCCTCCTCCTCCATCCTCCTCATCCTACGTCAGAGGCCTCCCACATGTGGTCCGAGCAGATCGGGTCGGAGGATCGTGCCGCACCGGCAAAGTCGGCGGTGCATCGGCGACATCGGCGTGGAGAAAATCGGGCTGCAAATCGAGCCTCATCGCCGATGCATCGCCGATGAAGCGCGATCCCCCGATCCCCATCCACTCGGACCCCACTTCAAAGGCCTGGATCCCCATCGTCGCCGTCCTCCCCAGACCTCCGACGTTGTGTTTTTTTTCACGACGGGGGCCCCCCGAAGGCCATAGGTGTGGGCACTCTCTCCAGGACCGGCTTCTCATCCCGAGCCGTGTTTTGACCGCCTGGGGTCCAGCGAGGGCCTCCCAGAGACAGAAAGTTCACAACAGAACAAGTTCTTCGTGATTCTTGCACAGCCAGGAGTGGTCTGGCCTTCGAGTCATAACTCAGGTCTCTGGCGGGGGGACGATTCGGGCATCCTCGGAAGGTCCTCGGCGAGGCACAGCTGCTGGAAAGCACCCAGAGGCTAGAAAGCGGATGGGCATGTGCGAGAACATCAGATAAGGCCTACCGTCGTCAGTCGTTCGCAACGAGGGAAGGTCTGGTGGGGACTCCTCATCTGGAGCGTCCTCCTCCTTCTTATCCAGCTTTTCCTCGTACTCCTCCCCCCCCTCCAGCCGATGTAGCCTCGATATGTTGGAGTTCAGCTACGCGTGCCAGTGCTCATGCGAGTGTGTGCTGGATCAGCGGTCGGTTTGGGTGGTGTTCTGGTCAGAGCGTGGCAGACGGCCGCAGACAGCGCGAGCCAGGAGTCCAGGTAGTTCTGCTCGTCGGGACACCCTCAGGACTCACATAGGCTCCCCCAGCGGGTGCCACCACCACATCCAGATCTCAGGGGGGCCCGCCCGCTCGCAAGGCGAGCTCTCCGGAGGAGGCCGCCCTCTTCCTGCGGCTGCTCGCGCGCTCCAGGCCCGTCGGCGGATGAGGACGAGGACAGGCAGGAGAACGAGAACGAGTGCAGGGACGAGGGCGAGGACGACCACGAGGAGAGGAGGAAGAGGAGGAGGGGAGGACGACGAGGAGGAGGACGAGGACGAGGAGGGCGAGGACGAGGACGAGGAGTGGAGGAAGAGGAGGAGGACGACGAAGAGGAGGACGAGGGCGAAGACGAGAACGAGGATCAGGACAAGAACGAGGAGGACGAGGGCGCTGGCATGCTCCTGCACGTGCGTAGGGCGGGTGTGAGCGGGCGGGATTGGTTACTTCTCGACGACATCCTGGCGCAGGACACGCAGGTCTTGGCACTCCACGGCTTGCTGTCGGAGGTGTTCGTGCTCGCCTGCGGCACCGCCCAGGGGCGCAGTTTCAGCGTTCCGGCGTTTAACGCGCTGCTGCGGTCCTTGAAGGACGACTTGACGGAGGCCGTTCTTGTAGGGTGCAGGGCGTGTCTGCCAGAGTGGGCACGGGACGCGCTCGTGGAAGCTCAGCAGGTCTGCGCGGCGCAGTCGTTGAATGGCCCTCCGGCGCGGGAGGCCGACCTGCGGACGCGCATCGACGTCGCAGCCGCGGGGCGGTCGAAGTGCGAGGCCGTGACGCAGTTTGCTACCTTATCGTGCCCAGCGGACCAGGCGGCCTTGGTTGAGCTCGGCGGTACGCACGAGCTGGGCCCGCTACAGTACATTGAAGACGCCGTGATGCCTTGCCCGTCCGCGGGCGGGATCATGGCAGTTCTGAACCAGTCAAGGCGGTCCGCACCCGTGCGGTACGCCCTCTGGGAGAAGGCGGCCTTCAATTTCGGGCCAGGCAAGTCAGAGTGCATGGCAATCAGTGGGAGCCCGGCGCTCCACACAGAGGGCCAGGGGGTCCACGAGGTGATTTTGCCTCGCGTTCGTGGGGATCAATGTGGACTCCGACCTCACGTTCGTGGCGTACTCGTGGGAGGTGCTGGCTAAAAGCAGGGCGGCGTTTGAGGAGTTCTTCCAAGCGTGCGATGCAGGGGGGTCCCCACCCCTTGTCGTGGCCGCGCAGGTCCCGCTGCGCGTGGAGCCGGGTGTGTTGCATGGCGCAGCTACGTTGGTAGGAGTCGAGGGCATTGAGACTGACCTCAACCCGCTCCAGTACCACTGGGCGCGAATTATTTTAGGTTGTAGGGGGGTCTTAGGCTGAAGTGGGCGCTGTGCCAGGCGCAGTGCGGTTGGGAGCTCCGCCTCGGGACACGCATGTTGGAACAGGCGTTCGTGGCGCGCTTGCGATTGTGGGTCCTGCCGCAAGGGTACCCGGCAACGCTCCTGCGGGAAGCTGCGCGGAGCTCGACCGCGCACACGTGGTGGCAGTTGGTGGGCCAGCGGATGGCCGACCTGCCGGGGGCCGACTGCCAGACACTTTGGAGGTGGAGGAGCTGATGGGGGCTGCGGAGGCCGCCGCCGCATCCGCCGACGAGCGCAAGGCGGTGCTGGGGCGGTATCGATGGAGGGTGGTGCGGCCGGCGTTGCGGTTATACGACCGTGTTGCTTTCGACTCGGCCGCGGACAGGTGCATCCCGTCGCTGGGCGTGACGTTCCGCGAGCTCCAGCCGGTCACGCAGCCGCAGTCGCGGGCAGAGTTGGCCATAGAGGTCGCCCACCTTGTGTACCGCATGTGGGCGGCGTGCCGCTTCACAGGCCGCTGGCCTCTGCAGGTGGTTGGGGGGCCGACATGCCGTGGGAGCTGGAGAGGTGCATGGCTTGCGAGAGCGAGCGGGCAGCCGTCTCCCATGCCTTGTGCGCGTGTGAGGGCGCCCTCACGTTGTTCTGCGAGCTGGAAACGGTTGTCAGCGCGATACCGCGCGGGTCGCAGGTGGAGCTGATGAGGGCGTTGCTCCGGCCAGGCCATGGGGCCGCGCACGTGCAATGTGTGGGGCGTGCCCTGCTGAGCAGCATGGGGCGCAAGGCGCTTTTTTTTGCGAAGTGGGGGAGGTTTATCTGTGGGTGCTGCTGCTGGGTAGGGGTCAGAGGTGGAACAGTAGCTGCTGGGGGTCGGTTGTCGCTGCGTGGGGACGGGTGTCAGGGCGATGCCTTGCCAACCAGCCAGTCAGCGTCACCGGCCACCCATTTACTTGTTCTGCGGATTTGGGCATACGTTTCCTATGCGCGGGTGCGCACTTATTTGAAAGCATACAGGCGGCAGCGTGTTCAGTTATTGTGAAGGCCTGACGGCCGGCGCCGCCGATCCTGAAAGACATCGACGTCGACCAGGAGGGGCAGGAGGAGGAGAAGGAGGAGGAGGGAGGAGGAGGCGGAGATAAAGAGGAGGAGGAGGAGGACAAGGAGGACAAGGAGGAGAAGGAGGAGGAAAAGGACTCCCCCCTGGGACCCCCCCAATCTGGGGACGAGGACCGGAGGAGGACCGGAGGAGGACCAGCGTGGGAGAGGGGAGGGGATGGAGAGGAGGACCCCCAGGGACGGATGCTTATCTGATTCCCCTCCCCCCCCTGGGACCCCCCACCTGGGGAGGAGGACCCGAGGAAGGCCGGCACGCCGGGAAAGGACCAGCGTGGGAGAGGTGGACCCCCAGAGGCGATGCGAATCTGAACCCCCCTCTCCCACCGGGACCCCCCCCCGCCGGGGAAGGGACAAGGGAAGGGGCTTCCTTTTGACGTAATGAGGACGTGGATGGAATTCCCTCAAGCTGCGAACCCGTTCCCCCAACGAGGAAGGGTGTTTCTCTCTCTCTCTCTCTTTCTCTCTTTTTTTCTCTCTCTCTCTCTCTCTCTCTCTTTCCCCCCCCCGACGGGTGAGGAGAATGAGAAGGAGGGGACGAAAGAAGGCTTTCCGTCGACGGGACCAGACAGACACCCCACACGCCGACAGGGTCGGCGAATCTAGTGTTTTATGATTCATGCACTCATTCCTGTTAATTGATTTGTCGAATTATTGCGTATGTGTGTAACGCACGTGTTCATTAATGTATTGATTGTGTCTTTCAAGTATGTACGTATATATGTAGTCAGACATGCGATCATTAACTTTGCTAAAAAAATGTTGCTAATATCTTTGCACGCATGTACGTATGGCTTGAGTTGTTCATGCCTTCGCGTATGAATAACGCTGATTGTTCACAAATGCACGCATGTATGTATACAGTCCGAGAAGAAATGTTTGGAAAGTGATTTCGCGCTCGCCTGGGGGCCACGTTCTTTGAGCCGTCGCCATTGATATTGCAATGGTACTGAATGCCTTGCGCGGAAGCGCAATGTCCACATTTAGACCAATGCGTGCGGACGTTTCGGTCCCATTGCATGGCATTGCGTTGCATCGAACGCGGTCGCATTGCAGCGTGTCGCCTTATGCGCGCGCACGCACATACCACCAACCACGCACGCACGAGCACCACAAACCATTACGCACGCACGCAGACACACATGCACACGCGGGGGAGTATGCACTCTGCGTTCCAACTCCCGCGTGGTTTGTTGGTGGCGTGTCTCGTGCGGACGTCCTTGCATGCTTGCGCGCTCACGTCAGAATGGTGTTTTCCCCTTTCGGTGGCCACGACTGGTTTCGATATTCAATGGGTTCCACGCCATTCCGCCGATCCGCAGGAAGTTTTTGAATGTTATAGTATTCTTGTTTGGCGATACGAGTCTGGACAGGAAAGTCGCAGGGCCAGTCACAGCCTTTTCCCAGCCACAGCCATGGTCAGATACCTTCCCAAACATGGTTAGCATACTCTCCCGAGATTTTCAGCAGAACGTGTTCTTGCTGATTGACGGAGTGATTCCTGCTTCCCGAGGGGGGGGTCGACCCATGAGTAGTATTGATGGAATGAGTCCAGACACACGTCGCCTTTCTGTTTTTCGGAACGGGGCAAGTAGATTGCCAGCGGGGGCCCCGTAGTTTGTGGCACCGTGAGGCCATGTGAGGCTCGCGGATGTACTCGGTGCCGAGGGTTTCGGGGCGATTCGGAACCCTTTGAGACGCGCCACTGCGTTCGGCGCCGAGGGTTTCGTAGCATGGTGAGACAGTGTGAGATTCGCGGATGTGCTCGGCGCCTAGGATTCCGGGCACTTTGAGACCCTTTGAGATTGTTTGAAACCGGTTTGAGACCGCTATCGGACGCGTTTGGTGTGTAAATTTATGTTATGTCGTGCAGATTGCGAGAGTCATCTGACATTCGTTCTTCAAAATATTAAATTGGGGGTCGCACAGTCTCAAGGCGGTTCGAGCGCGAATGGGCCGCCGCCGAGCGGATGGGGCCGCCGCCCAGGCGCGATCCAAGCGGTGCAGAATGTTAGTCGATCTTCTGGCCCACGTCGGCTCGACGTGCGTGCAACGCTGCATGTGACTGATGGAAGTTGCCGTTGATATGATGCGTACTCAAATGCTTCCATGCGAAAATGAGGAAATTCGTTTCCAACATGTACTGTCCGTCTGTTTGCTTGTGGATGTACCGATGTGTGTAATCAGTGTTGTGTGTATGTACGTGTGTATTGATGTGTGTATGTATGGAAACATTCATTTAGCCAGTCGCCGATGTGTTCATTCACGCATTCACATATGTATGCTCACGCGGCACGCGAGGAAAACATGGTCAGAGCCAGCGCGTGAAAGACCTCAGAACCAACCCTTACTTGGGCGCCCGACTTCTGATGTGAAACAAGAAACGAGAAACGAGGAGGACCACGAGGAGGAGGAGGAGGACGACGAGGAGGGCGAGGAGGACGAGGAGGAGGAAAACGAGGACGAGGACGAGGGCGAGGTCGAGGACATGGACGAGAGCGAAGAGGGGGAGGAGGACGAGTAGGAGGACGACGAGGAGGAGGACGAGCACGAGGACGAGGGCCAGGAGGAGGAGGACAAGGAGAAACAAACCGAGGACAAGGGCGAGGACGGGGGTGAGGAGGAGGACGAGAAGGACAAGGAGGAGTAAGAGGGAGAGGGGGGGAAAAGAATGAGGAGGAAGAGGAGGAGGAGGAGGCGGAGATAAGGAGGAGGAGGAGGAGGAGGAGGAGGAGGAGAGGAGGAGGAGGGAGGAGGGGGGGGAGGAGGAGGAGGAGGGAGGAGGAGGAGCAGGAGGAGGAGGAGGACGAGGACGGGGAGGACGAAGAGGAGGAGGAGAAGGAGGAGGAGGAAGAGAAGGAGGAGGAGGAGGAGGATGAGGGGGTGGGAGAGGAGAGGGCAAGGAGGTGGAGGAGGAGGAGGAGGAGGAGGTGGAGGAGGAGGAGGAGGAGGAGGAGGAGGAGCCTGGTGGCGCGCACAAGGTGGGTGGCGCGAGGGGGGCGGCCTTCTGAGAAGGCGCTGGGGGGGGCTTCTTAGAAAGCAGTGGCCTTCTTGGAAGGGCCACGAGACTTCTAAGAAGGCTTCTTTGAAACCCGGAAGGTTTGTGCGTAGCCCCTTGCCTTCTCAGAAACCCAGAACCAAGGTCAGGAATTTGAGCTGAGCGTGTCGTGCCGCCAGTTCTGGCCCGCCACACTTCGGCGCGACACTCGATCCACGTCCTAGTCCACGAGCGTCAACGTCACACGCCATCCACCTGCAAGGCATGGCGTGTCGCCAGGACTGCCGCCGCGACACGCTAAGCACAAGTTCCTGACCATGAGCTCGATGGCGGCCTGCTGGCTCGAGGGCGCTCGCTGCTGCTGCCCCGGTCTCGCGCCGGAAGTAGACGGGAAGAGAGCCCGCAGTCATGCGGCTGCTTGCCGCCTGGTCCCTCGCGCCGCTCGTTGCGGCTGCCGGCCAGGCGAATGCGCCAGAGTTGCCAGCCACCACCGTGACCCTGTACAAGGTGTCACAGGGCCCCGACGAGTGTGGTCACCGAAAGAGAAGAAAAAAACAAACAAACAAAAAACATCATATTTCTCGGAGGTCCGCGCGGACTTCTCCGATCGGTGCTAGGTCCCCCTCCTTGCCGCGCTCCGCGCGCCAGGTGCGGCGCAGCAGACGCCGCCAGGGGGAGGGGCGTCGAGCGCCGATCCAAGACGATCGCGCCGGCCTCCGAGAGCCTATGCTTGCGCAGTGTGCTTCTTATTCCTCCAGGTCAGTTCACGATAGATGCGCGGCTGAAGGAGGCAGCGGAGAAGTGGCTCCAGATGGCGGAGGGCCATTGCGGCGCCCATGGCTACGAGGAGCCGACGGGCAGCCGCAGCGCCGTTGTGCCAATCATCGGCGGGCACGTCAACGTGACGCTCTACAAGAAGGTTCGAAGAAGAAAAACAAAACTTTCCGAGCCCCAAGCGGATTTCTCGAATCGCCGCTGCTGGCGGCGCCTCCGGCGCCGCCCCTGGTGCGCTCCGCGCACCAGGGAGGGGGCCCAGCGCCGATCCATGAGGTCCGCGCGGAGCACCCAAAGCTTATGCTTTATGTCGTCGTCGCTTCCTGCAAAGAAGGCGGACCCCCTGGCCGGCCTGAAGAAGGCGGGCAAGGGCGCCTTGAGCCAGGCCCTCGCCCGGGCGATGGGCCTGCCCACCGAGAGGCTCTGAGCAACAAGAACAATGCACGCACACAAACGGTCGAGACGCTGAGCCGTCGGGTTCGGAAGGGCCCGCTGCTCCCCGGGTCCGTCCGTAGCTGCGCCTCCAGCTCTCATCGTGCACCTGGGCGCTTCTGGGGGGCAAGCAGGGGCTACGCTCCTTGCTTGGCATTCCTTGTGGTAGCAGCTCGACTGTAAACTGTCGGAGGTCCGCGCGTGTTTCTTAGATCGGTGCTGGACCTCCTTCCTTGGAGCCAAGGGCGCGCCAGAGGCGGCGCCGGAGGCGCCGACAGCTGAGGTCCAGCACCGACCCAAGAAGAAGTCCGCGGGGACCTTCCAAAGTTTATGTTTCTGCCGCTGGTTGCTCCTCCAAGGTTGCCCGTGTGCTGCAAGACCTGCGAGGAGGGAAGATCAAAGTATCAAGGATGCCTACGGCAAGTCAGCCCCGCCCCCCGCCTTTAGGAAATGCTTGTTGCGAAATGTCATGCGAAAGTGCGGCCAAGGCAGTGGACTGCATGCCCCCCCAGCAGTTGGGTAAACCACTGGAGGAAAACTAGGGAATGGCCGTATCGGGGCTATCTTGGGAATATGTTATGGTTTGTGGGGCCGTCTTGCGGGTCTCCTGGAGCTCTCTTGGGCCATATTGGGGCTTTCTGGGGCTGTCTCCCTGTATGGCGCTCTTGGGCCATCTGACGCCTTCGGAGGCCGTCTTTGGAGACCATGGGCCGTCCTGGGGCAATTCAGGGCCGTCTTGGGGCCCTATTTGGCCTTCTCGGCGTTCACGTTGGCCGTATTGCGGTCCTCGTTGTGCTTGTTTCAGTTTGTCGCAGAGGCATCGTGGGCCGTCTTGGACGCTCTGAAGACCGAAGAGATGAGAATCCGAATCATGTCAAAACGGCATTGGTTTTTCAATGAAGCTGGTCTCTATTGCAGACCCCGAGGGCCCCCAAGACGACCCTGGGGACCCCCAAGAGTCTCTTAGACTCTGTTGGGGCCATCTTGGTACCATAAGAAGCGTCTTGGAGGCCATCTGGGACGTCGTGGGCCACATTGCAAGCCATCTTGTGCCATCTGGGACGTCAGAGAAGCGGGCGTCGTGCACCCTCATGAGGCTTCGCGAGCGTTCCTGGCGACTGGCGGGTCGGGCCGAAGACCGCTAAGAATCCGCCGCCCCCTGCTTGCAGGGGTGCACGGCGTGCTGGATGTTTCAGGTTTTGGTTTTGGTTCTTTTTCTAAAAGAACTCCCCAGTGGGCTTCGGCCCGTCCCGCCGGCCACGCGCAAATTTCCGAAAATCCGTTTGTCAATGCCCAAAAACGGCCGTTTCGCTCGGGACATCCTCAAAAAATCGCGAAGATGGCCCAAGATGGCCTCCAAGTCCGCCCGAGATGGTCCAAGACGGCCTCCAAAACGGCCCAAGAGAGTCCAAGACGGCCCAAGACGGCCCAAGAGGCCCCCCAGAGGCCTCCCAGACGGCCCAAGAGGCCTCCAAGAGGTCCTCCAGGAGAGTCCGAAGAGGCCAAAATCATTGATTTTCCCTTGGTTTTTGAAGGATTTTGGCATTTGCGCCTTTTCGGCTCTCCGACGGCTCAAGACGGCCCAAGAAGCCCCCAAGATCGCCCAAGAGGCCCCCAAGAGAGCCCCATGATGGCCCAAGTGGCCTCCAAGATGGCCCCTCGAGGGCCCCAAGAGGGCCCAAGAGGCCTCCAACACGCCCAAGATGGCCTCCAAGACGCCCAAGATGGCCTCCAAGACGGCCCTGGAGCCGAACAAGCGGGCCCCAAGTCGGCCCATAGAGGCCCCCCAAACGGCTTCCGACGGCTTCAGACGTGCCAGGAACCCACCAAGATGGCCGAAGTTGGCTCGAAGCTGGCCCGAGACGGCCCAAAAAGCCCCAAAGATCGCCCAAAGCTTGCCCAAGAGGCCTCCAAGACGGCCAAGATGACCTTCAAGATGCCCACGTGTTCCCCGAAGGCTTTCCAAACCGATTCGGGGAACACGTGGGCCGATAGCTTGGCAGGTCTGGCCTCAACGTTCGGCCACATAGGCGCTTCCAAAAAGGCAGGGGGCGGCGGTGATTCGCCGTAGGCGTCTTCGATACCCTTCGGAAGAGCCACAAATCTGAGCGGCGGCAGATTTGGTGGCCTTCGGCCCATCCCGCGGCTGTGCTCGTGTAGTGGACCAGAGGCCTCTCAGAGCTTAAGAGGCCTCCCGAGGTCTCTTCGGAGGCTTTCCGGGGGGGCTCCTCGAGGCCTCACGAGGGTTTGCTTGGATTCGCTTGAGCCGTCCTGGGGGACCATCACAGGGCACTCTTCGGAGGCTTCCCCAGGGGCTCCTCGAGGCCTCATGAGGGCTTGTTTGGATCCTCTTGAGGCATCCTGGGGGGGACCCTCACAGAGGACGCGCGCCCAGGCCTTCGGCGCAAGTCACGCGCGCCGAGCTCCCGAAGCGCCCGAGGGTCTCGTGAGTTCGGGGTCTGAGGCCCTCTCTACACGGCTCGGGATATCGAGGATTCCAAGGGAGGTCAGGGCACTGCACCCAGTGCCTACGGCACGGTGGCGGGTTACGAGATCAACGACGAGAAGCGGCTGTGCAGCGAAGTCTGCATGACGCCGCAGGCCGCCCTCGTGGCCAGGTTCTTCGCGCCGAGCCTCGTAGAAGCCGAGAGCGGCGCCGTGTGCGCGAGCCTCGGCTACGAGATCTACAACGAGACCGTGGCCAAGGTCAAAGGACAATGATGCGTGCCGATGCACCCTACAATCGGGAACTTTGGCTCAGCGTGTCGCGCCGCCCGTTCTGGACCACCACGCTTCGGCGCGACACGCGATCCACGTTCCAGTCCCCCAGCGTCAACGTCTGGAGCTTGTCCTCGCCGCCCGCCCCACGTAGCGGAGCGACACGCTATCCGCTCGCAGGGCACGGCGTGTCGCCGTGGCCGCCGCCGCGACTCGCTAAGCCAAAGTTCCCGACCGCAGCTCGCCTCGCCTTGGTTGGGGGCCTCCTGGGAGGGCGGAGGGGCCCTCGCCGTCGCGGCCAGGGGTCCGCCTCCGCACTCCTGCTGGACAGGGCGGGCCTCCATGAGGGGCCTGGCGGGCAGCGGTGTCGGTGGCATCGCCTTGACTCCCCCCCACGATCGGGGGACGTCGACGGGCCATCTCAGCGATCCTGGCGGGGCCCATCTCGGGCCCATGATCGGTGCATACACCCCCCCCCAAAGACATGCCAGAATGGCGTACTCTTACATCCGCCGATGCGAGTTTTTCAATCCGCGGCCCCAGAATTCCAGACCCCTGTCGTCCCGGGTCCATCTTCGCTCGTCCCAGGGCCCGATGGAAGGAGAACGCCCGGATTGAAAAAAAGCAGGTCATCGGAGATTTGGGTCTACGCCGATCCCGGGCCCAGGACGGGCTGGGCCAGGCTGGGATCGGTGCGGCGGTGTCTGTGTGCGCCCCCTCGCCGCGAGGGCCCGGGCGTCCAGGCGGACGTGTACGCGTGGGGCGCGAAGCCGGCGGAGGCGGACGAGGGCTGGACCACAATCTACCGCTCCGAAGGCGCCGAGTGCTTCCAGGCCACCGCCGCGCGCAGGTGCCCGCGGAAGCCCAGAGCTCCGAGGGTCGG
This sequence comes from Prorocentrum cordatum, assembly GCA_963575745.1. Classification (NCBI taxonomy): domain Eukaryota; class Dinophyceae; order Prorocentrales; family Prorocentraceae; genus Prorocentrum; species Prorocentrum cordatum. Next base: position 191,968 of record CAUYUJ010012758.1, read on the forward strand.
ACCTGTTCCGGCCCGGAGCTGCTCCTCGAGCTCGGCCTCCGGGGCCCGTCTCCGGGCCCCGCGACTACGAGAAACGGAGCCGGGACGCAGAGCTGCCCCCCGTGAAGGGGTCGGGAGCGATGGAGGAGTCCGAGCGGCGCCTGTGTGGGTGGCTTGTGTCCTGGCCACCGTTGCTGCCCCCTTATCACCCCTCCAGGGACCATTTCGATCCGACCGGTCGGGTTCCGATCTGCCGACGATCCGGTGCGGCCAGATGCCTGGACAGCTCTGTGGTGCATCTTGGCGCAGCCGATCTGATTCGGTTGCGACGCCGTGCCGATGCAGCCTGATTCGGCTCTTCTCCATTCGAGCTTCGGGGATCGAGCTGGGTAGATCCGGGCACATCTGCCCAGTTCGGTGTGGATCCAGGTAAATCTCCAGACAAGTCTGGAGGAGCTTGGCATCGCTCGGCCTTGTGAATTTTTACGCGGCGGGGATTATTGAGGAGCATATTGGATCATCCTGCGAATTTAAAACACGCACGAAACCAAAAATGCACGGGGAATGGACGTCCGAGCAATGGCAAGGGAGTTGTGGAAGCTCCAGTGCGAGTCCAGGGGCAGCAGACGTCGTTGGCCCCCTCTGCGGTCGAGGGGGGGAGGGGTATCGACATGATCCGAAAACAACAACAACAACAACAACAACAACAACAACAACAACAACAACAACAACAACAATTACTAGCACGTGGGGACACTCCGTTCTCACCAGTGCCAGGGTTTTCATAGGAGGCGGGCAATACCCCCACTTTGTGGGGGGGCCGGTTCAAGCTCTACCAAATTTCCAAACGACTCTTCGCCACCACCCACACCCAGCTTCCCGCCCTATGACGTTCGGACACTTCACTTCGTGGCATGCGGACGACCGTGGCTACTATTCAGGGCCCCGCGGCCGACGACGACGGCGTGCGCGCGCGAAGAAAAAACGAATGTGTCCCGCATGGTATTATTTGACAGGGATGATGGCCCTGGCAGGTGCGCAACCGTTGTCGCAGAAGTTCGAAAAAGTTGCTCGCAAAAGCCCGTTTGACAGAAATGTTTAAAAAGTGTTGGGTTTCCTACGAATCCGCAAGAGCGCGCGGGATGAGATTTTGACATTTTTTTGTTGAAAAACCATTGGTTTTTTGATGTTTTTATGTTAAAATCGCTCCGAACACTAAGCTTTTGGAAGGATTTCGTCTTGCGCGCGCGAATGTCCACTTTACCTTATTTTTTGCAAGGGATTCTTGAAATTTGATTATATTAGAACAAGAAATGTCATTTTATAGTGTTTTTTGCAAGGGAAAACGGATTACAACAAAACAACCGGATCTTGATGACATCGTATTACCTGAGGCTTCCTCACGAAAATGATGAAAATGTAGCTGCGGCCTAGGCGGCGCAGGGGGGCCGTGCACCAGGGGTCCCAACAATAATTATTCTTTAGAATTAATAATGTTCAACAACAACAACAGGGCAAGAGCACAATTTGTCTGAGGTCCGCGCGAACTGGCTCTCCCAGGGGGGGGGGCTCGTGAGCCCCGCGCCACCCCGCCCAACCCCCCCCGAGTCTCGGAAAGTCGGAAGGCAAGAGTATAGGAGCGGGGGGGGCACGGATGACACAGGGGCGGTGCGGGTAGGGGCTTGGCGTTCGAGGGATCGAGAGGTTGGCCTCTGTGCCACTCTCGGGGAGAGGTAAGGCTCGAGCACGCCGGAACTCGGGTTTGACGACGCTTTTTGACGAGCGCGTGTTGGATTTTGACGGTTCAGGTTTCGTGAGATGTTTGCAGCGGGAGTTCGCGTCAAATTTCAGATTGGGTCTCGTCGTTTTCATGGTGGCCCCGTCAGGCAAACCCGAGCACCCCGAACCCGAGTCTTACGCCTCCCCGGCACTCTCGCAGGGGCGAGGGTGCGCGGGGGCAGGACGTCGGGCTTTTCTTCAAGCATCTTACAGTGCAGGGTTCATTTCGATCCGATCGATCCGATTCGGTACCAGATTCGGTCATTTCGATCCGAGGCGATTTCGATATTCCGACGATCCGATGCGGGCCCGATGTTTGCACGGTGCTGTTCTGCATCTTTGTGCGGCCGATCCGATTCGATGTCGATTCCGTGCCGATGCAGCCGGATCCGACGCGCATCTCCCGATTCGATGCTGATTGATCTTGTAGTGCAAGTTGTCGTCCGCCTCGCGCCTCTCTGGGCTCTCACATCGATTACTGTACAGATACGATGGCGACGCGATTGCGGTAAATTTTTAGCCCTTCACGACATTTCCCAAGCCTGGCGCAGCAGGAGGCGGTGCGACCAAGAAGGAATTAAAAAGCAAGGGCGTCCAGCCGGTGGAAGGCGGCGCAGGCAAAATTCTTCCTCCGAGAGATGCAACAAGTGTTGTGGTTCAGGAACAAGTGGAACAGTGGTGGGGACAGTTTTGGGGACAGTGGTGGGGACAGTGGTGGCGGGGACACCGGTAGTGACCCTCCCCGGTTTTCTGGAGGGAACAAGTAGGGGGGGGTTCGAACGAACCGGTAGTGGCCCCCGATTTTCAGGAGGGGGGGGGTTCGAACCAGTAGTGACCCCCCCGGGTTTTCTGGAGGAGGTGGAGGGGGGGGGGTCAGAACCGGCAGTGAGCCCCCAGGTTTTCTGGAGGGGGAGGGGTCAGGGGGGGGAGGGGGGTCCGAACCGGTAGTGACCCCCCGGAGGGGTTTTGCCGGGGAGGGGGGGGGTCCAGCAGGGGGGGGGGGGGGGGGATTTTCGAAAGGGGGGCCGGGGGACCCCCGGGTTCCGGAGGAAGAGGGGGGGAAATCTTCTACAGTAAAGCGGCGGTGGATCACGCTCCCTTATTATATATATATATATATATATATATATATATATATATATATATAGATATACACATATATATATATACACACATACTTGCATACATACATACATACATACAGACAGACAGACAGACAGACAGACAGAAAGACAGAAAGACAGGCAGACACACATACATACATGCACACATACACATACACGTACACACATACACATACACATACCTACACATACATAGACCCGTACACATTTACATACATGCATGCATGCATGCACGCATAGTTGTGTGTGTGAATATGGAAACATGTGCATAATCACAAACGTACATATATAGACGTACATATGTGTACAAACACGTATGCACTGACATATATATATGTATATATATACATGAATATACCTGTACACATGCATACACATATACATATATGTACTCATGCATGCAGGCAGGCAGGCAGGCAGGCAGGCATGTGCATATATATATATATATATATATACATATATATAGTCATGTATGTGTAGGCGTGTAGATGGAAACCATACATAAACATATTCATATACATATACGTATACATCTACATGTACAAACGTACACAAATACAGACACCTTACATATACATAATATACATATATCTATACATAAACACATACAAATACATGTACAAAAACATGTTCCTGGTCAAGGGCGGAGGGTGCACAGTCAAGACGCTGAAATGGGCACCTGTTCGGGCTCAGGAGGGGCTCTGGTTTTCGGGCCGCTCTCCAGATCTAGGGCTAGGCCGGGGGGCTCCGAGTCGAAGCGAAAGCCCGCCTTGGCCAGACGAGCTCCTTCGTTCACTATTGGAGAGGCCTTCTGGCCGGTGCCGCCGACCCTGGACGACGACGACGACGACGACGACGACGACGACGACGACGACGACGAAGACGACGACGACGGCGACGGCGACGACGACGATCCTCTCCCCAGATCTAGGCCGGGGAGCTGCCTGTCGACGCGAAGGCTTGCCGTGGCCGGAGAAGCCCTTTCGAAGCGAAAGGCCTGCCGTGGCCAGACAAGCTGCCAAGCGACGGCCCCGTCGAAGCGAAAGGCCCGCCGCATTCAGCAATCCTGATGGCGGCACGAGGGCCTCAGAGGCGACGAAAGGGGCGAATAGCCCAGGGGAGAGCAACACATGTATCCAGGGGCGCCGATGATCTATGTCTTCGACAAGGCTCCTGGGCGAATACGTGTAATGCCCGCCCCTGGGCTATTCGCCCTTATCGTCGCCGCCGAGGGCCGTGTGCACCGAGCCCAGGGTCCCAGAATCGGCCCGCCCAGGAGATCGGTGCAGGGGTGCACCGCTGGCTCCCTTCCTGCAGCAGGCACGCCAGTCGAGCAGGGGATCGACCACATAATATATTTGCCATACAATTTATGATGTTCGTCGAATCCATGCAGAATGCTACGTTGTTCTGCAGGTTCGACGAGGAAATCAATTTTGGTGTCAATCACGGGCGCAGGTGCCCGTCTCGGGCGGGTGGTAGGGGAGGGTGACCTCTATGGGGAGTGATCGGGCGGGGCTAGGGCGAGGGTAAATCCGTTCCAGAGCGTTCCAGAACGATCTAAGAGCGTTCCGAAACGCTCTGAGAAGGCCGCGGCGCCCGAGACATTCTCCAGGGCCACTATCTCAGAGATTCACGATTCATCCTCACCCAAGTTGGCCTCGTCCAGACTTCGTCTTAGGTGAAGAAAAGGTCCTAACGGAGCCCTTGAGGGCTCCTTTTGGAGCCAGCAGGGGCCCTAAAGGGCCCCACTTGGGGCCCCTTTGCTCACCCCCCATTCAGGTGACCCCCCATCACCAACCCGACGGAGGAAGTTTCTCATCCCCCGATGGCTCTGAGGGACCAACAGAAGCTCTGGGGCACCCGGGGACATTCAAAGATCGACGAAGAGTGCGCCTCAAGATTCCCAGGCATCCGGCGCTCAAATCTTTTCGGTGCGTGGACCCTTGCAGGTCTGGACAGCTTTCCCAGAGCAAGCTTTTCATCCTGAGTCGTTTTGTGATAGTCCTGGGGCCTGTTGAGAACCCTCTTGCAACCAAACATTATTATAAAATGATAATAATAATAATAATAATAATAATAATAATAATAATGATAGTAATATTTTTCAAACCAAAAACGACAACCAACAATACCAAAAATCGGCGACCGTTCCCATCTTGTTTCGGAGCCTCGGATCTCTGGCCTCATCGTACGCGTCTGCTGTAGAGCCACGTCGACAGCCCGAGGTACGCCGACCTTGCAGTGGCGGCCGCGGGCTTCCAGGAGGGCCGCTGCGCGGACGGCGGCTTCACGGAGGAGCAGGACGCCCAGGTGCCCGGGCTGCTGACCGGCGAGGCGAGGCTCACGCTGTGGAAGAGGCCAGCTCAGGGGCAACGATAGGGGAGGGATAGGAAGGAACAGGTGGGGACGCATCGACCCCCAATCGCCCGCTGATCGCCGATAGGGGTCTGATATCCTCGCCCCGCCGAGGAAGGTGCGGACTTGCGGTCTATCGCCGAACTATCGGCGATGCATCGCCGATTCCAGGTCGATACAGCCCCCCCGATGCCAGCCCCCTCCCCGATCGCTGCCCCTCACCAGCAGGGGCAACGCTCGAGTAGGGGATCGAGTGCAGAGTTGATGTACCCCAAGATGGTTTCTTCGTCGACTCTAAGAAGAACGTTCCGTAGATCTATGTCACAATTCAACGGGTTTGTCATAGAGTCGACGACAAGAATCGGGTAAATCAATTACGTAGTCGATCTCCTAATCGAAGCAGGGGCAACGTCAGGGGGGAATAGGCTCAGGGGGGCGCCCAGACACCCGCGCGTCGTGAAAAAAAAAAGCGACGGTAGGTTCTTGGCCGTTTGCGGTCTTCGGGGGCCCACGCCTGGCCATGGGACAGTCAAAAATCGATTCGCTGGATGAAAACCCGCCCAGGGGAAAAAGGTCAGGACATGCGGGGACCCCGCATTGAGAAGAACAAGACGTCGGATGTCTCGGAGAGCATCGACCCCCAATCCCCCATTCATCGCCGATAGGGGCCCGATAGCCCACCCCGCCCAGGACCGTGCGGTTTCGCTTTCGGGGGCATATCGCCGATCTGTCGGCGATCTATCGCCGATTCCAGGTCGATGCTTCCCCCCGTGAGCCGGCCCCCCCCCCAACCGTTGACCCTCGAGGCCGGGGGAGTTGGCCCTCGGGGACATGCTGCGCTTCACGAGGAGCATGTTCCCGGATCTCCAGCGATGTGATTTCTTCCAAACTGGGCGTTTGGTCTTTCATTCTCCGGCCTCCAGGGCCCGTTGTCCAGCCTTGGGGCCATCAAAAGTGGACCCAGGGTTACAAGATAGACTCCATGAATCGAAAAAGAAGAACAAAGTGTGTAGACATAACATGTTCGAGCTCCGCTCGGATTTCTTGGATCGGCGCTGGGCCCCTCTCTCTGGCGCGCGAAGCGCGCCAGGGGCGGCGCCAGACCCGCCGTCAGGGGGCACAGCGCCGATCCAAGAAATCCGTGCGGAGCCCTGAAGGTTTCTGGTTATGCAGCTGTTGTTTCTTCCTCTCTGGGGAAGGGGTCGGGACCTGTGGGGCCACGCACTGAAAAAATCATATCGGCTGATGTAAAGGTTCGGGGAGGAAGGTGGGGGCTCCGCGACGCGGGAGCCCAGCCTGATGGACTTCCTCGTGTGAACCGGAGGCAGGATAGGCTAGGACCGTTCGCGAAGCGAAACCTTGTGTCAGCGCGTCAGCCAGGGAGGAGGAGGAGGAGGAGAAGGACCAGTGTAAACCCAAGGCGCGTCACCGATGTTGGAACAAACCCTCCCCCCAAGTTCCTTCTTCATAGGTCCCTACAAGAATTTCTGTTCATTGCGGGATGCTTCATTGGAGGACAACCAGTTGACAGGAGAAGGAGGAGGAGGAGGAGCATTGGAGTCTTCAAGAGTGCGTGTGGTTCGATGTATCGGATGCGTCGCGTTCAGCAACATCGGTTCGGTCGGCTGTTGCGCCGTTGTTGCGTCGGCGTGCCCTTTTGGGTTTAGGATGTTTGGTAAAACTGATGGATTTCCCCGTTTCCAGGACTGGCGCGGGCTTTCTCCCTTGGTCCCCTCGTTCCTGCCCTTGCCTCTTGCTTGCCCTCTCTCCCCCTCCTTTCCCACCGCCGTTCGGCGGCTCAAGCCTTTTGAGGCCAAGCTGGGGGTCGGCCTCAGGTGGCCTAAGGCCGGGCCCCGAGACCGGGGCCGGAAGACCTTCGATCCAGGGTCAGGCACGAAGGGGGCGCCCGCGGCCAATGGGGCTGCGCCTGGCGCCGCGCGGCCGGGGGGCGGCGGTACCGCTGCCCGAGGGCGCGCAGCTACGCAGCGGCGGAGGGCCCGGGCGCCGAGCGGCGCCGGCTAACGCCAGCCGCGGAGCACCCGGGGGCGAGGGGGTGGGCGCCGTGGCATGGCAGCCCCCCGCCGCCGCCGAGCGGGCGGCCAGGCGCACGTCAGCGCCGGCGCCCGCTCATGGCCAGCGAGGGCGGCGAAGCGCATGCGTGCGCCGGGGCCCGCCTGGAGGGGCTGCCCCGAGGCCCCGGCGCCGCCACTCACCGGCGGGCGCCGCGGCTGGGTTGCAGCTCTGCTCGTGGTCCTCGCGGGGATGATGGGGACAGCCAGCGCCGAGCTCGTGCCGGAGCTGGCAGGCCCCGACTTCGAGGCCTACTACGACGACGAGGCGAGCGTGGACATGAAGGGGTTCTGGCTCGACGGGCCCATTGATTCCGCCACGCATGTGGACACGCTGCCGGACGAAGTGCACTCCACCAGCGCACGTGCCGCTCCGGCGAGGAGCGAGGGAGGGGGGCCGCCGCGCGGGCGCTCCGCGCCTCCGGCTGACCCACCTCCCCAGGGCCCGACCCACACCACCCCCGACCCCCCCGACAGGGACCCTTCGTCCTGGATCCGGGGTTGGGGTCTTTTCGGCATTAGTTGGAAAAACATCGGCAACCGCACGCGCTGGTTTGCCGACGGGATGGGCGGGGGCACCTTCAGGGTTGTGGGAAGCTTCAGGTCTGCCTTCTCGACTCGCGAGGCAGGAGGCTGGCTGAGCTCCGACGGCGGCTGGGTGCTGTACATGGCCGACCAGGTGGGCCTCTACCTGTTCGGCTCGGCGTGGCCATTGGTCGCCGGGCTCATGGCGATCTTCTCCGGCACCGGCGTGGTCGCGCTCCTTGCCCACAGCCTGAGGACGCTCTTCGCACCGTGTAGTTGGGCGGCCTGGACGCGCGGCTTGGTGCTGGCGTGCTGCCCCTGCCCGAGGCGCAAGACGCTTGGCGAGGCTAAGCTTGACAAGCTGGCCCCGCCGGCAGCGCCGCCTCTCACTGACGTGGTGTGGCACGGCCCAGCCGCAGGTGCGGACCCGACCACCGACTGGTACCGCAAGAGCATCAAGGAGGGCAGGGGCTCCAAACGCGGCCAGAATGACCTCCTGATCAGGGTCGACTACCGGGTCGCGCGCCTCAAGCTCAACATGAAGTCCCCGGAGCGCATCAATCGCCAGGGATTGTGGGCTGAATATGACTCCGTGCAGGGCGCGAGCGACAAGGGCTTCAGGCGCGAGCTGGAGCAGCGCGACCCGCGCTGGCTTCACCTGTGTCGTTCCACCAGCTGCGCTGGATGCAAGGGGCGCGAGAACGAGCTGCACTGCAAGGAGTACGCCGCCCTCGACAACGAGGCTATCGTGGACCTCGGCGATTACTCTTTAAAGTTCACGCCGTGCCGGATCTTCGTTTGGCTCTGAGGTCGTTGGGCCTCGTCTACAAGCTGCTGCTGTACGTCCTCTCATGGCTCTCATGCTGCGGGGGGTGCATCTGCCGCCGGCGACGCCGCCGTCGTAAGACTGGCGATGCGGAGCCTGGTGCGCAGGGATCCGTGGCGAGTTTGCTTGACCAGGAGTCCGAGTCCGAAGTGGATGCCGAGGATAACCCCTGCGAGGGGGTGAAGGTGGGGCTCATGATCAAGGGCAAGATGCGCCCGCTGGCGCCTGAAGGCTGTCGTGACGCCGCACGCGGCGATCCAACCGCGCTGCTGGCGGAGGACGGCCGAGCCTCGGACCTCACTCCCCCCAGCGAGGGGAATGCGACAGCCTGCCTCTGCGAGCACCACAGGCAGATCTACATGGTCCTACGCTATGGCGAGAAATGCTCCCAGGTGACGCGCTTCCGCGAAGCGGTGGGCAACGCCTCAGGGGCCCCGCTCTGCCTGCAGCACCTTGGAGGCGACGCCGCCAAGGCCCTCCATGACACCCCCACGGGCGTCGGGTTCCGTGCGGGCCTGCGGCGTCGAACTCGGAGGAGCCCTGCTCCACGGAGCCGCACGCCGGAGCGTACCGCCGCTACACCAACACGGAGTCGCACTCCAGAGCCTCCTGCTCCAGCGGTCTCTGCCCCAGAGGCACCCGCCAGCCCAGGTGACCCTGTCCCCGCGCCGGCTGGGCCACCGAGTGCGCGCTTCGAGGCGCCGCCGGTCCCCGAGTTCCCCAAGCCGCCCACGCCGCCGCCCATGCCGCTCGGGCGGCACTTCATCGTTCGGGCGAGGGCACAGTGGCCAGAGGGAGCGCAGTGGATGATTTTCAGGGGAAGGGCTGTCGACGCCGCCGCGGCCAGTGCAGTTGCTGACTACCTCGACGGTGCAATGGCTCTCGAGGTGGAGGACCCGACTGGCGCGTCCATCCGTTTCCTCGTGAAGCCCGACGGCGTCATCCGTGCGCCTGCCCCAGGGCCCTCAGGGCGTTTGCCCGCAGGGTTCATCGAAGAGATGCTGCACCACGCGCCCCTGGGCTGCGAGGAGCTCGGCATCAGCGTCTCAGCGACCAACATACCCGAGAAAGTCTGGCACAAGTTGGCGGCGTGGCACGGGCCCCCCGCGGGCGGTCGAGCCGGGCCACTCAGCGAAGCTCGCTGGCGGCTGCTCCGCGAGAAGGTGGCCAGCTAGGTCAGGTGGCACCCCGAGGGAGGCGCGGCGCCCAGTCCGAGCTTCGAGGCGAGAGGCGGACGCCAAGTTGCGCAGCCACTGGCAACGGCTCGATCGCAGCAGCTCGCCCAGACCGCCAGCTGGGGCCACACGCCGCGGCTCGCGCTCCCCGTCAGCCGAGGGCGAGCGAGCGGCTAGCTCCGAGGCGCCAGCGTCGGGGGAGAGCCAGCAGGGGGACGACGGCGGGGACATGATGGCATGCTACCTGGAAGAGAAGGCTCGCGGGTCGAGCGACGCGGCGGCGGCGCAGAGCGTGGCCGCCGGCTTCGACGAGGAGGCCCAACAAGTGCTCGCTAGCCTTGTCCGCTACGCCCAGCACCTCAAGCAGCAGACGATCGAGCCGGAGGAACTCGCTCGGCTCGATGGGCACATCAGCAGCTGGGAGGCGCTTCAGCAGGTGCCCTCGCGACCTCAGACCCCAGAGGCGACGCCGAGCAGCCTTCAAGGGCCCCTCAAGCTCCCGCCCGAGCGCCCGCGCTCGCAGGGGCCGCCGGCCACCCAGGCCGACAGCGCGCCCCTGTTCGAAGCGCGGCCACCCCGCTCGCCGGCAGCAGCCACATCAGCTTTCGCCTTGGGGTCGCGGGACGCCGGCCCCCCAGCGACCACAGCCGGGTTGGGCCCGGTCGTCCGCCCACAGGCCCCGAACATCGGGGCCCTGTTCCGTTACGATCAGCACATCAGCGACTTGGGTCTACCCCCCGGTCTGACTGCAGCCCCAGCACGCTATGCAGCGGGAGCCCCGGAGGAGGGCGGAAGCAGCGACCCGTTCGGCCTCGCACACCCCGGAGCACCCATGGACGCGAACACCGCGCGGATGCTACACGCCTTGGAATGGGTCGCCAGTGCTCGCCAGGGTGACAAAGCGGCCCAGCGGGGGACAGTGGCTGCGCTGGGGAGAGCGGAGGAGCTGGATGTCTACTTGGCGCGCGGGTGTGGCCAGCTGACCGTGGAGGTCTGCGACGAGGTCCTTGGGCGCGAGCTGTTCTACGCCTTGCGCCGGACGTGCGAACAGAACAAGGCCTTGATGCTTGCCGGCGAGACACCCACGGCCGTGTCCAACCGAATCGCGATGGCATGCGCCTCGCTCAACTTCGGCGGCAGCAGCCTGGACAACTTAGCTCCGTGGTCGGCCTCCGTGGCGGACTTCCCGACGTGCAAGACGGTCGCGTTCGACAAGTACAGCGCACCGCACGACACCAAGCTGGAGCCCAGGCCCAGGGCCCCCGTGGTCTTTGACCAGTGGAAGCGTCAGGCCCAGAACATGACCAAGTTCTTCGGGCTCGTCTTCGGACGAGAGCATATCAAAGAGCGCCTGGACTGCCTGGAGACCCTCGCGCGGGAGTGCGAGAGGGACGACCATGCTTTCCCGCCTAAGTTCGTCTACGAGCTATGGGAAGAGATGCGGTCGACCTGGTGCGAGCGCCTCCGAGAGAAGAAGCGAGGCCTCCTGCGCGTGCTGCAGACAGACAACCCCCGGAAGGAGGATCTCAAGATGGTGGCCTTCGCCCCCAGGGCGGACGGGCGCCCGGCGCTCGTCTTCCCCTACGTGTTTGACCTCGAGTCCCCCACGGGCTACTACCAGGAGGTCGTGCGTCCCCGACAGCAGCGCTATCTGCAGACCGTCCTCAACGACTCAATGCATGGAGTGCGCGGCGCTCCAGGCAAAGCCGGAGAGGTCGGAGGAGAGAGAGACGAACCAGCCGCGGAACCGCAGGATCAGCGAGCAGGAGCTGCCGCCAGGAAGAAGCCCAAGGCCAAGGCCCAGCCGAAGACCAACAACGCACGTGCTGCCTACCGCGCGGGCAAGCGGCTGAACGCGCAGGAGATCAAGCTCTCCGTCCGGCACGCGCCCTGCGATAAGCAGGGCAAGCCGCTCTGCTGGGACAACTCGACCTGGATAGGCTGCAAGAAGGGCGCTCAGGGGTGCTCGCCTTCACACGAGCTCATCAAGGGCCTGAAGGACGTGCACTGGACTGTACAGTGTCAGCTGCTCAGGCGGGGCGGACTCCGCAACGCCGCCAAGATCGACCCAGCTTCGGTCAACGGGCGGATCGCGCAGCTGCGGGCCCAAGCTAAGACCGAAGCGGACGGCAAGCGAGCTGCAGGTGCGGGGGCGGCGGAGAGCCAGCCGACTAAGACAGGCTGGGCGCCACCCGACGAGTACGCTGAGGTTCAGTGCACCGAGCTCGAGTCAGAGCTCCGCGAGGCCGCCCAGGGACCCGACGCTACCTGGTTGGAGGACCCACGAGCCGACAGCCCAGCCCTGGTTGGGACGAGCGCCTGCACAGACGAGGGGGCCTTGGCCCAGCGGAAGCTGCTCGACGCCGTCCAGGAGAGCGGGGTGCTCGACTCCGTGAGCCACGCCAGCGACTACATGCGGTCGCATGTCCTGGCCCGCCTTGCCTGCGCCCGAGGGCACGAGGAGGAGCTCTCAGTCGAACAGGTACTTCTTGGGGCGACGCGCCACGGCGGGCCCACCCTGGCTGCCGAGGCTAGCGAGCTCCTGGACCGCATCGGGGCGAAAGCCGGCAACCTGGGAGCTGACCCCGACGTCATCATCACGCCGGTGCGGTGGAATGCCGAGAAGTCAGCGGGGCAAGGTTCCGTCACCGTGCAGGGCCAGACTTGGCACTACCTTGACTACCAGGACCAGTTACCCCTCGACGAGTGCGTCGCGAAGCGTCTGCACGTACCTGCCGGAGTCTCGGAGGAGCGTCAGCGTCTCCCACTCCACCTGGCAGCAGCCAAGCTCTGGGTGCAGCTCGAAGCACCACCTGACGCCCAGCAAGTCAAGGACCTGGCCCTTGAGATCCGCAGAGACCTCCTGGAGAAAGCGACCGACGCTGCTGCGGGCCTCGCCGATGCTCCACCTTGGATATCTTCCAGGGAGGCTGAGGTCCGGATGCACATCCACGACGCGGTGCACCGCGACCACGACAAGGATTTCAGGTGCGTCGCGCTCTTCCCGTGCGAGGCGTTGGAGGAGGTGGTATTCAGAGTATGGCGGGCTGATCGTTGGGGACACTTAGATATCGACACAGTCCTTCCGGGGGAGAACCCAAGCAGGAATGCCACGTGATCATCCATCGCGGGCATATGCGAGTCCTTCACCCCCCGTCTGGCGCTGAAGGTCGGCGAGTGGCAGAAGAGCTGATCCGCACCTGGGCCACGAGCGGGAAGGACCTCAAGGAGCTCCCCACCACGGGCTGGGAAACATATCTGGCCTCTGAGGAGGATGGCAGCCCAGTGGTGTCCAGCACAAGCCCCCACCGTGTCAGCACTGCACGGCACTCGCTGCGCAGCAGCAGCAGCGCGGGAGAGCCGCCGGCGGTGCACCCGCCGTGGTCGAGCTCTCTACCGAGGTGGCCTGCCCAGACTTCAAGGACCTGGAGCCTTTGCGCTCCCGACCTGCTTTCGCGTGGGGACTCAGGACGCGGGAGATCTTCGCTGGCGCAGGGCGCTGGACACAGGCCATGAAGAATGCGGGCATTGCTACCAGCGAGTCCGTCGAGTACTTCGGTCAGCCTCTTCTTGGTAAAGACCCCAGGCCGCAGTTCGACATCCGCGACCCGCTAGTGCGAGAGCGCCTGTACCAGGAGTTCAGTGCACCTCCGGGCCCCGACGAGGCTAACGTGCTGCAGTTCGCTCCACCCTGCGTGAGCCATTGCCCCTGGCAGCTGGCAGCAGGAGGGACGAGAACCTTCGAGTGCCCGGATGGGACTGGAGAGCGCCAGGTCGAGGTCGACGGCAACGTGTTCGGGGAGTTCGCGTGCATAGGGGCGAAGCGAGGCTACGAGGCAGGGCGTGAGTTCCTCATCGAGTCCTCAGCGCGGGACGGCCGGTACCCCAAGCTTTGGGATCGCCCTTGCATGAGAGCTCTGGTGCAAGCGACTGGGGCCCGAGTCATCGCGATAGACATGTGCGAGTGGGGACTCGCACCCCCGGACGAGCCCCAGTATCGGTATCAGAAGCGAACTTGGTGGCTGGCATCGCTCGGGCTCTATCCCTACGCTCTGATCCTGGCCAGGAGGTGCACGGGCCAGCACGCGCACCGCACGTTGGAGGGAGGCTTGCCATACGACCTGACGGGCACCCAAGTGGAGGCCTACAACCTAGACACGCGCATGCGGCTCAGCAACGCCGAGGCAAGCGAGCTGATCAACCTCAGCGCCAAGTTGGGCGAGGTCAGCGGGTGCTATGGCCTTGACGAAGACGGCGCCACCGTCAAGCTGCCCCCGGACGACAAGCTACCCCGCGTGAGCCAGCTCATCGCGCAGGCCGCGCCGGACAATTTTCATTGGGCCAGGGTTGACTTCCGCACCAAGCGGCACTACTCTGCACTGCCTGAGAACCAGTTGGCCCTCTACTTCGGGAGGACCCCCGAGGGCGAGCTCCGCTTCACCATCAGCACGCAAGCCCCACCCAACCTGGAGGGTGGAGGGCGCGTCCCCAGCGGCACCCCCCAGCTTAGCGCTGCAGTGAAGGGGGAGCTGGGAAGCGCTGGCTTCGGGCTGGGATTGCGGGGCATGCGGAGGACCCAGCACGCGGGGCAGTATGCGTCGCGGCTGTGCGCTGCCTGGGCAGCCGCGCTGAAAGCAGCGGCTGCCGGCACCGCCCCCGAGAAGCTGGAACAGCAGATCGCGGCGATGGGCGCCGAGGCGCGGGCTTTGGAGGAGAAGTTGGAGAGCAAGGTGGCGCGGGCCGGGCGTCCTGACGCCCTGGAACAAGACCCCCCTCCTTCATCTCGACCCTCGGCCTGTGCAGCAGAGAGCGCTGAGACTGAGGACGGGGCCACTGGCGAGCACGGCGAGAGGTGCGGCAGCTTGAGGAAGGACGCCATCACCAGCCGAACAGAGGAGGATCGGGGCGGATGCGGTTGCGGCCACAACAGCAGCTGGCTGGAGGCCCCTCGAGGCCGCTGCAACATCTCGGGCTGCCTACCCCACCCGAAATGGAGAAGCTCAACGGAGGTCAAGATTGACGAGGGCTCAAAGGGCCCCCGTAGGGGTGGTCGTTCAAAGGACGGCTACCCGGAGAGAGACGCGGCGGAGGAGGACGGCGGGAACTCAAAGGGCGAACGCCACGGGGAGGGCGAGGTGGAGGTGGAGACCGACGGCGAGCCGACCATGATCGAGTGTGGCGGCGACGAGAAGAGGGGCGGCAAGCGAGGCGGTAAGCGAGGAGGCTGGAAGCGCAACAAAGCACGCAAGCGTGAGGCGCGTGAAGCCGCCGCCCGTGGAGGAGGCGGACCTGGCGGAGGCGGCGATGACGACGGTGACGGGGACGAGAGCCCCGAAGAGGAGGAGGACGAGGAGAACCGCCGCCAGAAGAAGGCGAGGGAAGCTGAAGACGAAGCCTCCCGGGCCAGCCCAGCGCGGGTCTTCGCCCCACAGCAGGGCGACCAGTGGGTGCTGCTCAAGGGGGGCCCATTCGAGGCAGGAGAGGTCAAGGCAAGGCTGAGGGTCTCGGACGCGCTGTCCGGGGGCTTCTTCGACGAAGATCAGCTATACCTCTTCGAGTACACGGAGGACGAGGACACGGCAGGCGCGCACGGGCCGCCTCTCGACGACGAGGAGTCGGTGCGGCCTGGCGAGAAGTTGCTGCTGTGGGCCACGCTGAAGCCGCCGAAGGAGTGGACCAGCTGGAGCCCTCGGAGGGATCGAGATCAGCAGCCGGCACCCGGCACCACCGCCCAGGCAGGTCAGCGGAGGGTCACGGCCAGGATCGCTGACCGAGCCTCAGCTGCGGCAGCGGCAGCGGGGTCAGGCGGAGCTGCGGCGAGCTCGGCAGCCAGCAGCAGCCGCATGCCAGCACCGTCGTTCAGCGAGGTGGCTGCAGCAGCAGGCGGTGTGCGGGCAAGCTCAGTCCCCCCGCCCAGCGGGCGGAAGGGCGGCAAGAAGTACGACCTCCAGCACGCGGACATCCTGTACCTGAACGGGATCGGGCAGATCAGCGATGTGTTGATGCAAGAGTACCCTGGGGCAGACCCGACGGACCCAACCCTGGCGCTGGAGCCTCGTCAGCTCGGCGAGATCCTGGCGCGCTACGTGGAGGAGCACGAAACACTGAAGGTCAAGATGAAGAGCCTCGGCATCCCGCGAGACGAGCACGCAGGGGGAGGAGTCCTGGACCCGATCTACGTCGAGACCGAAAAGACTTACATCGAGGAGTATGAGGGCCAGGGCATCCCCAGCGCCCGCAGCCGCAGTCGCAGGAGAGGTGCAAGGGCAAAGACCCACGAGCGTGCGAGGTCCTCCGGAGAAGCGCACGGCGGCTCAGAGTCGTCCGCCTCCGAGACGATGGCCCCCAACACCAGAGGTAGACTGCGAGCGAGATCGCCGCCGGACGAGAACCGCGGGCGCAGCACCGCCCCTGACCCCAGGGACCAGGGGGGCAGATGCGGAGGCCCCGAGATGCCGCCGGCGGGCGGATGTCTGCCAGGGCGTGCACCACGAGAGCGGAGCGGAGGCACGCCAGGGCGAGCGCCAAGCAGCGCCGCCGCCGGCCTCCCGCCCTGGAGCCCCTGAGGCCAAGGAGTACTTGGCCTGGTGCCTGGAGCGTGCCGAGTTCGCCCCAGAGCTGGTAAAGGAGGTGACGAGCTTGGGGAACCACCTGCTCCTCGCCGCGGGGAGCGTGGAGGCCGCCGCAGCGCGGCTCCGCGAGGAGCGAGAGCGCGTCCTAGGGAATCCGCTCGGAGGGGTGCTCGACCCCGAGTTTGGCGCAGCCCTGGAGGAGGACCACCGGCAGTACCTCCAGGAGATGGCGAGCAAGGGCGTCCCTGTCCGAAGGCAGCAGCCTAGGCGGCGCACCGTGGCCAAGCCCCACGCCTCAGCCAGGGACCACGCCCTAGAGATGTACGCGAAGGCTTGGAAGGACACCTCCTACGGCGCTGTGCTCTGGGCCACCCCGGAGGCCGAGGATGCCTCGCCCGCCTCGGAGCTCATCGAGAGCCCGTCGGGGCGGGTGCCCAAGATGCTGCCTGACCGCACGGTGAGCAGCGAGGGGCGCCCCATACACGATATGCGGGTCGCCAACGGGGACTCGCCCAAGGAGCTGCACCCACCGGCGCTTCAGCCCAAGCACGAAGCCCTCGTGCGCCTATCACTTTGGTGGTCCGCGCGCCACCCAGGTGTGCCACAGGTGATAGCCAAGAGGGACGTCTCGAGGGCCTTCAAGTGGCACTGGGTGCGCGACGAGGACGTGGCCGAGTTCGGCACCGCGCTCCCGGGCGAGGCAGTGGGCCTAACCACGCGCGTGATCATGATCCACTGCGTGATGGTCTTCGGGTGGTCGGGGTCCCCTGGCGAGTACATGGCATTCGCCTGGAGCGCCAAGTGGGATCACGAGCGACGCCGCCCGCCGAACCCCGAGGTCAACGACACGGTGCGCTGGTCATCCAAGTGGCTGATGGACGACGGCGCCCTGGTCGAGCCGCTGGTCGGTCTCAGGCCCTGGCTCAGCGCAGCCGACTGCGACGCGAGCACGAGGCGCGTCTGGGGCGACGATGCGATCAACGTTGACAAGATGGCGGAGGAGGGCACCTTCCAGGCAGAACAGCTGGTCTGGGGCCTCTACCTGGACGTGGACAAGCAGCGCTCGAGGCTGCCGGAGCCCAAGTGCGTGAAAGCCGCCCACCTCCTGGCGATCGATGAGCTCCGCTACGGGTGTCGTCGGGCCCCCATCAAGGTCGTCCAGGAACTGAGGGGCTCCGCCCAGTTCTGGGTGGCCACGCAGCCGGCTATCAAGCCCGAGCTGCCGGTCATCGACCGCCTCCTCGGAGGCGGACTCGGGGCGGCATGGGCGGAACGCCGAGGGAGCGCCGAGGAGATCGCCCTAGCCTGGGACGAGTGGGACCAGACTCTTGAGCTGCTGCGGGTGCTCTTTGACGCACCCGAGGCTTGGGCGTCCACCTTTGAGGCGAGCTTCATTTCCTGTCTAGGGCCGCGCGAGCGCCGGGCACTCCCAGGAGCCGCCGCCCGGACAAGATGGACCGGAGGCGACGCCACCACGACGACCATTGGCAGCATCGACTGGGGGCGCGCGGTGGCCGGCAGCAAAGCAGTGCCGCCCCACTACATGGCCGTGGACGCCGCCCCGCTCCTCCGCCAGCTGGAGGACGTGCTGAGCTACCCGGGGGCCGAGAGGGACTGGGCCATAGCCATCGCTGAGCTGCTCGCGTTCGTGGCTCTGGCCGCCGCGAGGGGTGGCGAGTGGCAGGGCGAGCTGGTCTTCTATGTTACCGATAACAAGAATGTACGGTCGTGGATTTCCAAGAGGCGGCCCAAGCACCAACTCGCGAGGCACCTCATCCGCCTCATCCAGCGCCTAGAGGCTTGCCACGGGTTCAGCACGACCGCGCTATACATCCGCGCCTACCATAACGACATCGCGGATTGGCTGTCGCGGGAGGAAGCCAAGAAGGTCCACTCCGAGCTCCTGCGCAAGGGGTGGACCCGCATCGAGCCGCCCGAGGAGCGGGGGAAGATGTTGGCAGTGGCGAAGGAGCACCTCCTGCGATTGCCTGGAGAAGAGGGGCCCATTGCGGAGTCAGCGCTCCGCCATCGGGCGCTGGGGACCCCCACGGCAATACCGCGCAGCCTTGCCTGCAAAGGGCGCCGGGGACTGGAGCTTGGGAGCCCGCTAGGGACGTACGGGCGCGCCTGGGAGCAGCTAGGTGGTGAACTGGCAACGGGCAGCCCGACAGAGGTGGACTGGATCATGCGCGCACTGCCCCTGGACCCGAAGGGTTTCGAGGTCGAGAAGCTAGCGTCGGCAGCCACCCGGGCGAGGCCGCAGGTCGTCGTGGTCGACGCGCCTGGCAAGCTCGACCTGACCCGCGTCGTCAAGGCGCTGCGCAAGATGGGATACCGCACGTACGACCTGGAGGTTGTCTGCACCCACTACGGCGACATGACAGCCCGAGCTCGGAGCTTGCTCGTGGCGGGCCGGGGACCAGCAGGCGCTAGCCTGGCGAGCATGCGCATGCCGCCGGCGCGCCGCTGCCCCCACGGGGTGAAGCATGCGCTGAAGGACAAGCTCAGCGAAGGCGAACACCACTGGCTCGACGACGAAGGGAGAATCACCTGGGACCCGGCAGCCCGCGGGGGCTCCGACCCCATGCTTCCCAAGGGCATCGGCCACATCAAGCTCGCTGGCACGAAGTACCTGGTCTGCTCGGTCGACGGCCCGATCGGCACGGTTCGCTGGCCCACAGAGGGCCCGGGCGGACCGGGAGGAACGTTGATCCACGTCCCCGGGAGCAGCGGCGGGCGCGCGTCAGAGCGCCGTCGCCTGAGGAGGTCTGGATCGTGCAGGGGGGCGACGAGGCAGCTTGGGTGAAGAGGCGGGCCCAGGGCGACACTGAGGCCACCCTGATGCGGGAGGCAGCGAGGGCTTTGCCACCCGAGACAGCGAGAGCTGTCCTGGGCGCCACCGCGGACGCGCTGTTGCAGACCACCCAGCGAGCGGGCGGCTGCCGGGATCCAGCGGAGTCGGCTGCCTGGGAGACGACCCGGCGGCGGCTCAGGGCTTGGGCGCGGGGTGAGCTCCGGGCGAAGGCCGAGACCACCGAAGACGACCAACACGCAGGAGTGCTGAGCGACGACGCCCACAAGGCGAGGCGCAAGAGCGAGGGTGTCCGCTTCAAGGCAATTGAGGAGGACCTCGTACGGGGCCCCGAGCCCCTCCTGACGCCAGGGAGGTGGACTTGAACGCAACGGTCGGCGCGCCCAAGAAGCGGCGGAAACGGAGCCCCAACCGGGGCAAGAAGGTGGAGACCAAGGGGCTGGTCAAGCCAGTCGCGCTGCGCAGAGCTCGGGCCGCCATCGCCCTGCCGGACCACCCGACCCTGGGAGGGGAGGACTACGGCGGGTGGATCGAAGAGCAGAAGCGCGAGGCGCTGATGCTACGGCTGTCCGAGGGGACCCGCGCCGGCTATGAGACCGGCTGGCGGCAGTGGCAGGGCTTCAGAGCGGCCCAGGGCGAGTCGCCCTGGCTGGAGGGGCGTGATCGCGAGGAGCGCCACGCCAACGAGGAGGCGCTGCTGGGCTTCGTCGTCGCGCTGGCCAAGTTGCTGAAGCGCACAGAAGACACGATCAAACAGAAGTTGTTCGCCGTGCGCTTCGCCAACCTCGTGGTCGGATATCCAGACCCTCTCCTTCACCGGGGTCGCCTCTGGCCCACGCTCGCCGGCCTTCGGAGGGGCCAAGGGCCGAGCGGGCGGAAGCGGCCGGTGACACTACGCATGCTCCTGTGGCTCCAGGGCTTCATGAGGGACCAAGCTGACCTCCCCGAGACGGACACCGCGGTCCTGTGGGCCGCCGTGGTGGTGGCCTTTTTCTTCATGTTGAGGGCGTCGGAGTATTTGATCCAGCCTGGGAAGACATGGAGCCGTGAGCGCGTCGTGCGCGGCGTGGACATCACGGGCCGCGACGGCAATAACCAGCCCTGCACCTTCAAGGACGCGGTGGAGGTGGTGCTCCACATCACCTCGTCGAAGACGGACCAGTACAACGTGGGGTGCGTGAGGAGCCAGTACCAGACGGGCACGTCACTGTGCCCCGTGGCCGCCGTCCGTCAGCTGGAGCAGCACTACCCGCAGAGGCTGCGAGGGAGCGAGGAGGAGCTCCCGCTCTTCCGCTGGGCGAGCGGCGCACCCATCCGCCGCGAGGAGGCGCAGCACTACTTGACGATCGCGGGGCTGGCTGCCGGGCTGAGGAAGGAGGAGATCGGCTCACACAGCCTCTGCATCGGAGGCGCAACAGCGATGTACCACGCCGTGGACGACCTGCAGCGCGTCAAGCGCTTCGGGCGCTGGGCCTCCGACAGCTTCCACGGGCACCTGTGGGAGAGCCATGAGCCCATGCGCGGCATCTCGACCGACATGGCGACGGATACGTCCGAGCTCACGGCGCCGCCGGCCCACTCGGCCGAGGGCGAGCGCCGCGCAGGCAAGAGCCCGACCCCACGGTGGCCCGGGGCGGCGCTGGCCGCGACGACGCTCGCCGCCACGGCTGGCAGCGCAGACGGCTACGTGATCCAGGTCGACCCGGCGGAGAGCCAGAGCCTGCTGACCCTCGCGCTCCCGGCCGGTTCGGGGGCGTGGGCGACGACAGCGGGGGCGCTGCTGGCAGCGGTGCTGTCAGGCGCCCTTTGGCAGCACAGGCAGCAGCGAAGGAGCGGACGGGCGGCCAGTGGGCGCAGCGGCGGCCGCAGAGCCCGCAAGCCCCGGGCAGGCGCGCTGCGCGCAGCGCTGGTGGTGACGCCACTCGCAACGGCAGCTGGGGAGAGACAGAGCCACGAGATTGCGGCAGTCGACGAAAGGGCCAACGGGGTCACGCTTCGCTGGGGGCCGCAGACGGGCACGGTGGCGATCGTCTTCCCAGTGGAGACAGCGCTGAAGGTGGTGGCCACGATTTCAGTGCTGCTTGCATGGAGCGTCGGGGTGCTCTGCTGCTGCTGTGGGATAGCCAAGAAGAACGAGAAGAGGCTGGAGCCAGAAGCACAGCAGGCCACAGTGCAGCCGACGCCCAAGGCGCCCAGGCTCCCCAAGCAGCCGCAGAAGACGCACTGCGACGCAGGAGTGATGGGCCCGGTGCACTACAACGGCGTGAGGTACGTGCACGAGACCCAAGGCTTCCGCCGGGCCAACGAGGTGACGCGCGAAGTAGCCCCATCAGGGCACCGCGGGTCGACCGAATGGCCCCGGGGAGGAGAGCAGAGGCCGCGTCGTGACTGAGGTGCGAGGCTGCCGCCGGCCAACGGCCGGGCGGGCAGCGGAGGTCCGTCGCCAGCAACCGCTGCGCGGGCGGCCACGCGGCGCCGGCTGAGTTCAGCCTGGCGCTCGCGATCACTTTGCGCTTGCGAGCAGCTGGGCGCGGGCAGCGGCCGCTGGTGCCCGAGGGCAGAGCGCCGCGCCGGCCTGGCACCAGCAGCGCCGTCATGAGGGGACGGCGGTGGCGGCTACGAGGGGGCGCCGGCGGCTAGCCCAGCGAGGGCGGCCGCACGGGGCGCATGAAGAACCCCGCGGGCGCCGGCGGCGAGCCGCCCCGCGCCTGCGGACCACCTTGCTGGGCGGACGTGGCAGCTTGCCGCAGAGGCCCGCCGCCTGCAGCCGCCGCGCGGGCGGCCACGCGGCGCCGGCTGAGTTCAGCCTGGCGCTCGCGATCAACCTTGCGCTTGCGAGCAGCTGGGCGCGGGCGGCGGCAGCTGGTGCCTGAGGGCAGAGCGCCGCGCCGGCCTGGCTCCGGCAGTGCCGTCATGGGGGACGGCGGTGGCGGCTGCGAGAGGCGCCGGCGGCTAGCCCAGCCGGGCTACCGCACTGGGCGCATGAAGAACCCCCGCGGGCGCCGGCGGCGTGCCGCCCTGCGCCTGCGGACTCACCTCGATGGGCGGAAGCGGCAGCGTGCCGCAGAAGCCGGAATTGTTAGTTCGACGCCGCGAAGTTCGGCGGTTGCGTGACCCACTACAGCCAGTTCGGCGCGGTGGAATACCCACAGGAGGAGGTGGGCGGCGTGGCCCGCGACGCGCGGCCTAAGACCGGCGCCGGCGCGTGATGCGCCGGGCGCCAGCGGAGCAAGCAGCATTGCTCCTTGGCATCATCGTCTGAGGCCGCTCCTCCCTTTGTGCTCCTCTCTTGAGCCGACACTAGGCTCAAGACGTTTTTAGTTCCCAGTGCTGCTTGAGGGGATATCTAGGATGTTTGGTAAAACTGATGGATCTCCCCGTTTCCAGGACTGGCGCGGGCTTTCTCCCTTGGTCCCCTCGCTCCTGCCCTTGCCTCTTGCTTGCCCTCTCTCCCCTTCCTTTCCCACCGCCGTTCGGCGGCTCAAGCCTTTTGAGGCCAAGCTGGCCCACCCTTGAGGCCCCGTTGGGGGCCTCATTACCCGCCCTGTTCTGGACTTTTCGCGGCCGCCAAGGCGCTACAGTGCCTTGGCGGCGGCGTGGCCCGCGACGCGTGGCCTAAGACCGGCGCCGGCGCGTGATGCGCCGGGCGCCAGCGGAGCAAGCAGCATTGCTCCTTGGCAAAAGGTCATCGTCATCGTCTGAGGCCGCTCCTCCCTTTGTGCTCCTCTCTTGAGCCGACACTAGGCTCAAGACGTTTTTAGTTCCCAGTGCTGCTTGAGGGGATATCGCTTGCGGCCTATCGGTTTCGGGTTCGACTTTCGGTCGTGTTTTCGCCGTAGACGGCCTTGGCCTTGGGGGATACCCACTAGTTACGTACGCACCGATATCGGCCAGGATAGGTGCACAATATTGTATACGCCGTCCTGGCCAGGCCAGGATGGAGGACGCACCGATTTTGAGCCCAGGGTGGGTTTAGCTAGAAGCGGTGTTCGTGAACGCAGGGTTTCCTCCTGGAGTCGCGGCAGGGGGCGGTTGTCGGAGAGGGGGTTGAGTTTTACCCTCGAGGGTCGGGTGAGCGGTTGTTGGCCCTTTCTGGTGCTTCCAGGATCTCCAGGCACTTCCAGGGTTCAGGATCCGGAGAGGAATTGGCATGTACGGTAGGTTTGCTCGGCGTTGACGCGGCGGCGACCCCAGCGCGGAGTTCAAGGTCAAACGTCGCAGGTGGCCCAGAATAGGGCGATGTCGAGCGATCTGCGCTATCGAAAAGCCGCGATCGTTCAAGGTTAAATTATCCGCGCGGCGTCAGAAACCAACACCCGCGACATCGCGACGCAAACCAGCCGTACGAGTGGAGTTGGGGAGCAGCAGGCAGACGAGGAGGAGTGTGAGCCAAAGTGCTACCCTTCGCCTCCTCGGTATCTGCCAGGCGGTGCCTCCTGCGGTCGATTGACCACTCTCCCTCGTCCCTGACCCACTTCCTCCACCGGTCCCCACTCTCATCCTCATCCTCCTCTTGCTCCTCCTCCTCCTGCCCCTCCTGTCCCCCTCCTCCCGAGACCCACGTGGACAAGACAGTGATCACAGTCTCTGCTGCGCCGCCTCTCGAATTGCGTTTGCCGCCCGACTTGTTGTACACAACGGCCTGTATTGCGCACTGGGTCCTGGCGCCAGAGATGCTGGCCGCACAGGATACAAAAAAAGAAGGTGCACGTCGAAGACGTCCGATGCCGTATTTTCTGATGCGGGGTCCCCAGAGATCTTGGTTCTTTCAGGGGAGTTGCAGTTTCGCCCTGCATCGGTGTTTGGTAATTTCCAGGAGTCCAAGTGCATGTGTTGCTTCTACTCAGAACGTTGGAGGTTGGGGTTCCCGACCGAGTCGGTGCGCTCGAAGAAAACGTGCACAAACATAATTTCTCGGAGGTCCGCGCGGATTTCGCGGATCGGTGTAAGGCCCCCTTGGCGGCGCCGCCCTTGGCGCGCGGGGCCCAGGGCAGATCCAAGAAATCCGCGCGGAGCTCCGAAAGCTTATGTTTGTGTCGTGTGTCCCCCTACTCTGCGGAGGGGGCCCCGCTGTGCAACACCCCTCGAAATGTGGTCCAGGACACGGGCGGGAGAACGGAAGAAGACGGCGCAAGACGGCCACATCTTGCAGTTGCGGCTAGACGACCCAAAATATCTTCCAGCCGGCCCAAGAGGCCCCTTAGACGCCATGAGAGAGCTCCAAGAGGACATCCAGGAGGTCAGAATCGTTGATTGTCATTGGGCTGTTCAATGACTATAGCGTTCTCGTTTGTTCGGGTATCTTACGCTCCAAGACGGGCCCGTAGGTCTCCAGGATCGCCCAAAGATGGCCCAGGAGGTCGCCAAGAGGCCCGCGAGGCGGTCCAAGAAGGCCCCACGACACCCGAAAAAACCGCCGAGACGGCGCCAAGACGGCCCCAGAGACCTCCAAGACGGCCTTCACACCCAAAGACAGACTCATGATTGCACAGGGGAGGCCCAAGTCGGCCTCCGAAGGCCGAGAGGCACCCAGGAGTCACCAAGAGAGCCCCAAGAGGCCCGGGAGGACCCCCAGGAGGCCAAAATCATTGTTGGTCTGTTAATTGTTTCTCGGTGATTTCAGCATTCTCGCCTTTTCGGGCTTCCGACGCTCCAAGGCGGACCCATGGACCCCTAAGGTAGCGCCCCAAGACGGCCCGCGAGACCCCCAAGATGGCCCCAAGACGGCCCCAGAACTCTCCAGGACGGCCCTCAAGCAAGCCCAAAGACCGCCTCCGAAGGCGAAGAGGGCCCATAGAGGCCCGCAGGAGGCCCCTAAGAGGTCCCGAATAGGCCAGAGGAGAACCCCAAGAGGCACCAGGAGGCCCCCCAGAAGGCTCCCATGAAGCCCCCAGGAAGCCTCAAGAGGCCTCCTCCTCCTGTCCACTACTTCGTTGTATATTGCCAGACGTCACAGCAGGAGAGGCCGCATGTCAGGGCCATGGATCTGTGCGGCATTCCTTTGCCATTCCATGGCCATTTGAGGTCCCTTTGTTGCGCTGAGACCTTGCCGGGGGATGGAGGCCGGGCTGGTGAGGCTGCTCCACGACGTGGGGCAGGCGCTGACCACCGCCTTCGTCGTCCGGGCCTCGGTGGCCGACTGCCCGGACTGCTGGTGCAGTCCGGCCCTGCACTGCCCAGCGCTGCAGTGCACGTGCCCCAGCGGCGAGGGCACTTTGGCGGCCGCCGCCACCCCGGGGTGCCCCGGGTCGCAGCTGGCCTGGGTGGCTGGCCTCTCGCTCCTCCTGGGCGCCGTGCTCGGGGCCGCGGCCGTCTCGTGGGCCTGGCGGCCTCGCCCGAGGGCGCTTGCAGCGCCCGCCGCGGCGTCCGTGGAGGCGGACAGCGCGCCTGCGGGCGACGACCTCGTGCACCTCGCGCTGGAGCAGGCGAAGGCCTTCCGCAGGACGCCGGTTGCCGCCGCTTGTTGAAGATGGCGGCTGGGCCGCTGGCGGGAGGTTTCCACCTGACCAGGTATCGAGTGGGAGGCCCCGCCCTGTACCATGAGCGATTGGACATTTTCCGCTCAGGGTACGTGATGACCCCGGATTTCGACGACTACGGGGAGACCACGAACCCCGACGCGGACGTGATGGAGATCCACTTCGTACACGGGCAGGGCGGCAGGGCGGGGGGCGTCCAGGAGAACCGAGTCTACAGGTTTCGGCGCCTCCCCACGGCGGCCGAGGTCTGGGGCGCCCTCCGCCGCGGCGCAGCGCTGGGGCACGGGCCGTTGCCTGACGGGCCCTTCCTCCTCACGCTGTCCGCGGTCAACTGTGCCGGCGCGCCGGCGGGCAGCATGCCGCTGGCGGACCCGACGATCGTGGTCCCCCCCCTGGTCGACGTGGCCGGGGCCCACCCCGCGGCAGCGGACCCAGGCGCGCTGGCGCTTCCTGGGGCGGCCCCGCCAGCCCCGCCGGCGGCCGCGGCCGCGCCGGCGCCGGCAGCCGCGGCCCCAGCCGCCGTGGCCCCCGCCCCCGGGGCGGCCGCTGCTCCAGCGGGTCGGGCGCCCGCGGTGCCAGACACAGCGGCGGCCGCGCCGCTGCCGAGCGGGGAGCCCGCGCCAGGCTGGCACTGGGTGGCTGCCGAGGACGTCGACGGCGCCGTGGCGTTCGGCACGAAGGTGGCCGTCGGAGTGCCGGGCGGAGCGACCCTCGTGGGCCGTGCGGGGCCAGCGCGGTGCTGCTGAGAGACAGCGAGATCCCGTGGTTCACTCAGGAGTACCGCGGGAGCGACGCTCGCACACTCGAGATCCCGCCGGGAGCTGGGCAGCCAGGCGGCAACGCTCGGGAGTGGCGCGAGGTGGTGCTGCTGTGTCGCGAGGAGCCCGTGCCGGGGTTTGCTGTGGCCCCTCCGAGGACGGCGCAGTGGTGTGCCAAGTACCAGGTGAAGGAAGGGGGCCCCGTCCTCCATCATGAGATGTGGAAGTCGAAGCGGAAGCTGAACCCAACCGACTTCGGGGTGGACATGCACGAGACGCTCTCGAAAATGATCGAGGCCATGGGCACCGCCGACCACCTGGACGTCTACAACTTGGCGAGCGCGGAGCTCGGCTACCGTAAGCTCCAGCTCATTGAGCACTACTGGGACGACAGGAGCGCAGAGCAGCAGCAGCAGCACAACATGCGGATGCCCTTGGAGGAGGCATTCGCATTCATGGGAGGCTCGAGGTCTCCCTCGATGGTGCGCCCGGAGCTGCTCGACTCGGTGTCGAAGGAGCTGGAGCGGATCCACAGCATCAAGAAGAACGCGAGGAAGCTGAGGGAGGAGCAGAAGGCCAACAAGGGCGGCCGGGACGCTCCTCCCCCCAAGTCATGATGCTGGGACCGCCCCCGGGACTGCCTCGGCCCGGGGGTGATGCAGAAGAGGTGGGGGGCAGAGGTGACGACCACATGCAGCGGTCGCTCCTGCCCTTGCCAGTCCCTGACTGGTGTCTCGCGGCGGCTGCCGCCGGCGGCGGCGGCGGCCGCGCAGCGCGGCGTCGCCGCGCCAACAGGACGCTGCAGGGCGAGCTCGTGACTGAGCTAGTGGTGGCGCTCAACCAGCTGGACGCCGGCTCGGATGACCCGCCGCGCCGCGCAGGCCAGGAGCCCAACAGGATGCAGCAACTTTGCTTGGAGCATCTCGCCGAAAGCTGTGCGGCGATGGGCTCCATTCCTCCAGATTTGTCGACCGAGGTGGCCCTCCAGGAGCTCCAGGTTGGCGCCGGCTACTCCGACGGCGAGCCCGTCACGGTGGCCCCCTTCGCGCACGACCTCGCGTCTCTGCCAGCTGTGGGCGGCACGCCTGTGCCCCTGAGCCAGTTGCTGGGAGACGACGGTCCAGATATCGTGCGAAGGTTCATCACTTCGAAGGTTTTGCCAATTCAAAGCGCCGAGATTTTTAAGAAGGAGGCTGGTTTCGCACGCCCTTACCTGGACCCGGTGCTGCGGCAGCCCGCGGCCTACCTGGCCTTCGTCGAGAGGGTGAGGGACGGTGGCATGCTGGAGCTCAGGATTGATGAGGGGGATTTTGAGGAAGTCGGTCTATTCACCGTTTGGAAGAAGGATGGTCGCCAGCGCCTGGTGATCGATTGCAGGGGCAGCAACTTCAGGTTCGGGGAGCCCGACAAGACCAGCTCGGCGTCCGGGGGCAGCTTCAGCTCCATCGAGCTGGCGCCGGGCGAGGTGCTGTGGACGGCGGGCGTCGACATAGCGGACGCTTTTTACAACATGGGCCTGCCGCCAGAGCTCCGGCACCTCTTCGCGCTCCCGCGGCTTCGGGCAGCGCAACTTGGAGTGCGAGAGCTGGGCGGGCGTCCAGTTCCTGGTCGTGCTTGGGTGCGCCCGTGCTTGGCCGTCCTGCCTATGGGCTGGACGCATGCGCTGGACTTCTGTCAGAGAGTGCACAGAAATATCTTGCTCCAGAAGGGGGGGTTGAGAGCGTTCCCGAAGTGGTCGATGGTATGCCGACGCCTCCCATCCAGGACGGGGCCTACCCAGCCTATGTTGACAATTTCATTTCCTTTGGAGTAAATCCTGGCAGGCCTGCGGCCCTCCTGAGGTCGGCCCAAGAGGCCTTGAGCGGCGCGGGGCTCCCTCTGCACGATCCTGATCTCCCCGCCTCGGTGTCTGAGCAGCTGGGTGGGTCTTCGACGGGGAGCGTGGAGCTGTGAGACCGAAGAGTCGTCGTGCTTGGAGGCTTCGTCTTGGGATCCAGGGATTGCTTGCTCGTGGGCACGCTTCAGGGCGACAAGTGGGGAAGATTGCTGGCCACTTTGCGTTCATTGCAATGTCGAGGCGCCCGCTCTTGGCCGTATTTAGTTCTGTGCATGCCTTCTCGAGGAAGTACCTCGATCGGGTGATGAAGCTGCCGCCATCTGTCCGCCGTGAGCTTCGCTGGGCCGCCTCCCTGATCCCCCTGGCTTGGGCTGATCTCAGGGCCACCTGGTCTCCCAGGATCTACGCGAGCGACGCTAGCGAGGAGGGGAGGGGCGTGTGCCAGAAGGAGGCCGACCTGGGAGCAATTCGTGGTGCTGGGAGGCACGGGGAGAGGTGGCGATTTCGACGACCAGCTGCTTCGCGACCTCGCGACTGCCTCTTCGAGCAGAGCAACCCGCCGACCGCCGACACCGCGAAGTCCGAGCCGATTGCCGAGATCGTCGTGTCGCCGGGGGTGGAGCCTGTCGTGTCGACGGGGGTGGCGGTGGAGGACCCAGAGAGTAACTTGTGGAAGGTCCCGGAGGTGGAGGAGGAGCTGCACGGGGGGAGGTGGCAGGTGGTGTCGAGCGGAGGGTGGGCCCGGGCCGAGAAGATCATCGCCCTCGAAGGTCGGGCCCTCGTTCATTCTCTTAGGCACGCACTTCGCGACTCGAAGTCCTTCGGTAAGCGTATCCTCTTCCTCTGCGATAACATGGGGCTCGTGTGTGCTATGGAAAAGGGGCGCTCCTCAGCCGGGGGAGTCCTCCGCGTCGCCCGGCAATGGGCCGCCTGGTGCCTGGCGGGCGCGGTGCAGGCCTCGGTGCGCTGGATTCCGTCTGAACGGAACGTCGCCGATGCGCCGTCGCGCCGCCACATCCCCCTCGGGGTTTGGCTCGACGGCGCCGCGGCGGACTCTGCCGAGGGCTTCAAGCAGTGGGCCGTCCGGGACGCCGGGCGCAGCAGCCAGCTGGCCGACTGCCGCAGCGCCGGCCTCGAGCTCGCCGAGCTGGCCGTCCGCGAGCCTGCCGTCGGCGCTCTGCGGGGCGCCCGCCGGCCGGCACGCCCTGCGGCGAGGCGGCCCGCCTGCCGAGCGGCCCCCGTTTCGGAGGGGGCGGCACCTGAGTGCTGTCGCAGCCCAGTCGCGCCAGGAGCAGCGGGCGCCGCCACCACCCGCGGCCCGGAGCCGCAAGATGGCGCGAGCTGCGAGGCGCGGGCAGGGAGCTACTGCTGCTGCTCGTCGGGCGGCGCTCCGAAGCCATGGATCGCTGCTGCAGCGGGCCTCGGTGACTCCGAAGACCGTGGCCCAGTACGACGGCCTGTGGCAGGACATCCTCCGCATGCGGCTTCGGCTGCGACCGGCGGGCTCCCTGCAGGCGGAGCCGAACGACGACGAGATGGACTTAGTGGTCGCCAGCTGGATGGACCAGGAGTACTCTTTCGGGGAGCTCGCGCAGAGGGGCACCAAGGGGCTAGCGGCGGTGAAGTATTTCCGGCCGCAGTTCGCGAAGTCGGGAGGGCTCTCCCTTCCGCGCTCGGCGCAGGCCTTGAAGGGCTGGAAGCGGCTCGCCCCTGGGCGTGCTCGGCTGCCGCTGCCATGGGAGGTCGTCGCGCTGATCGCGCTGGAGCTGCTGCTGACCGGCTTCTGGGCGATGGCGGCTTGGACGATCATCACCTTCCACTGCTACCTGCGCCCCAGCGAGCTGCAGCGGGTCACCGCCGAGATGCTCGTGCCGCCTGTGCCAGGGACCCGCGTGGCAAATTGGGCGATCGTGCTGCACCCAAGCGAGGAGGAGATCAGCAGCAAGACAAGAGAGTTCGACGAGACCGTGGTGTTCGATCAGCCGCTGTTCCGTTTCCTCGTGCCCGTGCTCGCCTACCTCAAGAGGGAGACGCCGGCCGGGGAGCCGCTGTTCGCCTTCCGGCACGCCGACCTGGTGGTCCAGTTTCGGGAAGCGGCAGGACGCGCAGGGGTCCAGGCTCTGGGCCCGGAGCTGTACATGCTGAGGCACAGCGGGCCCAGCCACGACCGAGCGTCCCAGCTGCGGACGCTGCAGGACCCAGACATCAGACAGCCCTAAAAAAACCAATGCCGCCCAGAACGTCATGGTTTTTAACCAAGACAAAGCAGAAAAACCAAGACATTGCAAAAAAACCGAGACAACTGTAGTTCTGGTGATTTAGCGTGTCTGTTGTCGTTGGTTCGTTGTGAATATGTTGTGTGTATGTAGACAGCTTTTCTACTATATGTAAGCGTTGCCAACAACAGACTGTTGTTGCAACCGCGTGCATTGTGAGCTAGGAACTGTGTCGTTGGGCGTTGGTAGCAACGCCTCTGCGTCTCAAGGGTACCGGAGCACAGGCGGAAGCCTAGAGGATAGTTTGGCGAGTCAGGGCTGGGGGACAGTGCGGACAGAGAATCCACCAGATACGTAAACACGCGGGATGACGATGATTGTTTAGGCAAGGCAAACAGTTCTGGATCATCGAAAAAATGCACGCGCGTACGCGACATATGCGTTGCAACAACAACGCAATCTCTTCTCATCCTGGGATGGAAGCTTCGCCCCGAAGGGCGGTGCCCCGAAGGGCGACCGCATGTAGAAAAATATGGGCCAGGAGCGACGAGTCTTAAGGTCTTTACTGTTTTCAATTGTTCCTGGCTCTCGTTCCCTCTCTCTCGCTTTTTTCTCTCTCTCTCTCTCTCTCTCTCTCTCTCTCTCTCTCTCTCTCTCTCTCTCTCTCTCTCTCTCTTTTTTCTATCTCTCTCTCTCTCTCTCTCTCTCTCTCTCTTCAGTTTTGCACTGTAGCACGCAAGTGTGTAGGGCACCGCTCTCGGACGGGAACGTGCAGGAGCACCGTTCTCGGAAATGTCAAAGGCCTGCAGCCGGCGCCGCCAGGGGCCCGAGGCCTGAGAAGAAACGCGACCCCAAATCAGCAGGGCGGTCACGGTGGTGAAACATAAGGGTGGTGAAACAAACATCATATTTGTATTTATACACATGAATACAATTGTATGCGTACGTACATGTTAAAGTGTATGGAATATATGTGTATACGTATATGTATGGCAGTGTGTTTGTGTTCATGTATGTGTTGGCGTTGTTATTTACGGTGCTACATTATTATCACACGGTTCCGTATCCATTTTCCAATTATCCCTGCAATCGTTGCCAGGGAAACACTTGCAAAGCGGAAGTCGAGCAGAAGGGTTGGCGGCGGTGGTCTTCCCCGCCGCCGAAAAACACACAATAACGCAATCTGTGTCCACCTCTATTCGCCAAGTATGTTCGGATCCTTCTCCGTAGTCATCGGGAAATTCGACATGGAATTGTCGAATGCGGTGCCGTGCACGCAACAAAACAAACAACGCAATTTCTATTCATCACCTCCCCTACTTGTCCTCCTTCTGCCTTGAATTCCTCCCTTTTCCCTCCCTGATTTTCCCAATATCACCCTCAGGAAGGACGGAAATGCATAACGCGCGGTGGCGACGCTGTAAGTATTCCCAGACATTGGGCGTCTCGAAAAAAATGAGACAGAGGTGTTACATAGTTTTTGGCCTCTCGGGGCCCTCGCTGGGCGTCGGGACCGTCAAACAACCACTCGGGATGAAAAACTAGTCCCAGGGAAGTGGTCGGGAGGTCGGGGGCCCGCGTCTCGAAAAAATTGAGACGTCGGATGTCTGGGTTTCCAATATGCTCACCGCGTGCTTGGTGATGCAGCCACGTGGGCTGCATGCGCACCTGACGCAAAACAACAATCACGCAATCTCTGCTCCTCTTCGGAACGTTAAGTTGGCTAGAGAAAGCAGCAGCTGACTGGAAAAAAACAGGCGCCCGTTCCGGCGGGGCCAGCCGACAACGCAATCTCTTATCATTACCCCGTCTGAATACTATGCCCCTGTCCCTTTCCCCCAGGGGACCAAAACAGCGACCACGCATGGAAATTGTTGATGAAATCGTTCAAGCGCACCGTAGTGGCGATCCCAGCAATCTTTGCCAGGGCAGCAACAACACAATAGTTGCGAGTGAAACGCTGTGAAACGGTACATATAAAAGTGCTATCCATGGAGTCCGTGAGCCCGCGATGGGCGCCGCCTGGGCCAGGAGGCCATAGGCCCCCTGTGCCCTCCACACATCAGGCGTCTCGATCTTTCGAATTGTTATTTGACGGTCCCGAGGGCCTGCACGTGAAATCCCACACCAACAAAAATCAGACAATCATGAAATATTGTCGTCTCGATTTTTTCGAGACACCCGATGTGTGGGACGAGCAACAAACAACGCAATGTATTCTCATCCAATTTCCCTTCACAGTCCTTCACTCCTTTCTCCGCTACACACCCTCACCCCTTCTAAACTCGGATTGGGCGATGGGCTTCAACCGTTCACCGTTGCGCAGCGGCCTGCGCATGCGTTGCAGCCACTTCGGTGCCAGAGCAGCGAACAACGCAACGTCTTCTCATCTATTGTCCCCCGTTTCCCTCCTCCTCTCCCACATCCCGCTTCCCTCCTCCTCCCTCCTCCTCCTCTTCTCATCTAACTCGTAGAAGCAACAAGTAAAATCGATGGCCACGCAGCGCAGCTGCCTCACCGCAGGGGCCGCCTGGAAACCGCTCGGGCACTCCAGACCGACAGAGCAAAAACAAATAACAACGCAATCTCGTCTCCCATCTTTTTTCTCATCCGTAGAAATCGGCAGCGCTCAGAATTCGCTCATGCTGGCCTCAAGCACCTGGCTGCCCCGCAGCCGGCGCCCGACGAACAACAAATCAACGCAATCTCCGCTCATCCATTGTGGGCCACATTTACCTTCCCCTGCCCCCAGGAATGTGAACAACAGCGCAATGTCTTCTCACCGCCAGGAAATACCATGCCAGGGCAATGCTCACGTCGCAAATGGCACGCGCGCCCCTCGAGGGTGGCCAGCAGCAGCCAACCCGTCGACCATCCAGGTCGTGGGGGTGGAAGAGGTGGTGGGGGGGGTGGGAGAGGTGGATCGAATGGGGGTGCTGGAGGGGACGAGGTAGAGGAGGAGTCGGCAAAACAAGCAATCTCTTCTGACAAGCAGCGCAATCTCTTATTCAACTGTGTTTTTTTTGTGTTGGTGTTGTGTTTCGTTTTGCACATAAGCATTGTTGTTTGTTTGATGTGCCTCTGTATTGCACATATCGTCATTAGTTTGTGTGTGTTGTGATTCGATAAGTGCGTTTGGCAGTCAAGTAGCCCCGCTGTTGTTGCAAACCCCTTTCCTTGTTGAGCACATGCGGTGCACAGTAATTTTCTTTTGTCACGAACAGGAGGTGACGCGCCAAGGGAGCAGATTTGAAGAGCCCGCACGCGACGCAAACATTACACGCGTACACGTGCCCAAGATCTTCCCCACCAGAGGCGCACTGCGATCAGCGCGCCTCGGGCAAGATCTTTTGCAACAGTGTAACGTAGAATGTTGGTCCCGCGTGCACGCTTTTCGCAGCTGTCCCCATGACTCGGTTCTCCTGCTCGTCCGCATATGTCCAATAAAAAAGGGGGTTGCCCTGGGTACTTGCTCTTTTGGCAAGGTCCCAGGCCACGTGAAACTTATACGTTTCGTGGCCGCCCCACGCTTTCCACTCGCGCAGAGCTGTCACGATGTGGTTCTGGAGCTGTGAGAGAGCAACTGGCGGCATTATGCGGGGCGACCGTTTCATGACGACTTCCATATCCACGAGCGCCGAAACTGCGCGGCGAAGGTGCCTATGGCCTGCGCCGAGAAAGCGCCAATTCTCATCCGCTAAAATCCGAATGAAAGGCATCAGTCTCCGCGTTTGTGCAGCTTTCGCCTTCAGGCGGGGGCACACGCCGCCAGCATTTAGCTGGTTGTACTTTAAACGGTTGATTATTGAATGCTTGCCGCGCGGCATACGGCGCATTCTATAATGCGCCTTGAGGCGCCTGCGCAAATGAACCATGTTATCGACCCGCCGCCGCTCCACAGTGGGTGATGGGGGCCCCCAAGCACGCTTTTTGACGATAATGGGAATTGAGATCGAGGGCAGACAACGTCGGATGAGGAGGAATGACCAGAGGATCTCAGAAGTGAGAGGAGCAGGTAGGTTGCGAACTCGGCATGCGTGCGGGCCCCCGTTCTTCAGCAGATTGCGCAAAATTTGCGTCAATTAGTTTTAGCATGACCTCACCAGCAACATATTGGCTGATGCCGAGGTCGAACACGTGCATACAATCGAGGTGAAGACACTCGACACTAAACCCTCTGATGGTGAACAGCGGGCTCCAGAATTTAATGTTGGAAGTGTTTGCAGCGTTGAAAAACGTGAGCCAGCCTGGCATATCCACGCCAAGGGACCCACCTGTGCCCACGAGGGCGTGCCAATCAAGTAGGTTTTCGTCGCAAATGACGATCCACCCCACGGGCAGATGAAGTTCTGGAAACGGCCTTACCAGCGCAAAACCACCATATTTGCGCGAAAGTTCCATGCACCTTAGAAGCCTGCGCAGCTGGGCACGACTTTGCACGTACCTTTTGGTCACGCACGCCCCGAGGTCATCATTAAAATCGCTACGCTGGCGGGGGCGCCAAGGGCAGAGGGCCAACGTGCGGGCAAAATTAAACATATCAGCGCGGGATGCGTTGCAACAAAAACATGGGTGCTGAACGTGCGTCCAATTTGTAAAACCGAAACAAGAAACATATTCTAACAAGTCTGCGCGATACTCCACGAGAGCGCCATATTTCCCGAAGGGGAGGCCGCGGTGGAGCTCGCGAAGCTCTTGGGAAAAAGGCTTTTGGTTGTGGTCCAGAGACGGAAACGTGCCAGCGGCGAGCGCCGAGAATGACCAGGCGATCACCTTTTGTATTACTTGCATCGTGCACCACCCTTTGCACGAGCATTGGCAAAGGTCAGATTTTTTAACAGTGCAAATCAAATGTCGTTTTCTGTTGGGATCCACAGCCGAACTCCAATACCAGCAAATAAATGAATCTGTTTTCGAGAACGGAACTCCGTCTGAGTATAGCGTGAGAGGAACGGTGTCTGCGTGTCCTCTTTCTAAAACAACAGGGTGCGAAGCATACGTCCCAGGTAAATCATTAATATCAACAGTGTTGAAATCTGCAGGACGTTGCTCCAGCAGCTCGAAAAACCTCTCGTGTGGTAAGCTAATGGGGAAATCATTGTTCAAGTATCTCGATTCCGTATGTTTGCTCCACATGGGAACGGCACACGTGTAAAATGATGCAGCACGTCTCTCACCCAGTGCATGCCTAATGTGCTCAGCATAATGCCCACGACCCGGAGCGCGGGCTAAGTCTTCAAGGCCAGTGCCCCCTGCAAAACCGCTGGGGTGTTCGCATCTTCCAAATGCAAGGGGAGGGGTGAAAAGGAAGTGTGCAGGGGAGAGGGGGGATGAGTGGAGGACAGCGATGAGGGAAGAGACAGGGAGAACATAAAGAGATAGAGAGAGAGAGAGAGAAAACAAAAAAAAGAGGGAGGTGGGGGATGGAAGATGCTATACTCCACGGGGCTGGCCTGCATGAGTGACGTGGTGTGCTAGAATGCACACGTCAGTGGCCGTCCAGAGGCCACGGCGGTACCTGTCCACCACGTACTCTCGGAGGCCAGATCCGTTGCTTCGGCGGTTCAAACACAGGGCCCTGACAGACGGGATCTAGACGGGATTTAAAACGTCATTCGAGGGGAAGGTCACCTTACCGTCCCTTCCTACAAACAGGTTTACATGTGTATACGCACACGTATGTATAGATGTATGTACATACATTTGTACATACATACATATATATACATTGCATGTATACGTATATACATATATGTGTATACAGACATACATACACACATACATACATACACTCGTATACAAACCACATCCCTCGGACCAGGGCCCTGTGGTTCAACCGCCGACGTGCCCTGGCCTGCAGCACCAGGATCGCCACCCCCACAGCCTCCAGCGCCCACACCAGGAGCGCGACGCGCACCGCCTCCAGCGCCCACAGCAGGGCTGCCTCCAGCGCCCACACCAGGAGCGCGACCCGCACTGCCTCCAGCGCCCGCGCGACCCCCTCCACCTCCAGCGTCGGTGGAGAGCAGGGCTGCAGCGGCGCGGGCTGACATGTGTGAACAACCACAACGTATCGTTTGAAACCGAAACGCTTACGGACAAACCCAGTGAAACCGAACGCTTGAAGTGAACAACCACAACGTATTGTTTGAAACCGAACGCTTCAAGTGAACAGCCACAACTTATTGCTTGAAACCATGGTATCCTATCAGTTCTAGCGTCGATGGCCCCAGGATGCGCGTAGTGACGATGCAAGTTCCTTGAACTCCCCTAGCTGGAACTTGTCCCCACCTGGTCAGCAAAAGCAAGGATGCACAGGTACGCATTCGAACAGCACACAACTTCAAGATGCAGCATGATTGCATTTGATGATGGATGTGGCGAGGTGTTCAATGATGTCTCTCCCCCCTCCTCCATGCGAGGTATAGAGGCCCCCAGCTCCCAGGGAGGTGTCACCAAACGTTGTTGACCCTGGGACCCCTCTCAAAAACAGAATTGGCTCCTCCACTCCACGCCTCCATAATATGATGTGCGTATGTCCACTGGCATCCCTTCTCGCCCCTCGTTAGTAGAACTGGGGATGGGTGATCAGCAACACTTGGAGTGCCCACGCGAGCGTATTCGGGACGACCCACGTAGCACCATTAACGAACTCAGTGCAGAGCATTCTGCAAGGATGCCTGCACCAGTACGGGAGGTGAAGGAAGGAGCGTCAGGGAGTCGGGCGGGAATGGTTGGATGGGGATCGGGCGGGCGAGATGATGCTCCACCAGCTGAGTGCCACGCCCTCCTCAGACAATCAAGCTGGGAGGGTACTTGCAACCAGGGCGTGTAAACACTACGCGTGGAGGTACACTAAACTTGGAAGGAAGAGAATGATGATGATGATGATGATGATGAGGAGGAGGAGGAGGAGGAGGAGGATGAAGAAGAGGGGGGTAATGTGGCGGAGGAAGACGACTGAAGAAGGGTATGCGGAGGAGACGTGCAATTCTCGAGAACGCGTCGCTTATTTCGAGCGATGCACGGCGAGCCCCTCCTCGCCTTGCTCGAGCTGTAACGTCGCGCACGTCGCGCGCCAGCAAACTAGGACCGATCGGTCCGAAACGTCGGCCTTCGCATGGCCTCGGCCGAACGAGGAAGGGCACCAGGGTCAGAGACGGCCTCGGGCTCTGGGCATGGCCTCGGGCCCCCAAACGAAGAAAAGGTTCCAGGGTCAGAGACGGGCCCGCGCATATGGGGGGGTACCCCCCATCCGCGGGCCCGTCTCTGACTGGGACAAGGGGCGTTGAAATGTTTAGGCGCCCACCCTTCAGAATGGCCGAGAAACATGGCCGATGAGCCCCTCGAGGGCTCCCTTACTATCGAGAGGAGGTCTGATCACTCGATCACTGCCCTCGAAGATATCACCCTCATCTGGAGCTCCTTCCGTCACCCCTCCGCCGATTGTTTCATCATTCTCTCTTCATTTACGGTGATACCGGATCCTCCCTCCTCTCGAACTTGTGCTCGGGTCGGGGTGGTGGATCACGGCGGTGCGATCTGCGTGTTGGCCGCGGCGACGGACTGCTGGACAGGGAGGATCATCTGGTAGAAGGTGTTCGCCTGGAGTCACCGCTCACTCTCACGATCCCCTCATCGATCCCGTTGGTCACTCCATGGATGCAACGATCGTTGCATCCATGGAGGGACCAACGGGATAGGTGATAGTGGAAGGATCTGTCCGTCTTGCGTATTCCTTTGCCTCCTCCTTTTCCTCTTCCTCCTCCTCCTCCGCTTCCTCCTCCTCCTCCTCCTTCTCCCTCTTCACCCGCTGATGGCCTTTGTGATGGCAGCGACACACTCGTTGTAGTTCATGTCGGCCTCGGACGACCTGGAATGAGAGCGATTCGATACCAATCCGTCATCACCTGGGCCTCGGGGACCAGGCGATGATTGTGTTGGGAGGAGTTGTGACGAGGAAGAGGGCGAGGAGGAGGAGGAGGAGGAGGAGGAGGAGGCGGAGAAGGAGGAGGAAGACGAGGAGGAGGAGGATTGATGCGACCGACCTGTTCTGCACATGGTAGACCAACGCATCCTTCGCAAACTCCAGCGCTGCCACATTCTCCTCGAGCTGCACATGCCACGGCTGCAACCAGGGCATCTCTGACACCTCCGCCCTCGATATTAATCGAGTTCGTCATCATCTTCTCGTCCTCCTCTCTCCTCCAATCCTCGTCCTCGTGTTCCTCCTCGCCATCCTCCCCCCTCCTTTTTCATCCTGCTGTTGCTCATCGAGTTCTCCTCTCTCCTCTCGCCTGCCTCACTCGTTCCTCCTAGCCTCGTTCGTACATTCGCCTCCTCATTCATGATCATTCCCACTCCTGGTCCTCCGCTACCTCGACTGCAGCTGCAGTGTTCCTCGTCCGAGGGCCAAGCATCCCTCCAGTTGGCTGGAGCGGGACCCGCGGTCGGCCGTCTGCATCATCATCATCATCATCATCATCATCATCATCATCATCATCACAGCAGCAGCAGCAGCAGCAGCGGCGTCAACAGCATCATTGACACGTCGTCAGCAGTATCATCATCAGCATCACCATCATCCTCATCATCATTACCATCATCATCATAATCAACATTCTCATCACCATTACCAGTATAAACTCAAGCGTAATAGTAAGGCTAATCACAATCATAATTCTAGTCATCATCACCATCACCATCAACCTCGCCATCATCAGCATCATCAGCACCACCTCAGCACCATCAGCATTCATCATCATCATCATCATCATCATCATCATCATCATCATCACCATAATCATTTGAAACATCCTTATAACCATCGCCATCACTATTACCGCCACCACCGTAATCACTATCGATCACGATCGGTCCTCGAACCTCTTGCTGCTGCTCTTCGAGCGTTCCTGCTTCTGCTCATCATACCTCCTCCTACCACCTTCCAGCCAGACAGCAGCGCGTGGAGGTGTGTAGCCGCTCCCAGGTTAGTCGCCACGCTCGAGCCGATCTGGATGGCTCCTGGTGTCGGGGGCGACGTAGCTGCTGCCCCAGGCTCGTCCTGGGCTTTGGGAATATGATACTCGAGTCTTCTCCATCGCCCTTATCATGGGGATGGAGGGTTGGTTCTCATATTCTCCTCGAGGTATCCCACCCTCCTCGCATCATCCTCCACATCTCGTATCACGCTACTCCTTCTCCTACCCCCCTCCTTCTGTCACCACTCCTCCTCCTCCTCCTCCTCCTCCTCCTCCTCCTCCTCAGTATCCTTTTTCCTCTTGCTCATTGCATCCAGCACCATATGATTGTTTCCCGTCCCTTTGCCCTGAAAAATCCGTAACATCCTGGTCCATGTATCCTACCTCTTCTTACCCCCGCCTCCTTGACAGCATACCCTTCTGAACATTATGGCATCATATTTGTATCATATATGTTTCCGTTAGCGTCCTCGTCATCAGTGTAGCTGCTGTAGGAGCCGTCATCGTCCGAACCGCTGTCCAGGGCCTCTGCCAGAAGCGAGAAATCGGGGATGGATGAGCTTGGAGAGGAGGTTGGAGGACGAGGACCTCGAGCAGGACAGATGCACGCAAGTCACGGGCATATTGTTACTCGAGGTTCTCCTCCTCCGTCCTCCCCCTCGAAGCTAATCCATTTCGATCCCTCCCTCCCGTCTGGCCTGCGAGCAGCGACCAAGGTCGCGCCTGACGGGTTCCACCTGCTGCTGCTCGCTCGTCAAGGTGGTCTGCAGCCTCTGGCCGTGGTTGATGCTGACCCGCTCGTAATCCTCCACGCGCTTGAAGACCTCCTCACCGTGCTGCCTGTCCACCTGGGCTGCCCCTTCTCCTGCTCATCCTCGTCCTTATCCAGGGCTGGATTTTCACCTGAGTAGTTTTTGTTGACAATTCTAGGGCCTGGCAAATCGAGGGCACAACTACGAAACACATAAATCTTGTTTAGGTCAACTTTTCTCCGATTTGAATCCTCATCTTCTCTCGATCTCCTCCTCCTCTTCCTCCTCCTCCTCCTCCTCCTTCTCCTCCCCCTCCTCTCCCTCCTCATCTAACTTCTCATTTCCCCCATCATCCTTATCCTCATCCCGCCCACCTTCACGTGTCCACGACACGCCCTGCAGGTGGCGATGACGGCCTCGGCGCGCGCCATGGCCCTGTAGGTTGGATGTTTTCTCCCCGCACTCGGGCTGCTGAATTAAGGAACGACGGGTACGGAACGAGGCCTCTTTGTAGCACTAACAACGCTTGCGAGTAGCAGACATGGAAGGACCTGAGGAACATCGAGTCCCCTCCGAACCCAAACTGTTCCTCATTTCAGCGTATCTTGGCTGTAGGCTAGTCCCCCATCCTCACATTGATCATCAGTCGAGCTTCTCGTGGATCCCCTCATCGATCATCCAATCGATCTCGCCTCCTCACTCCCTCCTCCCTCCTCTCATCAATCTTCCCATCGGCAATCCATCGATTTCACTTGTAGGTCCGTCAATCGATCATCCAGTCCCTCATATTCCCACCTTTCCTCACCGATGTCATCTTCCCTCCTTGGATCATTCGAGCCTCGCACCCCTCCTCCATCATCGCTCTATCCCTCGGCGTCGCCGTCAAGCAAACAAGAAAAACAACAACGATTCCTCACAGACATTGGACAGTCGGGCAGCGCTGCGTTGTATCCGAAACTCACGAGCAGCTCGTCTTTGGTGTGCCACTTGTCCTCATGGCCGCTGCTCCGCAGCCTCTCCTGGTACTCCTGCTTCTCCACTTGGACAAAGTCGAAGTTGCCTATCGCTCATGCTATACTGGCCATCGCTCCCACGTCCATTCCCTTCGCTTTTTTCTGTCTCGTGCGTGTTTTTTTTTTCGCCAAGTGATCAAGGATGCTCCTCGATGGCCCTCACCAAAGGAAAAATGCACACGTCCGAGCGATGCCAAGTATATAATCACTATCGTTATCCGTCTTCCTCCTCATCTTCTTCTTCCTCATGCTTATTCATCCTCATCGTTCTTCCTTCGACCACTCATCCTCATCATCGACGTCTTCATCATCATCTTCTTTCCCCTGACCCTCCTCCGCATCCTGTTCATCTTCCTCTTCCTCATCCTTCTTCATCCGGTAGCTCCTTCTCTGGTCTCATCCTCTTCCTAGTATGTTTGATAATGTTATCCCTTCCCCCTCATATCCTCCTCCTTCCTCAGAGCCCTCTCGTCGAGCCTGTCTCCTGCCAGCGGCGCAGCCAGTGGTCTTTCTTATCCTGGCTCAGCCTCTTGAACTCGTCGTAGAGCTCCTTCTTCGTCTTCTTGGCGTGGTACCTGGGGTGGTGATCTCCTCCTTCCTTCCTTCCTCACCCCTCCCCACGATCCTCATCCCTTTTTCTTCTCCTCGATCCTCATCCCCTCATTTCTTTCCTCATCCTCATCCCTCCATTCTTCTCCTCGGTCCTCGTCCCTCGAATGTCCATCACTCCTCCTTCGATCCTCATGTCATCAGCATTCCTCAATTCATCCTCTCCTTTTCTTCAACCTGGTTTGTCATCCTTTCCTCGCCTCCTCATTCGCTCCGTTGCCTCATCCCTCCTTTCCCACCTGCTCAGAACAAGTACAACATTCCTCCTTCCCGCCACATGTTCCCTTCATTCCCACCTTCTCCTTTCCTTCCCACATGTTCCCACCTATTCCTCCTTCCCACCTGCTCATAAGTCATTAAAGCACAGGGCGCCGTAAACGCTGCAGCGCATTTTCGTGCTCAGTGTTCGCCTCCCTGGCCCGCTTCAGCTTGTCCTTGTTCGGCGCCGCCGCCGCCGCCTTCGCCTCCGATAGGGCGCGGTGCAAGCATCCTCATCGCCTCCTGGGTCCTCTAGCTCCCGAGCTCAGGGAGACGAAATCTATACATATCCACTGTTCCCTGGACATGGCGTGCCATTTATATATGTATATATACACTGCATATATCCTGGGTCCAGAATGGGCCTGACCAGGGTACCAGTATATGTATAGATTTCGTCGCCCGATCGGGCGTCGACTTCGGCACGCGTGCAACCCGAGTTGCACGCGTACCGAAGTCGACGCGCGCACATGGGGGGTGATCGAGGACCCATCCGGACTCGAACGGGGCAGTTCTGGACAGGAGGCCTTCTGGTCAGCATTCTTGCGCTTCGGGGGCATGGCGCGCCAGCTGGCGCGGCGGATCACCTGTTGCCCAAATGCGCGGGCCGCGCTGGTTCGAAGCGGCAGTGCATACATATATATGGTACCACCGTACGTGCGCGTGGTGGTGGTGGGTCGTACGATGGTGGTGGTGGGTGCGGTGGTGGTTGTGGTGGCGGTGGTGGCGACGTGGTGATGGTGCTTGTAGGTGTTGGCGGTGGTGGTGGTTGGTGTGTCGCGTGGTAATTGCAAGGCTGGCGCAGGCAGTTGGGTTGATGGGGTGCAATCGTGGGGGCTGGGGGCGGTGTGTGCGGGGACCTTGGACGATCTGTGGTGCTGCCAGGGCGGCCACGCGGGGGCGGGGAGCTGATGGGGCACGCGCGCGCGCGAAGGAAAAAACATGAAAAAACATGAAGAAAACATGAAAAAACATGAAACACATGAAAAAACATGAAAAAACATGAACAAACGTGAAACGCAGGAATTGAAAAAACATGAAAAAACATGAAGAAAACATGAAAAAACATGAAACACATGAAAAAACATGAAAAAACATGAAAACACATGACCATGAAAAAACATGAAAAAACATGAAACAAACATGAAAAAACATGAAACACATGAAAAAACATGAAAAAACATGAAAACACATGATCATGAAAAAACATGAAAAAACATGAAACAAACATGAAAAAACATGAAACACATGAAAAAACATGAAAAAACATGAAAACACATGATCATGAAAAACATGAAAAAAACATGAAAAAACATGAAAAAAACATGAAACACATGAGAAAACATGAAAAAAACATGAAAAAACATGAACATTGAAAAAACATGAAAAAACATGAAGAAAACATGAAAAAACATGAAACACATGAAAAAACATGAAAAAACATGAACAAACGTGAAAATTGAAAAAACATGAAAAAACATGAAAAAACATGAAACACGTGAAACAACATGAAAAAACATGACAATGAAACAACATGAAAAAACATGAAAAAACATGAAAACACATGGAAACATGAAAAAACATGAAAAAACATGAAAAAACATGACACTGAAAAAACATGAAAAAACATGAAAAAAACATGAAAAAACATGAAAACATGAAACAACATGAAACAACATGAAAAAACATGAAACAACATGACACAACATGAAACACATGAAAAAACATGAAAACACATGAAAAAACATGACGGCGAAAAAACATGAAAAAAACATTAGAAAACATGAAACAACATGATACAACATGAAAAAACTTGACATTGAAAAAACATGAAAAAACAT
Source organism: Prorocentrum cordatum (assembly GCA_963575745.1). Classification (NCBI taxonomy): domain Eukaryota; class Dinophyceae; order Prorocentrales; family Prorocentraceae; genus Prorocentrum; species Prorocentrum cordatum. The sequence goes on from CAUYUJ010012758.1 coordinate 235,931, forward strand.
GAAAAAAACATGAAAAAACATGAAACCACCACGTGGGCCCGACGACCGGAACGTACCCGCGTCTTTCCACCGTCGACGCACCCGCCAACGCACCTTAAGCCGAACCCCCGTCAATCCGCAGCCGCCGAACCCCCGACGCCCTCCAACGCACGCCCGCCCGATGATCACCCCGCCGCCACCGAACCTCCAGACCGCTTCCGAACGCAGCTATGATCGAGCGCAGCTGGGAAATCCTCAGCGATCGAGCCGTGCGAGCGCTTGATTCAGCCCGACGTATAATCCCCTTGCCCCAACCATCACGCACACCCCAAAATGTCCACTTCCGAACGCAGTGGTCGATCGAAGCGCGGCTGGAAATCCGCAGGTCGATCGATGCATGTATGCTGCGGTCCTCTCCGAAGCCCAGCACAATCATGTACACCTGGCGGCGGGGGGCAGGGGGGAGGGGGGAAAGCGCGCGTGCGGGCACGCGTGCATACATCATGTGGTGATGGTATGTGTGTGTGCGATTTGTGTTCAGATTGGGCCTTATGTTCTTCACCCTCGAGCAGCAGCGTACTGAAGCCACATACTCTGACTTCAGTACGCGGAAAATATTAAAGACATGGGCGTGCGCTATACAGGCAGGGATTTCATATTGTAGGGTTTGTTGCTAGCAGTGTGCTGGGTTGTTGGTTCGTTTGTGCAATATTGCTTGGGTTGTGGGGTTGCCGATCACATGTTGGGCATCGCATGCGTCAATTTCACGTGTGTTCGAGGTGGGTGTGAGCTCGTGAATTATGTGGGTTCGGCTGTTCTGCAGTGGTGGTTGTTCTGTACTCGGGTTGTGGTAGTGGTGGTGGTGGTTGGGTTGGGTCGACGGTTCGGTGGACGAGTTGGGTGGGTGGTGTCGTGTGGCTGGTGCTTGTGGTCGTGATGGTGGCTTCTATGGCTCATGCAACCTGCTCATCATTCACTGCCACATCAGTCCACTTCCGAACGCAGTAAGCATCTAAACACATGGCGATGCAACCAAGCAAATCCCCAGCCCCATGTCACCAGTCGGAGTGCTCCCAGTCTCTGGCCAAGCGCGGCTGGAATCCTAACTGGTTCGATCCCAGAACTGCGCGCAAGGAGCGACCATGCACCGATCGCAAAGCTCAGGCCACAATCGTCCGAGTGGTCCTGTACACCACCTCCTTGTCCGTTCGATCGACCCCTGACTCATCCTGAACATAAATACATACATACATACAGACATACATACATACACATACACCTCTGCATACATGTATATACATATACATAAACATAACCAAACACATATATTGATACATACATTTACATGCACAAATACAAATGTATCTCCATATATACATACATCTAAATGTATACGTGTGCATACACATATGCATGTACATATACATTCACATTCACAGTCACATACACATACACATGTACGTACATACATACATACATACACATACATTGATGCATACATACATACATACATACATACATACATACATACATACAAACATACATACATACATACAACTAAACATACATACATAGATACATACATACATACATACATACATACATACATACATACATACATACATACATACATACATACATACATACAAATATACATACATACATACATACATACACACATACATACATACACAAACACACACATACATACATACATACATACATACATACATGCATGCATGCATGCATGCATGCATGCATACATATACACACCTACATACATCCATCCGTCCATCCATCCATCCATCCATCCATCCATACGTCCAGCCATACATACATACATACATGCATGCATACATACATACATACACACATACATACACACATACAACCATCACTCCAGGATCTCGCTGCGCATGCGAGGCCGGATCGAATAATCCTCAGAGGCTCGACGCCTGAACCATCCTTGCACGAACCGTTTGGCGCCCATGGCACATGCATTCTGAAATCATTCTGCAGGGGGACCTCTCAGGAGGGCGCAAATCGAGGGGCAGTGAGGGGGAGAGCTTCGACGTGAGGGGGGAAGGGACGCTCGAGGGAGGGCGGCTGGTAGGAGGGTTGGGGCATGGGGGAGGGGGCGTTGGACATCGTTCTATCGAACGAGCGTTCTCGAGCTGAAATCTCCTGGACTCGAGGGGAGGGCGGGGAGCTATTGTGCCTCGCGGCCCGCGCTTGATCTTGCCAGCGCTCGAGCTGGTCCGTCAGCGCGCGTACAAAAGAATGCGCATGCGGTCTCTCGATCTCGAGAGAGCTCTCTTTCTCGCTCTCTCTCTCGCTCCCTCCCTCTCTCTCTCTCTCATAGCTCCTCTCCCCCTCCAAAATGAAGGGGGCTATACGGAGCCGCGGGGACGCTCAGCTCCACCAGTAGTACGTCACCACCAGTAGTAGATACGTCGCCTGTCCAGGGCACGATTGAGGTATGAGTGAGGGTATAGGAAGGAAGAGGTGTAGAGGATGGATGTGTGAGGGTAGGAAGGAGGACCAGAGCAGGGATGGATCTAGCAGGGGGAGGGAGTGTATATCGAGGGAGGGCGGAGGGGCGGGACGAGCGAGGAGGTATACAAGGAGTGGGAGGCGCACGTCGATGAGAAGGCGCTCGAAGATGACTGAGGAAACTAAACGTGTATATGTTTACACACATATATATATATATATCAAAGGACTGGGGATCGAGGGGATGCCCGATCTTGGCCTGGGCCATGTCACGGCCCACACGTAGCAGGTATTCTTCTCGATGTGTCGTCACCTTGTCTGGGAAGGGGGCATGATGATAAACATGGCAGATGTGCACCTAAACTCCGTCAGCTGGGGGCCCAGGAAGGTAAGGGTTGCAGGAGTAAGGACGGCTGGAGCATCATGATCAGCAGCAGATGCGAGCAGAAGGATGCGGATCGATGTAGACCATTCGTTGCTTGGTGATGTCAGGGTCGCGTGGGCACCGATATGCCCAAGCGACCCTGGCACCACAGGGAGATGCTTCAAACGTGTAGATTTTGAAATTCAGTGCCCCTGATCATCCTTATACGTGTTTCTTCCCCTCCACCCTCCTCCGAGCCCGTCCTTCCCAACCCCATCCTGCGCTATCTTCCTTGTACTTGTCTTCCTCCTCCCTCCTCCTGCTGGCATTCCTCTGGATCGTCCTCTTAGGCCCAGGGTCTCACCTAGGAGCCACTGCGCAGCTCGTTCACGACTTTGTTACGGTACATGCTCACGTCCGCCTTGGTAACAGTAGGCTCCTCGATAATCTTCTGCATGACGTTCTTCGGGGCCATGCGGGGAGGAGGGTGATGACATTGACGATGGGAGACGGTAGTTAGAACTGCACGAGGGATGAGGACGGTGGACCATGGGAGGACTAAGGGCTGCAGGAGTGGGAGGGAACAAGGGTGTATAGCCACGGGCCCAGAAGAGGGAGGAAGGCCTGACATATTCATCGTCCTCGAGCTCGCCTCTGCGTCGACCTCTTGATCGTCATCCTCCTTGTTCCTTCCTCCTCCCTCCCCACCTCCACCCTGGAACCGCTCGATCAGCTCTCCTCGTCCTCCTCCTTCCCCTGGTGTCCTTCATACAGGTCTCGCTCAGCTCCTTGGCAGCGTCGCCTACGATGTGGCCCCACGTCTTGTCAGCGCACTGCACCAGCTGCGGCCAGCCATTCGTCACGTTAATGTTCCTGTAGACGATGGTGCTGATCTTCTCCGCAGCCCTCCTCTGCGAATTCTGCCCTCCTTCATCCCCAAGCCCGCAGAAGCGCGGGCATGGTGGTGAAAGTAGGGTAGATCCCAACTGCCTTCTCCACCCTCGACGTCCACTCCCCCTGTCATCGAGGACAAGTGCATGGACCTCGAGAGTGGGGAAGTAAACTGTGGAGAACGACAATCTCGATGGGGAAGAGGAGGAGGAGGATGAGGATGTGGAAGAGGAGAATGAGGCGGAGGGAAGGAGGCGGAGGAGGAGGAGGGAGAAGAGGAGAAGGAGCAGGGTGATCCTCTTCAGCTTGATGACGTAGAGCTCGTCGCCGACCTGGATCCTCACAATGCCTGCGCTGGCTGATCGTTCCTCCCTGTCCCTCCTGCCTCCTCCTCCCGTGGGCCTTAAGGAGCCTCCTTGGCAGTCTTGAGGCGATCTCGGCATTCCCGAACAGTCTTGAGCCGACTTGGGCCCGACGTAGCAATATGGTGAATGAGGGACGGATGGTGATGTTTGTGATGATGGTGATGGTGATGTTGATTATATTGATGTTGATGTTGATGCTGGTGCTGATGATGTTGATGACAAGGATGATAATGGTGATGGTGATGAGGATGATGATGAGGATGCTGATGATAAGAAGGAGGAGGAGGCGGAAGAGGAGTGGGAGGAGGAGGAGGAGGAGAATGAGGAGTGGGAGGAGGAGGAGGCGGAGGAGGAGGAGGAGAAGGCGGAGGAGAAGGCGGAGGAGAAGGAGGAGGAGGGGGGGGAGGAGGATCTCGAATCAACGTTTCAAGCGGGCCTCCCATTCCTCGATCCTTCGAGCCATGGTACCTTCTGGCAGGGCGCCCTCGATCTCCTCCTGGACCTCGGCGCCCTCGATCTCCTCCTGGACCTGGGCGCCCTCGATCTCCTCCTCGACGAGCTGGGTCTCGGCCAGCTCGACCTCGGCGCCCTCGATGAGCTGGGTCTCGGCCAGCTCGACCTCATCGGCGCCCTCGGCGCCCTCACTGAGCTGGGTCTCGGCCAGCTCGACCTCATCGGCGCCCTCGAGCTCCTCGACCACCTCGACCTCATCGGCGCCCTCGAGCTCCTCGACCACCTCGAGCTCCTCGACTGGCTGCACCAACTCTGCCTACATGGGGAAATCGATGTTATGTACATGTGTGCATATGCATGCCAGATCTGTACGCATGTATGCATGCATGGATGTATATGTCTGCGTGCACGTGCACACGCAGTCTGCACATGTACACATGTGCATGCATGCATGCATGCATGCATGCATGCATGTAGGTTTGTATGGCGCATGCATCAACTTACCTATACGTGACTATGCACGCCTGCATGACTGGACTCGATGTCTGGATGTGTACATGCAAGCATACATATATTCGTGCATGTATGTCTGTATGCATGATTGTATATATACACGCATACACACATACAACCAGGCCTGTGTGTATGTCCGTGCGCGTGTGTGTTTGCATGTGTGTGTATGTATACATGCATGTGTATACACAGGCGTTTGCACATGCACGCGTGCATGCATGTATGTCTGTCTGTCTGTATGCATGTATGTATGTATGTACCTATGTATGTATGTATATATGTATGCATGCATGCATGTATGTATGTATGCATGTGTGTATGAGGGTATGCATGCATGCATGCATGCATGCATGTATACATGTATACATGTATGTACGTATGTATGTATGTATGTATGCATGTAGTTGTGTATACGTATTGACATGTGCATGCCTGTATGTATGTGTGTATGTATGTCCGCCTGGCTGTATACATGTATGCATGTACGTATGCATGTGCATGTATGTGTACATTGTGTGCAGGTATACATGTCTGTCTGTCTGTCTGCCTGTCTGTCTATCTGTCTGTCTGTCTGTCTGTATGTATGTATGTATGTATGTGTAGGTATGTATGTATGTATGTATGTATATATGCATGCATGCATGCATGCATGCATGCATGTATGTATGTATGTATGTATGTATGTATGCATGCATGCATACATGCATGCATACATGCATGTATGCATGTATGCATGTATGCATGTATGTATGTATGTATGTATGTATGTACGTATGTATGTATGTATGTATGTATGTATGTATGTATGTATGTATGTATGTATGCAGATAGGTAGCTAAGTAGGTAGGTAGGTAGGCATGTGTACATGCGTGTATGCGTGAATGTGTGCGTGTGCGTACGTATAGGAACTAGTACAATGTAATGGAGCTGCACACATGGATGAGGGATTGAGTGTAGCCGTGGAAGTGAGAGATCGAGGGGGAGAGAAGGACGAGGAGGGCGAGGAGGATGAGGAAGCCTTCGGGGCTGCTGCTGGGCGCTTCATACGCTTCATGGGCGTGCCGCCTGCTGGTGCTGCTGGTGCTGCTGCTGCTGCTGCTGCTGCTGGGCGCTTGATCATGGGCAGCGCCAACACTGGCTCGTCTTTGATGGCCACCATCTCTCTCGGCTCCTGCTGCGTCTTCTTCTTCTTCTTGGTCTTCGTCTTGATCCGCGACTTCCTTCGAGATCCTCCTCGCCCTCCTCCTCGTGCCGTCCCGTTCCTCCGCATCCACCTCATCGGTTACGTGATTTTTGAGTTCCTTTCTCTGGTTCCGTCCTCATTCTCTGTCTCCTCCTCCTCCTCTTCCTCCTCCTCATCATCATCCTCATCCTCTCTCCTCCTCCTCCTCCTCCTTCCTCATCATCCCTTACCTTGCAATCCCTTTCCTTGTACCGATCGCCGTCCTCCTTCTCATCCCTTGCCTCCTCGCCTGGAGGGTGCCCCCTATCGTTGTCTCCCTCATCGTCATCATCATCAGCAGCATCAGCAGCATCATCATCATCGTCATCATCATCATGACCGTCATTAACATCATCACCATCATCCTCATCACCCTCATCAGCATCATCACCACCATCAGCAGCATCAACGTCATCATCATCAGCATCATCATCATCATCTGCCTTGGCGTTGTCTCGTCGTTCACTTGCTGCTGCTGCTGCTGCTGCTCGTCCTCCTCCTCCTCCTCCTGGTCCTTCCTCCCTCTCGAACTCTGGTTCACTCGTTCCCTCGATCCTTGGCGTCGGCCTGCACGCTAGTAGGCTCTTGATGAACGGGATTCGACGCCTAGGCGCCTGCGTTGGCGTCTCGACCTGCTCCTGCTGCGCAGCCTCGTCTTGATCTTCGTCTTGGTCGAAGTCGCCCTTCTGCTGCACCTCTCCCCAGTCATCCTTTTCCTGATCGTCCTCCTCCTTACCTCCTCATTACCATCCTCCGTCTCCTCATCGTATTTCCCCTCATCTCTCCTCCTCGATCCTCCTCCTGCCCCTCCTTCTCCTCCTCTTCCTCCTGCTCTTCCTCTTCCCTCACCTGCCCCTCATCCCCTCGTCTCTCCTGTGCCTTCCCTCGTACATGTTGGTTTGACTCATATTCCTTGTTACCTCCTCCTCCTCCTCTTCCTTCTCCTCCCTCTCTCGATCCTTCTCCTCCATCTTCCTCATTCGTCCTCCTTCGTCCTCTTCGTTATTATCCTCCCTGGCAAACCTGTGCCAACATCTGCCGGAAGCCGTCCTCAGTAATTTGCTCCTCATCTTCGCTGTCGTAGGGCGTGATCTGCCTGTCTGCGCTTGCCTTTTCAGGAAGGCAGGGGGGGACTCGAGGCGCAACCGAGGAATGATGGGTCATAATGACGAAAGAGAGGAGGGAGGCGGTGGTGGACGAAGAGGAGAAGGAGGAGGAGGAAGAGAAGGAGGAGGAGGAGGAGGACGAGGAAGCGGAGGAAAAGGAGAGTGCTGGAGAGGCGTGAGGAGGAGAAGGATGATGGGGGCGTGGTACGGTGGATGAGAGGGGCGCCTCCATCTCCGCTCTCGATGGCTGGGTGCTCGCTCCATTCATCTTCTGGTAGTGCGCGTGGATACGCCGAATCGCTCGTCCTTGCAAATACCTTGGGCTCGAACGCTGTTGATGACTGTGGTGGTGGAGGAGGAATGAGGCAGATGAGGGGACGGTGAGGATGAGCAGGAGGACGATGATGACGATGATGGTGATGTTGATGATGTTGATGCTGATGCTGCTGATGATGATGATGACGACGACGATGATGCTGATGATGCGGCTGCTGATGATAATGATGATGATGCTGATGATGATGAGGAGGAGGAGGAGGAGACGAAAGGAGAGGAGGAGCATGATGAAGAGGAGAAAGAGGTGGTGGACATGTGCATACTTCTACCCACTCCTCCGCATCCTACCCTCCTCGAAGGCGCCACTCCAGTGCTCTTCGTCACCGTCATCTCTAAACCATCTCCTCTTACTAGTGTTCCTCCTCATCCACCTCGAGATCCTCCTCCTCGTCCTCCGCCCTCCGTCCTCCTCCTCCTCCTCCTCCTCCTCCTCCTCCCCCTCCCTCTCCCTCTCATCCTCCTTAATGTTGCCCCTCGGCACTGGTGTGCCTTCATGACCTTGTTCGTCGGGACGCGGCCGCGCTTGTCTTCGTTCTGCAGGTGCACGCGGAGGGGCGCCCAGTACAGCGATGACCATGCCGCCTCTAGGGGGAGGGTCGCCCCTCCGTTCCTCGTTCCTCGTTCCCCCCGTTCCTCCTCCATCCTTCACCCCACTTTTCCTACACAATACAATCCCCCTTCTCCACCTCTCCTCCTCGTGCTCCCGTCCTTATCATCATCCTCGTCTGTTCATTCGGGCCTCCGCGCACTTCTGGGAGATGCGCAGCGTGTCCGTGATCTTATCCAGCGCCTCTGCCATGGGGATCCACACCTGGGACTCCCTCCCAGTGGCCCCATCACCCCCGTCCTCTCTCACCGTCCTTCCTCGATCCACCTTCCTCGCTCCTCCTCGTCACATCTCCCCCCCTCCTTAACCACAATTCTCCTGCAGGGCTGGTCAGTGTTGTCCTATTCCTCGGCGGCTGGATCGCGCGGTATCCTCACTTCCCTGGTTGTTGTCATGTTCTTCCTCATCCTCGACCCGTCTCCTCAATCCCCTTCCTCGTGGATCCTCACCATCCTCGTATCAATTATGGTTGATCCCACTCGCATAGTTTCCCTCAGTGCACCTGCATCGCCGCTCTGTTCGGGCGCGACGTGTACTCCTGCTGATAATCCTCGAAATTGGGGATCTTCGTACCTTGATGGGGCGATGGTGACGACGCGGAGGATGGCGCGCCAGGGGAATTAGCAGGAGTGAGCTAGCAATGCAATGAGGAGGAAGCGGAGGAGGGCCATGCGAAGTTGAGGCAGAGGAGAAGGAGGCGGAGGAGGAGAAGGAGGGGAAGGGAAAACCATGTGCAGGAGCAGGAGCCGAGGACGCATTGAACGCATGCCGATCGACCGAGAGGCAGATCTGCCGTCGACGAGGGGATTGAGAGGTGGAGGAAGAAGGGCACCCGCGATGACTGGCTGGCCCTCCGTGTAGACCAGCGCCTGATGGCTGGGTGCGTCCCTCCTCCACCCTGCCACTCCTCCTCCTGCCCCCCCTGCTCCTGAGGCATGCTCCTAGCCCGCGTGATCACCATCGTCTCTCATTATCGCCAGTCTTCCCGATCTTCCTCATCTCCTTCCTAGTCGTCCTCCTTCTCCTCTCCCGTGTCCCCGTTCACTCCCTCACCCCCTGCACCACTCCCTCTCCCTCCTCTTCCTCCTCCTCCTACTACTACTACTCCTACTCCTCCTCCTCCTCCTCCTCGAGCCTCCTCCTCCTACTCCTCCTCGTCCTCCTCCTCATCACCACCACCGTCATCATTATCAGCAACAGCATCGTCATCATCATCATCAGCATCATCATCATCATCATCATCATCACCATCATCATCATCATCACCATCATCATCATCATCATCATTATCAGCATCAGCATCACCATCATCACCACCACCATTATCATCATCATCATCAGCATCATCATCATCATCGTCGCCAGCATCGTCAACATCATCATCACCATCATCATTACCGTCATGATCCTCATCAGCACCACCATCACCATGACATTCATCATTGCCGTCATCAGCATCGACATCATCACCATCACCGTCATCAACATCATCATCATCATAAACATCAGCATCACCATTATCATCAGCATCGCCACCAGCATCAGCATCAACACCATCAGCATCAGCATCACCATCATCATCATCGCTCCTACCTCATCCATTCTTCTTATCCGTTCCCCATCTGCCACCCTCTTCTCTTTCTCTTTCTCTCTCTCTCTTTTCTGTCGCTCTCGCTCTCTCTCTATCTCGTTATCTCTCGCTGTCTGTGTCCCTCTCGTTCTCTCTCTCTCTCCCTCTTTCGTCTCCTTCTCTCTCCCTTTCTTTATTTCTCTCTCTCTCTCTCTATCTCTCTCTCTCTCTATAATATCTTCCTCTCCCTCTCTCGCTCTCTCTGTCTCTCCCCCTCTTTCTCTCTCCCTCCGCCCCTCCCTCGCTCTCTTCCTATATCTCTCTCTATACTTATTATCCCGCTGTCTCTCTCTCTCTCTGGCACTTTCCGTTATCTCTCTCCCTCTCTCTCCCTCTCCTTTTTCGAGATGCATATATATATATATATATATATATATATATATTATATACCTGTACATATCCCACCCTCTCTTTATTCATGAGATCTCTCTCTGTCTCCCCTCTCTCTCTCTCTCCCTCCCCACTCCTCCGCCCATGGAACCTCGGCGATGTTCTCGGGCTCCTTCGTGCTGCACGCCCTTCTTCGGCACGACCCCAGCTTTGACGCGTCCACAGCACCCTCGGAGGGAGGGGGGGAACCAGCACCCTCGTCGAGTCGATGAAGAAGGAGGAGAAACACAAGAGGACGAGGAGGAGGAGGAGGGACAGAAGGACGAGCAGGATTGAGAATGGATGATCTTGACACGATTTGCGATGGCGATGTGGAGGATTGTGAACGAGGAGAAATTTGGAGGAGTAGGCGAAGGATAGGAAAGGAAGATGAGTGGGAGGAGGAGGAAGAGGAGGAGGATAAGGAGGAGGACAGGCCTCGGGATCGAAGACTGGTATCCCTGCGCGGTCGCACGCCTCGTCGAAATTGAGCCCGAACTGGAAATGTTCTTCGATGAATGCCTCGATCCCACTCCTCTCCTCCTCGATCCTCCTCGGTCTCTCGCTGGTCCTCGAACCGGAGGAGAAGGGCGATTAAGTGAAGGGGGTAGGAGGCAACAGGAGAATGAAGAGGAGGAGGGAAAAGGATGAGAGGTAATATCATGAGTGCGACGGGAGAGCAGGACAAGGAATGAGAGGGGAGGAAGACAACCACAATTCAGATTGAAGAGGAGGATCGAGGAGGGTGACGAGGGTGAGGAACAGGAACGGGAGGGGGAGGAGGGTGAGGAGGAGGAGGAGGAGGAGGAAGAGGAGGAGGAGGAGGAGGGTGAGGAGGGGGAGGAGGAGCGTTCGGCCTCGGAGTCGGCCGCGGCCGCCATGTGCGCGCGCGCGCGGGCGCTCGCCCTGCCCGCGGCGCGGGCCAGAGCCAGCGTTCCGCGCGCGCAGCGCGCCGCGCCCCGCGCGCTCCTCATTCCCCCCTCCTCCCGTTCACCTTTCCCTCCTCACTTTCCTCTTCCCGCCCACCCCTCCTCTCCCCCTTGGGGTCATTTCGCCCCAGACAATCCACGGCAAATGCGTACGCTGGCCATGGATGAGCCGCAGGCGTGTGAACCTCCTATTATTCCACTTGCACCTCTGATTTCAACATGATATCATATATATATATATACATATATATATACATAATATGGCACATTGTTTTGCACGCCATTATCAAACAACATGTAGCCTAACGCGACAGTGTGAAACACAACGCTTTTCGCATCGCGCGCAGGGTACCCGGCACACCCCAGGCAGCATGGAGTTTTATATTATGACGCAGCGTATTTTCTTTATCTCGTGCGCGCCCTGGCGCGCGCGCGCTATAACAACCATTAATAAAGAATGCACATCTTAATTTCGAAAAATGAATGGTGAAAACCAATTGTTTCACTCGTATTCTGAGGGCCTCAGCATGGAATTTTACATGTTGAAACCTCATGTTTTCCTTACTGCGCGCGCGCGCCCTCTGGCGCGCGGGCAATATATGCAAGAAACTTGATGGAGGCATTGGAAATACGAATGAAACAATTTGTTTTCACCATTCATGTTTCGGGGTGGCACGTGCCACCCTTGATTTTTCCATATGACGTTATTATGTCTTTTTTTTTTTTCCTTCTTGCGTTGCGCATGTCGGAGCGCGCGCGCGACAAGGAAAGCGTTGTGTTTGAGGATCGAGCATTCCATGCTGAGGTCACCATAATACAGGGCGCGCGCGAGTGCGCGCGCGTGCGTGATAAAAGGAAACGTGCTACTCGACTATGTTTATTTCCATGTCAAGGCCTTCATAAAACAAGTGAAGCAGTTTCGCCATTCAGTTCTCGAGTTTAACATGGAAGATTTATGCGCGTTGGAAACTATGTTTTGTTGTGTCTCCTTTATCGGTGTATCTAGCACGTGCATTGTATTTGCTACGGCCTGTTGTGACTGGTCACGTCGGGGTGTCTACTTGTAAGAAAAACCAAGACATCTAGCAAAAAACCAAGACATCTGACAAAAAACCAAGACATCTGACAAAAAACCAAGACATCGCACAGTCTGGAACAAAAACCAAGACAATCCACAAAAACCAAGACATTTCGCAGCTATGAAAAAACCAATACCTTCGGATGTCTGGGGAGATCAAGCTGAGAGGTCGCTGGCATTGCGACTCCAGCGTGAGGCGTTACCAGAAGGAGGGGCGCGTGGGCGAGCAGCTGCAGCGGCTGTCCCCAGGCGTCCGCGCGAGGGCGGTCGTGGCGGCGACACAGCTGCCGACTTGCCTCGCGAGGCCTTCGCTCGCGCCTTGGCCAGCCGGGGTGCCCGCCTGGTCCAGCCGCAGGTCTTTCTAGAGCTGTTCAGCGGGCATGGCGGGCTCTCGCGGGCGCTGCGTGAGAGGGGCTTCGCCGTGCTCGAGTGGGATATCTGCCGTGGGCCAGCCTGGGACCTTTCGGCAAGGAGGGCCCAGAAGCTCGTGAGAGGCTGGCTCTTGGCCGGACAGGTCTGGGGAGTGTTCATGGGGACGCCGTGCCAGACGTGGACGAGGGCCAGGGACACGGGGCCGCTGCGAGAGCTAGGTCAAGCTGGACCACAGCTCCCGTCGCGGCTCCGATCTGACCAGCATCTGATGGGGCTCCCTGAGGTCACTCATCCTGCCGATGTGCAGGCCATTCGAATTGGTAATGTTCTTGCCGGTTTCTGTTGCAGTATTTTTGAGCTGATGCACCTGCTCCAGCGCCCGGTGGCGCTGGAGAACCCTGCACGTTCGCGTCTCTGGCTGCTGCCTCGTCTCAAAAAAGCCGCCGCATGGAGTACGAGCCACTTCGTGTATACTGACATGTGCCAATGGGGGACACCCTGGAAGAAGCCCACCAGAATTTTAGGGGACCGCGTGTCTCTGCATTCTGTTGCCCGTGAATGTCATGGCAAGCTGTGCTCTCGCACAGCGAAGAAGCACACATCAATCCATGGCCTCGCACAAGGAGGCGGCTTTAAGACAAAAGCCGCTCAGCAGTACCCTCCAGCTTTGTGCAAGGCCCTTGCTCGTTGCCTCGATCACGCTCATGGCAGTTCAAAGACAATTGCATTGACCAGTCTTTTCGTTTGACGGTGAATAATTCAGCTTTGTATAGAGATGACCAAGGAATGTTTGGCAGTTTTGCGTATGTTTGTACCCTCGACTCAGTGTTTGTGCAGCTGGTCGTCGGCCACGCCTCCGCCCGCTGTCCAATCATCTTTGCCGGTGCACCTTCCTTGAAGCTTGCTCGGGCGCGCGGCGCCCCGATAAAAGGCGTCCTCTGGCCTCGGCAGCGGCGGCGGGAGGCATGCCCACTACTTCGTTGTAGATTGCCAGACGTCACAGCAGGAGAGGCCGCATGTCAGGGCCATGGATCTGTGCGGCATTCCTTTGCCATTCCATGGCCATTTGAGGTCTCTTTGTTGCGCTCCCAGCCCTCCCTCCCTCGCGCGTATGTTTGTACCCTCGACTCAGTGTTTGTGCAGCTGGTCGTCGGCCACGCCTCCGCCCGCTGTCCAATCATCTTTGCCGGTGCACCTTCCTTGAAGCTTGCTCGGGCGCGCGGCGCCCCGATAAAAGGCGTCCTCTGGCCTCGGCAGCGGCGGCGGGAGGCATCCTCCTCCTCCTCCTCCTCCTCCTCCTCCTCCTCCTCCTCCTCCTCATCATCATCATCATCATGATCTTACCCCTCCCTCTCCTCCTTTCTCTTCTTCTCCTCAGTGTTCCACCAAGGGGGTCCATAACAACTGGAGGAACACATGGTCCAATAGCTGGCCAGACTTCGGCAAACGTTTGGCCGCACGGGCATTTCCAAGAGGCCGGGACGGCGGTGATTCGCCCCGCAGGCGTCGTAGATTAGTCAATCCCGAGGACTCAGGACACAGGACTGCAGGGGACCTGAGAACACTCCAGCTCGTGCCTCGCGGGCCGGTGGCCGAGGAGACTCCCCGCTTGAATCCCCTTCCTAGCCTGTTTCCTTCTCGCAGGTCCTGCCCACCTGCGCTCCAGGGTCGGGGTGCGTGGCTCGATCAGGCTTGCTCGCACGTGCGCCCCGCTGGCTCCAGAAGAGTGGGCGAGCCTCGCGGGGTCCCAGCCCGAGGGGCGCTGGAGAGCTCACGCCCCGCGGGAGGGCTTGCCGAGGGCACCTCCGGGCCTGGCACCGGAGCATCAGAGGACCTCCGCGAGCACAAGCACGGCGCGCTCCAGAAGGGCTTTCGCCTCCAAGGATCGAAGGAGTTGCCATCGCTTCCTCGGCGGAAGGCGGCGGAAAGGCGACAGAAGCTCGAAGAAGTGAGACGAGGCCGCCTCAGCCGGCGGAAGTCAGCGGAAGTAGAAAATGCGCCCCGAGAGATGGCAACCATTGTGGGTTCAGGGTTTCCAGAACCGGTGACCACACCGCGTGGTGAGTCAGTGGGAATGCGGGGTCACCATCGGGGTCCGCGACCACACACAATCTCGGGGCCTCAAAGACTTCTAGGAGCAAGAACACATGGGATCGGCGGCGCGGACATTGGCGCGTGAATTGCCCGCGTGAGGGCGCGCGCGCGCCTTCGTTTCCACATGCTGCGCAACATTGGAGGCCTGGGTAAGCCATCGCGCTAGATCGTTACAGTGGGGACGAGCAAGAAATCAGATGTTTTCCGTCGTTGTCCGTCGGGATACCTACGGCTTCTTCGCTGCGCGCGCTGCGCGCTGGCTTCCCGCGTGGCTTTAGGACGCTGTTGCCTTTAATGTGTCTGGAGCTTCCCCCCTATTGCACCTCTCGCGCGCGGATTTGGGGGGTTGGATTTGGGGCTGCGTCAACAATGCGTGTCCTCTCGACGGTCGGACGTTTTTACACAGACGGTCCTGAGTTGGCTTGGTATAGCCCATCAAGTTCCAGGCAGGAAGCTCTAAAGTCCGATCTAGAGCTTGTGTTGGCCTGGGAGAACCCATGAAGTAAATACAGACACCAGGAGATGCCCCCGATGCCTCGGGAGACACGAGGCAGCACCCCAAGGGACACGAGAGATCACACCAGAGACCCAAAGAGATTCCAGACTGCGCTGCTCTCTGTTTGTTAGCTCCCTTGCGTATTTTAGGCAACCGGCCATGCCCTGATATGTCTGAGCAAGTATACGTCCTGACGCTCGAGCCACTGGCGACTTCAGAAAACGCGAGGCACACGAGGGCCAGACGGTACCAGAAGACGCCAGTGAGCCGCCCGTGTTGTCGCCGTCGTCGTCGTCGTCGTCGTTGTCGCCACTGCAGCCTTCGGCGTCCTTGGCCCGAGGCCGTTCCTCCATCCACCCTCATTTGCCTCATTGCAGGGTTCACGATTCGATATCGATTACGGTCGACTCGATCCGATCCGACTCTGACAGTCCGACGATCCGATGCGGTTCGATGTTTGCATGATGTTGTTGCGAATTTTGGCCCAGTTGCTCCTAGTCGATGCAGCCTCATCTCGTGCACGCTCCGACTCGAATCCATTTCCCGATTCGATGCTGACTGATGCTGCTCCCCAAGATGCGGCGGCAGCGGAGGAGAAGGAGGAGGAGCAGGAAGTTCTGAAAACGGAGAGGGAGGAGTCTCCGGAGGAGGAGAAGAGGAGGACGTTCTGGAAGAGGATGAGGAGGGGGCGGAGGAGGACCAGAGTGAAGTGGAGTGGAGTGGACGACCCCAGCGACGCGGCCAGTCCTCATCCTCCTCCTCCCCCTGGGCTTGTCCAACAGCGCTGTTCAAACCATACGCCAGCAGAAGGACGCAGGGACCCCCTTTTCCCCTGCTGCTGCTTGTCGGCCCGAATCAGTCCTCTCTTTCCAGCGTACGGAGAAGGAAGCTCTGTAGGAGGAGGAGGAGGAGGAGGAGGAGGAGGAGGAGGAACCTCTGGAGGAGGA
Source organism: Prorocentrum cordatum (assembly GCA_963575745.1). Lineage (NCBI taxonomy): Eukaryota > Dinophyceae > Prorocentrales > Prorocentraceae > Prorocentrum > Prorocentrum cordatum. The sequence continues at coordinate 252,175 of CAUYUJ010012758.1, forward strand.
GGAGGAAGAGGAGGAGGAGGAGAAGGAGGAGGAAGAGGAGAAGGAGGAGGACTGGAGGTGAGTGTAGTGGACGAGGAGGGCCAGATTGGAGCGGAGCGGATCGGAGCGCAGTGGAGTGGAGTGGAGCGAAGCGGAGCAGAGCGAAGTGGAGTGGAGTGAAATGAAGTGCAGTGGAACGAAGTGAAGTGGACTGGAGTGGAGTGGATTGAGATGGAGTGCAGTGGAGTGGAGCGGACTGGAGTGGAGTGGAGCGGAGCGGAGTGGAGTGGAGTGGAGGAGGAGGACGAGAAGGCCAGACGCTACGAGCCCCGTCGCTCAGAGCTCGGAGAGAAACAAAAAAAGCGAAGCCATCCCCCCGCCCTCGCAATGGCGCCCCGCCCGCGCCGCCGCAGGCCCGCCTGGGAGCGGCCCGCGGAGGGCTCCTGGGAGCGGCGCCTCCGCGAGAGTTGCCCGGCGACCCAGCCTCCGTGCGGGCCGGGCGGGCGACCCACGTCGCAGTCAGTCTTCCTCGCGGGGGGGCCCTCAATGTCCGGAGAGGGGGAGTAGGGACAAACACAAATACAAAGAAACGCTGATTTCCATGCAAGTATTTCAAATGATTGGAGATGGGGAGAACCGAACTCTACAAAAATCTTGGAATCTGTGTCAATTTACTGGTGTCCCCCTGGTCCGCTCCAAAACGGCGTGGTGGCTGCACCGCGTGGAGAGTCAGTGGAGATGCGGAGTCAGCGCACGGTTCTGGGATACGGATCGTTCTCCGGGTGCGTCTCGGGCGACGGGGGCCTACGAGGCCGCGCGGTGAGGTCTCTTGGGATTTCGAGGTCCCCGCGCGGTCCGTCACCTCACGGTTTTGGGACCTTCGAACCCCTTCGCCCTCCAGAATCGGCCAGCAATGCGTCTGCGCCGACCCTGGGCCAAGTGCGGTGGGCCCGGCAAGAGTCGGTGCGGGTGTATCGCTGGCGCCCTCCGACCCGCGGACGCGGACGACGTCGCCTAGCCTCACCACATTTCGTGGAGCAGGGGCCACGCCGCTGCCCCCAGCCTCTGCCACGTCCAGGCCGAGGGTGGCCTTCGCAGGTATTTCGCGGACTCTCGCCCCCATTCGGTTGCGGATATCATCCCCCGCGGGGAGGGAGAGGAGGTTTCGGGTTCGAGGCTTGAGGTTGTCATTCGTTTTCGTTGGTTTTTTGCGGGTTTCCAGCCTCGGGGTGTTCTCCGGCAGTTGCGCCTCGCCGAGAGCGTTCTGTGGGTATCGGAATCTTCTTGAACGGCCGCGACAGGCCCGAGTTATGACCCGAAAATCAGAGGTCGAGGATCAAGGTCATCAGAGTCGAAGATCAGGGGCAACGCTAGGATGGGGGGGGGGGGGGCGAGGCTCAGGAGTGGATACAACTAGCCCAGGAGCGCACGGGTTCGCTGTCGGGGCCCTATCGCCGATTGCAGGTCAATGCTTCCCCCCCCTGAGCCGGTCCGCCACTGACGTTCCCCCTCAGCGTAAGAGAGGCCCTTCTCGGACGTCCCCGTCGGTTCGCCATGAGAGAGACCCTAGAGAGAGAACCAGAGGGCCACAACAAGACTCTGCACGGCTTGTCGCCGCCAGTGCCACCGAGTGGCCAGGGGCCCAGAATGCACCACGCGTAAAAATAGCCGTTCTCGGGGGAGAGTCGAACGTGTTCGTCGGTTCATGGAGGTTTTCCTGCCTCGGGATACGTGCCAGCAGCTGCGCCTCGCCGACGGCGATCCAGGGATCCCTGAATCGTCCCGAGCGGCCGCTGGGTACCCGAGATCTGCCCTGAAAATCGACAGACCCTTCGCCGTAGTGGTTTTTGGTGCACTGCTTTCGGTGGACCAGGGGGCGCCAAGCTCATGCACACGGGCCGCTCCAGGGTCGCTCTTTCGATGTAGCCGACCAATGCCGGAGCTCCCCCTCAAAAATTCGGCCGTGCAAAAAAAAAGCATTCGGGGATGCACCCAGACGGGGCCACTCGGACGCACCCCCCTGTTGAGGGTGAGCGCCCCCCCATCAAAGACAGATACATATAATCTATCTATCTATATATATATATACACACACTCGAGACTGCATTGGCGCTTCGCGCCATGCGCTTTGTTCCAGACCCTCCCTGGCAAAGCAATAAATCATCGCTTGCTTCAGCGGGGGGGACCTCGAAGCCTGGACGGGCGACCGGCTCATTTTTCTGATATCCTTGGTGCCTGTTGACACCGCATTCGCCCGATGCGCTTGCACGCTTGTGCGCAGGAGTGGGGAAAGAATGATGATTTTTTCACGCGCGAAGGTCCTTTGAGGAAGTAAAGAGCGTTCCCATGACATGCCGAAGAAGTCGCAGTAGCTCCGAACAAATTGATTTTTGGTAGTTTCTTGAATGCCTGGGGGGCTCCAGGCACTCAGGAAATCTTCGGTCGTCGAACTTCGAATCTAGATCCATTGCCTGTCTCTCTCGATCGAGGAACTTAATCTCGAGCCTCAAGCGTGGAACCAAGATCGTCGGGTCGGCTCGATGTACTTCGTAAGAAAACGCCGGTTGGGCGTTTGGGTTTTTTGGGGGCCGTCCTGGGGCCCTCGTGGGCGATCCCGGGGCCTTCTTGGCCGTCTTGGGGAGCTGGGGCCCTCCAGAGGCCTTCTGAAGCCATCTAATGGCGTTCTTGGGGGTATCCCATGGCTTTCGTGGGTCTCTCTTGGGAGCCTTCTGGGGGCATCTTGGGTTTCTTGCGGGCAGTCTCGGGGCTCTCTGGGGCAGTCTTGGGGCCCTCTTGGGCCGTCTTCACACCTCTGGGGGGCCTCTTAGGCCTTCTTGGGGCGATATCGGGGGCCCATCGGGCCGTCTTGGACGCTGCGAAATCCCAAACAGCGGATATGTTAAGTTCATACGCTTTCGCGAGGGAACGGGACGATGTTGCTTCTTCGGAGCTCTCTTAACAGCTTCTTGGGGCGTCTTGGGGGCCTCTTGGGCCGTCTTCAGACCATCGAGGTTCCTAATGGAGCGCTCTTATGCTGTTTTGGGTCTCTCTTGCGCCTCTCCGATGACCCCTCTGATCGCCCCGAGTCTGCTCGCAAGGCCCGGCAAAGCGCCCTGGGGGGTTCGGAAACGCCAGCGGACCTTTTCCAAGGGCGTCCAGGGGGCCGCTGAGACGTCCGAAAAGGCGTCCAGGGCTGCTTCCCGGGGGGGGTCCGGTTTAGGGGGGGGGTCCGGGTAATAAAAATATAAGAATCGGAATATATGAATTGAGAAAGAGAGGGAGAGAGAGATTCCCGGATAGCTCTGTGAGAATTCAAAGGGCGTCAAATCAGAAGCCGGCAGCACAGGGTAGCCCGGTTTTTCTGGCGCGGGTCAAGGATCCCCGCAGCGCATTTATTGAATTGGCACATGTCCCAGGAAGCGTTTTCCTACTCGTTCCCAGTACGCGTGCCAGAAGCCTTTTCCGCAGCTTCTTCGAAGCTCCTTGGGAGCTCCTGCGAAGCTCCTTTCTCAAGCTTGCAAGTTCTCCAGACATCCTTTCAAGCGTCCTTGCAAACCTGTCCCAGAGGCGTTTCACGCACTTTGGACAGCCCCGCTGTCCAGGTTTTGGTCGCCACAGGTGTATATGTACATACATGCATGCATGCATGCATGCACGCATGCATGCATACGGACAGACAGACAGACAGACAGACAGACAGACAGACAGACAGACATGCATAGAACGACGCGCCGAGCCCCAGGGACCCAGGCCGGGCCCCCGACCGTAAATGTGGGGTCCTGGGGCCCAAGAAGAGCCAAAGGCGAAGATACTGTCCCAAAGACGGCCCAACAAGCGCCGTAAACCACCACAGCACGTCCCAAAGAAGGCCCTGGGGGGCCCCAGGCGACCCGAGAGGAGACCAAGACGGCTCGAGAGCGCCCCCAGACGAGCCCAAGAAGGACCAAAAAGGGGAAGCACGAACGAGCACTTCGAGGTTTCCGCCCTAGAACGGCCCAGATCGCGCCAATAGAACCAGGAGAGGGCCGGAGAGGCCGTCCTACATGTGTCCAGAAAAGCGCGAAAGAGCTCCCAAGAATCACCCGAAAGGGCCCCAATATGCCCGAGTGGAGTCCACGACGTGTCAATGTGCCTGGCACCACCGCCAGCCTCCCGCCTGGCAGCGTCGTCGTCGTCGTCCGTCAGCCGTCGGCCGTCGTCGTCGTCGTCCGTCGACTTCGACGTCGTCGTCGTCACCATCGACGTTGTCGTCGTCGACGTTGTCGTCGTCGTCCGTCGTCGCCCGTCGTCGTCGTCGTCCATGGTCGTCCGTCGTCGTGGTCCGCCATCGCTCGTTATTTGTCGTCGCCGCCGTCGCCGAGGATCAAGGTTCGAACGCAGAATGCTTAACCTCTGGGGACCGTTAGAAGCTTCCAGGGACCGCCTGAAGCCTCGAGAGGTCAACGTCGCCGTCAGCGTCGTAAGAGGCGGAGCAAGGAGGAAGAAAGAGAGGGAAGGGGAGGACGAGGCGGAGGTGGGGGGCCGTTCTCCCCGGCCCCAACCTCCTCCCCATCCTCCTCCCTTCCTCCTCCTCATCCTCCTCCTCTCCTCAGTCCTCCCCCTCCTCAGCCCTCCTCCTCATCCAGGAGGAGGAGGAGGAGGATGGGACGACACCTACCACGAGGCTGGCTGGATATAGGCCGAAGCGAAAGAGAAAAAGCAGGGAGGAGAGTACAAGGAGGAGGACGGGAAACACCAGCACGATCAACGGCCACCGTAGTCCTTGGGGCCTCTTGGAGAAGGAGGAGGAGGAGAAGAGATGTTGATGTTGGTAGTTCTTGGGGCCCCTTGGACCGTTTTTGATGCTTCGGAGGAGCGTATTGGGCCCTCTTGGGGGTCTCTTCGGCGCATCTTGTCGGCCTCTTGAGGGCTTCCCGCGGGGCTCCTGGGCGCCTCCTTGAGCTCTCTTGGGGCCATCTTGGAGGACGTCCATCAAAGGAGAGGCGCAATGATCGCCTCCCCTCCTAACCTTCCCAAATCGCCTCTTGGTCGCCTCTGTGGGCGCTCTTGGGCGATCTTGGAGCCGTCTCGGTCTTCTCTTGGGCCTCTCTTGGGCCGATCTTGGGCGGTTGGGGAGCCATCTTGCGGCCTCGGAGGACCATCAGAAGCTAAGAAACGAGAACCAACTAACATTAATGTGCTTCGTGTTTTACGTACTATCTCGGGGGCCTCATTGGAGGAGCTCCTTGGCCACTTGGAGCCATCTTGGGGTGGCCGTGGGGTCCGCTGGGTGCAACTTCGAAGCCGTCTTGAGCCATCTGCGGCTACCTTGAGCCATCTTGGAGGTCATCTTGGGCTCTCCGAGGCC
>CAUYUJ010012758.1:260000-377500 GCA_963575745.1 Prorocentrum cordatum
TGCTCAAAACGCCAGTGTTAGAACCCTGCGTGTTGGCTCGGCACGTGCTGGTCCACGCTTTGGCGAACGCATCGTGCCAGACATGGGCCTTCAGTCTACGTGTTGAGCCCCGTGTCAACACGCTACGCGCTGCGTGTTGCGTATCAGGACAGTTGAGACATTCTTGGGCCCCGACCAGCTCAGACCCCCCGGCCGCCTCCAAGAGGGAGGACAGGCGGGACGGGGTGGCCGGCCAAGGTCCGCAGCCGTCCAGCCTCATGGCCCGCCTGGTGGACGAGCTCTGCGAGGCGTCCCGGACCCCCGCGGGGTCCACGCCGATCCGATCGACCCGCTTCGATGTCGGTTCTGGCGGGCCCGATCCGATTCGATTCCAATATTCAGACGATCCGATGCGGGCGCAGCCGATCCGCGTCGATTTCGATTCCGTGCCGATGCAGCCTGACCGATGCACATGTCGATTCGATCCGATTAACCGGTTCGGTGCTGACTGGTCCTTCCCCGCCTCCGCTTGTTTTGCGACAGCAGCCGTCGGAACAGTGGATTGGCCAGTCAATCAGTGCAATCTAACCCAGATGTTTGACAATGTGATCTGGTCAAGCCTGCCGTGCTTCCTCGCTTTCAGCCTCCAGAGCCCGTTATCGAGCCCGTGACCTTCAAAGATGGATGAGATACGAGAAATTTCCCCGAGGGAATGGGTCGGGAGTTCTGGGGCCGCGGATTGAAAACAAAAAACACATGGTAGGACGTCTGGGACCCCGCCCCAGCTCTTCTGCGCCAGCGGCCGCCAGGACACTGGCTCGGCCAGTCAGCCAACGCCCTCTGATGCGAGTTCGCACTCGAGGAGTGAAGATATCCCATTAGCAGCAAAGGTGGGGTCGAGGAGTAGGATGTCGAGACACGGCCATGTACACCTTGGTGAACTTGTTCCAAGGGATCGTGGCCGTCCAGACAAAACATGTAGCCCGCATTGACAATTCCTGCATATATTGTGAGACAGTCGCAGACGAAACGGCTGCCAGACCAGGCGGCATGGGGCTCCCCGTCCCCCCTGTTGGATTCTCTGGTGGCCCATTACCATCGTAAGAACCCTCTTAGCGATACGATAGTAGGGAATCAGGAACACGCCCCTGGGCAGCTATTAGCTCTCTATGGGGAGCCATCCGCGTCAGTGGTGTGTGCCAAAATGGGCGCGGTGACGCATTGCGATTTCCTTTGCTGGGCCATATATGGAGCTCCATGCAGGGGGGAGGGGTGGGGGGCGAGATCCGCGTGAGGGGGTCTGCCGAAGTAGGCGCGATGGCGTCATGCGACCTCCTCCGCTGGGGCCATACGTGGGGCTCTCTATGGGGCACGACGTGCGTGAGGGGTGCGCCGAAATGGGCATGATGACGGAGGTCGAAGGCAGAGAGAGGAGTAGAGCGAGGAGAAGGAGGGAGAGGAGGAGAGGGAGAAGTGCGCGGCAACAGATGTAAAACGAGGAGCCAGCAACACAGGAGGGAATGAGACACCTCCGCCATCACCGAAGTCCACTCCAGCTCGGGAAATTGATTATGCGCGGCGGCTGGTCGGATTCTCGATCGTCGGACGCTGTGAGGTAGACCAGGCTGATTGGATTGCGATCAGTGCCAAGCCGAAGGGCATCCAGGACCAGGACGCGTCTGATATCAAAGAAACATGCGTTGGAGGTCCGTGCGTGCGTCTAACGGAAAGAGCGAGGTACGAGTGATGATTTTGTGTGGGGCGAAGTTTTCTAGGGAGGAGTCCAGAGGAGGGGCGAGGCGCGCAAGGATGAGCTGTAATGGCCGCCTGTGGCCGTTTCCCTCGTGTCTGTTCGATTGAAGCGGCATGGCTCAAGGGCCCCAAAACGGCCCAAAGACGGCCCCAATGGGGCCTCAGGCAGCCTCCAGACGGTCCAAGAGAACTTCGAGACGGCTCCATAGGCCGTCAAGAGGACTTTCGAGAGGGTTTCAGGAGCGCAAAAGCATGGATCGTCATAGGGTGTGTAGGGTTTTTCAGGTTCTCGCTGTTTCGGTCCCAGAAGGGTCCAACACGGCCCACGAGGCCACAATGCTCGTCCAAAGACGGCCCCAGAGGCCCCCCAAAGGGTCCGACAACGGTCCAAGAGAGCCCCCAGACGGCCCACGAGGGCCCCAAAACAGCCCCAGAGGGCCCCAAGACTGCCCCACGAGAGCCCCAAGAGGGCTCCAAGAGGCTCCCAAGAGATTCACAAGGGGTCCCGAAGAGGCGGTGGGGGACTGGCCCCGAGACAGCCCAAGAGTCCCAAAACGGCCCTCAAGAGGGCCTCCGAGAGGACCTCAGGAGACCAGAAACATTGATTACACTAGGGTTTAAAAAGTTTGTGTGGTTTTCGCTTTTTCGGGCCCAGAAGGGCCCCAGACGGCCCAAGAGGTCTCAAAGATCGTCCCCAGACGGCCACAGAAGTCCCAAAAGAGCCCCAGAGGGCCCCAAAATGGCCCAAGAGGGCCCCAAGACGGCCCCACGAGAGCCCCAAGAGGGCCCCAAGAGACTCCCAAGAGGGCCCAAAGAGGCTGTGTAGGGACTGGGCTGCTTGGGTGTGGGGACTGGCCTGGCCTCAAGACGGCCCAAGAGTCCCAAAACTGTCCAAAAGAGCCACCACAAGACTCCCAAGAAGCCCCAGAACGCCAAGTAACACCATGGCTCTCCACAGCGAGCGGTGACGTAACAAGCTCTGAACACCGAGGCTCCCCAGAGCGCGCGACGTAAAGAGCTCTGAGTAGCAAGACTCTCAAGAGCGAGCGGCAACGTACAAGTCTCTGAACACCAGGGCTCCCAACAGAGAGCGGTAACGCAACAAACTCTTAACGCCAAGGCTCCCCAGAGAGAAGGGTGCCAAGTCTTCTCGCTCTTTCCATTTCCGTGCCAGCCCAAGTCTATTGGATCGGCGTTGGACCCCCCCAGCGGCGCCTCTGAAGCCACCTCCCGGCGCGTTCCGCGCGCCAGGGAAGGGGAGGGAGTCCAGCGCCGACCCAAGAAACCTGACCGGACAAGAACGGGAAGCGCAGTTTTTTATCCACCACGTGCGTCAGAGACCGTATTGGCGAGAACGTCAGAGAACATCCCTGTTGCGTTTCCTGGCTTCGGCGCCGTCTTGGAGGTATCTTGGACGCTCTTGGGGCTGTCGTAGCCTCTGGCCTCTCGGGGGCCTCTTGGGGGAGTCCCGGGGGGGGCCTTCGGGGGCTCTATGGGGCGATATGAAGCTCTCAGGGAACTCCTGGAGCCTTTTCGCGCGTTCTGGGGGACTTCTGGCCGCCTCTTTGGAGCCCCTGGGGGGCTTCTTGGGGGTCTCTTGGGGCGTTTTGGGCGCTCTGGCGGGCCTCTGGCCGCCCCTTGGGGGCCTCTTGGGGGTCTCTTGGGGCGCTCTGGGGGTCCTCTGGGGGGCCTTCGGGGGCTTTCTTGGGCCGTTTGGAGGCCCTCCGGGAGCGATTCCAAGATAATGCTGCTTCGGAGTCCCCTCCGGAGCCGATTTTTTGAGGACGTCCCGAGCGAAACGGCCAATTTTCCGGAACACGGCAGACCACACAGGAGCACGGCAGACCACACAGGACACGGCAGACCCCACGGGAGCACGGCAGACCACACAGGAGCACGGCAAACCACACAAGAGCACGGCAGACCATACAGGAGCACGCCAGACCATTTTGGGGAATCCGTTAACGAAAAATCCCGTGCAGCGCGGCAACCCATATAGTTAAAGAAAAGATATATTTACTCAAGGATTCAGCCAGAACGTCCCGCTTGCTTGTCGTACCTCGAAGACGCTTCCCGTCATCCGCCAACGAGTTTCGGGATGGAGCCCGTACCCCTTAGTTAGAGAACCGCCAACGAGTTTCGGGATGGAGCCCGTACCCCTTAGTTAGAGAATCTCTCTCCCTCTCTATCTCTCTATGTCTCTCTCTTTCTCTGGCTTTAAGCCCCCAAAGCTTCAGCTTCAGCACGGCAGACCAGAACAGCAGACCCGCACGGCAGACCAGCACAACACACCGACACGGCAGACGAGCACGGCAGTCCGGCACGGCAGACCAGCACGGCAGACCAGCACGGCAGCCCATAGGAACATAGCAGACCAGATCATGTCATTGACGCTGCTGTTGTTGGTGATGATCATGTTGCTGCTGATGGTGATGGTGATGCGTACGATGATGATAATGATGATGATGAGGAGGAGGAGGATGATGATGATGAGTATGAGTATGAGTATGGTGATGATGATGGTGATGATGATGATGATGATGATGATGATGATGAGGATGATGATGATGATGGACTTCTCGGGGTGTGCTTGGGAGATGTTGGGGTCCTCTGGAGAGCCTTTGGACTAGCAGTTTAAATCTGCGTAGCCGTTGTAACCCGACTCTCGTTTTCTTCATCGGTCTGACCGGTTTATCAGCTTACACGGCACAGCGCAGCAACACGACAGACGGCAGCAGCACGGCAGACCAGGAAGGCAGACCACAGGAGCACGGCAGACCAGAACGGCAGACCAGAACGGCAGACCGCAGGAGCACGGCAGAGCAGCACAGCTGACCACAGGAGAACGGCAGACCAGCACAGCGTTGTTGCAGCAGACGGTGCTGATACACTCTTAATTTATTGAACACGTCCCCAGCGAAATCGTCATGGTCGGCCGTATTGAGGGCACTCTGCGGGTCATCTTTGGGCCGATTTTGTTTTTGGGGGGCCGTACTGATGCCCTCAAAAACGATTCCAAGACGACGTTAGACTCATTGTTTGTTTGATGATTGTTCGGCCGTCTTGAGGGCACTCTTAGGGCATAGTCTGCCGTGCTCCTCGTCTTGGTCTGCCGTGCTCCTCGTCTTGGTCATCCTTTCCGTCGTCTTGAGGGCGCTCTTGGTGCCTGGTCTGCCGTGCTCCTCGTCTTGGTCTGCCGTGCTCCTCTCGGTTTCAGTGCCTGGTCTGCCGTGCTCCTCGTCTTGGTCTGCCGTGCTCCTCTCGGTTCCTGCGCGCGGTCTGCCGTGCTCCTGTGGGGAGCACGGCAGACCACAGGAGCACGGCAGACCACACAGGAGCACGGCAGACCACACCTCGATTTTTTGAGGATGTCTCGAGCGAAATGGCCATTTTGGGGAACCTGACCGGACAAGAACGGGAAGCGCAGTTTTTTATCCACCACGTGCGTCAGAGACCGTATTGGCGAGAACGTCAGAGAACATCCCTGTTGCGTTTCCTGGCTTCGGCGCCGTCTTGGAGGTATCTTGGACGCTCGTGGGGCTGTCGTAGCCTCTGGCCTCTCGGGGGCCTCTTGGGGGAGTCCCGGGGGGGGCCTTCGGGGGCTCTATGGGGCGATATGAAGCTCTCAGGGAACTCCTGGAGCCTTTTCGCGCGTTCTGGGGGACTTCTGGCCGCCTCTTTGGAGCCCCTGGGGGGCTTCTTGGGGGTCTCTTGGGGCGTTTTGGGCGCTCTGGCGGGCCTCTGGCCGCCCCTTGGGGGCCTCTTGGGGGTCTCTTGGGGCGCTCTGGGGGTCCTCTGGGGGGCCTTCGGGGGCTTTCTTGGGCCGTTTGGAGGCCCTCCGGGAGCGATTCCAAGATAATGCTGCTTCGGAGTCCCCTCCGGAGCCGATTTTTTGAGGACGTCCCGAGCGAAACGGCCAATTTTCCGGAACACGGCAGACCACACAGGAGCACGGCAGACCACACAGGACACGGCAGACCCCACGGGAGCACGGCAGACCACACAGGAGCACGGCAAACCACACAAGAGCACGGCAGACCATACAGGAGCACGCCAGACCATTTTGGGGAATCCGTTAACGAAAAATCCCGTGCAGCGCGGCAACCCATATAGTTAAAGAAAAGATATATTTACTCAAGGATTCAGCCAGAACGTCCCGCTTGCTTGTCGTACCTCGAAGACGCTTCCCGTCATCCGCCAACGAGTTTCGGGATGGAGCCCGTACCCCTTAGTTAGAGAACCGCCAACGAGTTTCGGGATGGAGCCCGTACCCCTTAGTTAGAGAATCTCTCTCCCTCTCTATCTCTCTATGTCTCTCTCTTTCTCTGGCTTTAAGCCCCCAAAGCTTCAGCTTCAGCACGGCAGACCAGAACAGCAGACCCGCACGGCAGACCAGCACAACACACCGACACGGCAGACGAGCACGGCAGTCCGGCACGGCAGACCAGCACGGCAGACCAGCACGGCAGCCCATAGGAACATAGCAGACCAGATCATGTCATTGACGCTGCTGTTGTTGGTGATGATCATGTTGCTGCTGATGGTGATGGTGATGCGTACGATGATGATAATGATGATGATGAGGAGGAGGATGATGATGATGATGAGTATGAGTATGAGTATGGTGATGATGATGGTGATGATGATGATGATGATGAGGATGATGATGATGATGGACTTCTCGGGGTGTGCTTGGGAGATGTTGGGGTCCTCTGGAGAGCCTTTGGACTAGCAGTTTAAATCTGCGTAGCCGTTGTAACCCGACTCTCGTTTTCTTCATCGGTCTGACCGGTTTATCAGCTTACACGGCACAGCGCAGCAACACGACAGACGGCAGCAGCACGGCAGACCAGGAAGGCAGACCACAGGAGCACGGCAGACCAGAACGGCAGACCAGAACGGCAGACCGCAGGAGCACGGCAGAGCAGCACAGCTGACCACAGGAGAACGGCAGACCAGCACAGCGTTGTTGCAGCAGACGGTGCTGATACACTCTTAATTTATTGAACACGTCCCCAGCGAAATCGTCATGGTCGGCCGTATTGAGGGCACTCTGCGGGTCATCTTTGGGCCGATTTTGTTTTTGGGGGGCCGTACTGATGCCCTCAAAAACGATTCCAAGACGACGTTAGACTCATTGTTTGTTTGATGATTGTTCGGCCGTCTTGAGGGCACTCTTAGGGCATAGTCTGCCGTGCTCCTCGTCTTGGTCTGCCGTGCTCCTCGTCTTGGTCATCCTTTCCGTCGTCTTGAGGGCGCTCTTGGTGCCTGGTCTGCCGTGCTCCTCGTCTTGGTCTGCCGTGCTCCTCTCGGTTTCAGTGCCTGGTCTGCCGTGCTCCTCGTCTTGGTCTGCCGTGCTCCTCTCGGTTCCTGCGCGCGGTCTGCCGTGCTCCTGTGGGGAGCACGGCAGACCACAGGAGCACGGCAGACCACACAGGAGCACGGCAGACCACACCTCGATTTTTTGAGGATGTCTCGAGCGAAATGGCCATTTTGGGGAATCCGCCAACGAAAAATCCCGTGCAGCGCGGCAACCCATAGATATAAAGATATATATATATATATATATATATATATATATATATTTACTCAAGGATTCAGCCAGAACGTCCCGCTTGCTTCTCGTACCTCGAAGACGCTTCCCGTTATCCGCCAACGAAAAATCCCGTGCGGCGCGGCAACCCATAGATATAAAGATATATATATATAGATATATACTCAAGGATTCAGCCAGAACGTCCCGCTTGCTTCTCGTACCTCGAAGACGCTTCCCGTCATCCGCCGGGGCCTCCAAAAGTCTAAAGTCAAGGCGCCGCAATATTAAGGATCACTTTGGGCTCAGCAGGGCCTCCAGTTTTCGACCGTTCCTTGGTCGGGGAACCAGGCTCGCCTTGGCCAGGATAGCCACATTCGCTCCTTATTCAGCGCTCCTCGTGTCAGCAAGATGTCCGTATGTCGTCTCTTGCTCCTACAGGGAGGCATCTTCTGGGATCATTGGCACGAGCAGTGCGCCCCGACCGCTCCCGCCCTCTCGACCCCAGGCCTGGGGCGCCACGAGCGGCGCCGCCGACGCCGCTGCAGGGCACTACCCGGGGGGGGGGGGGGGCGCTGCACCGGCAAGGGGCACCGCTGCTGCCGAGCTGCGGCCGCCTGCGATCTCGCTCGGCAGTCCCTGAGATCCGGGCCGCGCAATCTTGCCACACGTGGTGTTTCCCCCCTGTTTCGGGCCCTGCGACCCTTTCAGATCGATCCGATTCGAAAGATGTTGCAGGAGGATGGGGTCGAGGGCTCTGGTTGCGATCCCCCACAATGTTGCAATTGGTTCGCGACGTCGGATCTCAGGGGTAGCGCGGCCGACACGGAGACAGCTGCAGAGTGCGTGGCAATACCGAGTCCTAGAGCCTGTAGAATCATCTCAATTGCGATCGCGATGCGGCTTGAAACACTCATACCAGTAGCGGTCCTTCTAGAACTGGCGCCGTCCATGTTGTTCGCGTCACAAGGGCTATGTACTGGAGCAGCGGTAATGGTCAACACGGGGACACAGTCCCGCTGGGCTCCCGAGGGCTCCCCCCGAGGGCTCCCGAGAAGGGTCACGCAGCATGCCCGACAACACGGGTGTGCGATCGCCGCAAGTTGGCAACGCCACAAAATGGGCGCGGCCATACAGGCGTGCTGACCAGCCAACAGAAAGGAGTCACGAAGGTGTGAGCGTTCCCATATTTTCCGCGCAGCGTGTTGCTTGTTTTGTTCCTGACCGGCTGCGCCCTCTTACAGACGGCATTGTCGCGAGCTTGTGGGATTCTGCAGACGCGCTACACCTATCAGACCTCTCGTGCGGAGGCGGAGGGGGAGGACTCGATCATCGTGCGTCGCTCGCCCCACACACCTTGAGCTTCGGGGCCGGTTCTCGCGGGCGGCCTCCGCACGTCGGACCCTTCGGCGCGCCCACCGCCCACGAACCCAGGGGGCGTTCCGCATCTGGCGGGCCCGGGGCTGCCGTCGGGACAATCGAAATGGGTACAGTCGGACCGAGGCCAAGAAGCGGCTCGTTGGCCAGTCCCTCACATCACTCGCGGACCTCGGAGCCCCCGCTGCGGAGTCTCCGTGGGCCGCCCACGCCGGCCCGAACGGCGGAGGGCACAGCCCCCCCGCCAGCTCGGGCTCAGCATGCCGCAACGTGAGCAGCGGGGTTACTCCTCTGCTGCTCTCCTCGATTGTGGCGCTTCCTGGGTACAGTCGGTTCGAGGAGGCTACCCTAGTGTTCTTCGTGTTTGTTGGATGTTCTTGTGCATCCTGGGGAGGGTACCTTTGGATTTCCTGTTCGGCCGACGGAGGGTCTCAGATTTGGGAGGGATATTCTTCTGGACTGTACGGAAAGAATGGGCACGAAGACCGACAGCATCTGCTGTTCATTCTGAACAGGGTTCGCTGTCGGCGTCGCAGCGGTAGTTGTTCATTTGGGACAGAAGGCCGCTTGGCCAACGGCGGCCGCTGTCGATGTTGGACAGCATTTGTTGCTGGGCATCGCACCCATTTTTTCCGTACCCATTTCGGCGTCCAAATGCTCAAGGGGACAGGATCGCGGTGAGTAAGGCAGGGGGCGCGAGATACGCACGGACGCCAAATTTGGCCCAGTTCATGATCTCGTTGTCGGTTCTTCACTTCTCCTCCTAAAGCAGATGTTGAAAACAGGGGTTCGTCGCCTTGGTCTCAAGTGGGGCGGCTCAAAAGTTTGAGTGTGTTGTGGTGAGGTGGCCTCCTTGTGCTTACCAGTTAGCGCCACAGCACGTCACACCCCAAGCCAAATGGCATCATGGTTACACCAGCTTTCATTTGCGCTGGCCTTGCCTCATCTTTTGTTTGCGCTTGACAGTGGCTTCCACAAACCAGCCATGGGCTTCAACCCGTGGAATTGTTTCGGCGTAAAATAACAAGAGAGGCTACAAGTTCAATGTGAGTTGGGCACACGGCTTCAATGACAGTGTCATTCGTCAAGTTGCGGATGCAATGGTTTCTACACGGTTGGCCGACGCCGGGTATGAGTACGTCAATCTTGATTGTGGTTGGACGACTGGTTTCAGAGACGCCGCAATTGGGAAACAAGTTGTCAACAAGACATCCTCCAGGTATGAAAGCACTGGGCGACTTCATCCATTCCAAAGGCTTGAAGTTCTGCATTTACTCCTTAGCGTCGGAATCTCAATGCTGCTCTCAGTTCTACTCTGGCGCCAATGACGGCTCTCTCGACAACGAGGTCGTGGACGCAGAGAGAGAGAGAGAGAGAGAGAGAGCGAGAGAGAGAGACAGAAAACGCCGTGCACGTCAGAGGTGCATGGGCAGGAAAAGTAAGCGCCGACGCTACCGCCGCCAGGCGCTGTGAAACTATGAAGCCACCCGGCATCGCCAGTTCCACGGGCAGGTGGTCTCTAAAAAATTGTTCGTGCAAGCCCTTCTCGCCAGGAGGCCCCCAGGTGGACGACCCTGGAGAGCAACAGCATCACGGGGCCGAGGAGTGGACGACACCCGGGGACCAGGAAGAACCCGGAGCCGGGGGAAAGAAGAGGGCGAGCGACCGGGAACGACAGCCGAGAAGCAGGGAGGAGGGCGAGACCCGTGCGACAGCCCGAGGGACGAGCGGAGGGCTGAGCAGGCAAAGGAACGACGCAGGACGGCGGAAAAGGGGGGGAGGACGACACCACCTGTGGGGGGACGGCGGCATTCAGGTTTTGGCGTTTCATCCCTAAGGCACGTTGAATTTGGTGTTGCTTACCTCAAATTCGACGGTTGCGGTCAGGAGCAGCGTTCGTACCCAGCTATGCGAAATGCGCCGAATGTTTCTGAGCGTCACTTCCAAATCGCAGTGAATGGCTTCAGCACGAGTGGTGCGAGGCACGCTGGCAATGTTGCCAATAGTTGGCGCACAACTGGCGACGACGCCGTCAGTATCATGACCAGCCTAATGTTCCGAGCGTTCCTCAACGAAGAATATGCTTCGCTGGCACGGCCAGGTCGGTTCAAGGACCCTGACATGTTCGAAGTGGGAAATAATGTTGCACTGGGCGATGTTACAGGTGCGCGTTCTCACTTCAGCCTGCGGCGCGCTATGAAGGCACCGCTCATCATCCGCGCTGGCATTACTAATATTCCCAAACAAGCGTTGGAGATCTGGACCAAAAGCTAAGTAAGATGCGCTAGGGCTCCATGCGCACGTCGCGTGGAGAAGCAATACCGACATCCATCCGAATGACAAGTGGTTTCCTAATATTCCCCTTCAGTCTGTCTGGGCGGGGCCACTGGAGGCATCGACGACGCAAAAGACGCATGAAAATGAAGTTCCAGAGATCCACGCAGATTTCTTGGATCGGCATTAGGTGCATGTGTCGGCGCCTCCGGCTCCGCCCCTGACGCCGATCCCAGACATCCGCGCGGGCCTCAGAAAGTTTCTGTTTATGCATGTGTTTTCCTTCTCTACAGTGGGAGCGTTCACGGCAGCGCTTCTCAACGTCGCCGAGAAGCCAGCGATGGTCAGTCTCAAACGTATAAAGCTGGAGATGCCCATTGGCTTCGATTCCCTGGGACGCGCTTCTTCGCCAGCGGCCAGGCTTCAGACGCGCGACATCTGGAAAAAGGTTGACATTGGAGTTCTCCTGGATGAGTACTCTGCCGCTGTGCACCCACGCGAAGTGCTCTTCTTGAGGATGACGCCTGTTGGCGCATATCCAACAGTGTTTGAGTAACGCTTCGAAGTGTCGGAGGATTGTCGCGCGCTCGTTCGCGACCCATGACCAAGCTCGGCGCGGCGACCTCGCATGGCTTCGGGGCACATGGACCTGGGAGCCATCATGGTGGGGAGCAGGTCGTTTACATTGGCTTTGATATAGTGGTATAGCACCAGCAGTCATGGGTTGAGAACAAGGAAGCCTTGGGGGCAAGGAAGGGCCGGGCCGTTCCGTAAATCAAGTTTGGGGAATTCGTTCGTGGCCCGAGGCTCGCCGTGGCCAGAAAATCCCTTCCGCTCCTTATTCGGCGTTCCTTATGGCAGAACGATGGCTGCGAATGAACGTTGGGAGGAAGAAACAACTACAGCGAAGGTTGGCCCGGTCCATCTCGGGCCAGTCCAGGGAGGCCGCGCACGCACCGCCGCTGTTCATCGCGGCGAGAGGCCCGAGCGCTCTTACGATCTGGACGCTGAGTCAGGACCCTGTAGGGATCAGGAGGGGGCCCATATTTCCGACAATCTGAATTTGTCAGCCCAGACGTCTCCGTCGGATTTCGGCCTCACAGGGGCCCGCCGCTGGGCCCCGGCGTGAAAATCACGCAGGCAAGGATGTGAGATTTAGGGCGATAATGAGAATGATAGTCGCTTGTCCCTCTCGCCCGCGGCTGTCATGGCTCACCGGCCGGGCGGGGAGGTGGGCGCGCCCACTCGCGTTCGCTTTGAGCAAGGAGATACATTGATCTTGTTTCTCTTATCTTTTGCTTGCATCAAGTGCTTGGCGGGAAGGATATCGCGATCGACATTTACACTGGTAGCCCGGAGCTGAGTCAGTTCTACGGCTGCGAGATGCACATTGCGAGTGGCCGCGCAGACATGCATGCCGGCGCCCAAGACTCTCGCAGCGTTTTACCACTGCGCACTTCTTTCAGCGGTCAACCCGCTGAACATCATCACTTGCAGCCTGGCCGAGAACCGCTGCCGCGACCCAGACAGCAGCAGCGACAACGACATCTACAACGAGCTGGGCGGCAGAGAGCTGGACGGCAGCGCCATCATCACAGACGGCATCACCATCAGCAAAGACAAGATGGCGACCAGGCAACAACACCCCAACGAAGGACCCCTCTTTGTGGACATGGACGGCGTCGCGCACTACAACGGCGACCCAGCCCACGGCGAGGGGTTCGAGGAGCGCGCAACACTCGGCCACTATGCGAGCGAGGAGAAGCTGCAGAAGCTCCACGCGATCATGGGCGAGCGTGGAACCTCGCGAGGAAGAGGCCAGAGATGGCGATGCAAGCAGCGTTGGACAAAGCAAGTGAGGACCCTCCTGCTGCCTTAAAGTCGGCAGTGGCCACGGCGCGACAAGCCTGCGAATGGACCGCGCCGCTGCAACAGCAGCAAGCATTCGAAGAGCATTTATTCGAAGGCTTTCGCAGCAGATCTGAGTCAGCGCAGGACTACGCATCGAGGCGGGCGACGAAGTACGAGCGGCTCGAGTCTCCCTCGGCAAACTCGACGGCGAGCGAGGACCTGCGGACGTGCTTCCTACTAAAGTTTGCCAATATCAGCATGGCCGAGCATAAGGCTATTCTCGGGCAGTGCAACAACGAGTACATCTGGAACTACGCGACGGCGGCGATGCTCATCCAGCTGGACGCGACGTGTAGAGACGAACGTGGTCACGGACGTTGTGGAGCATACCCGGTGGACAACGACGATGACGAGGAGACAGCCCTACTCGGGCACGAGCGTGGCGCGCGCGACGAGGGCGGGCTTCTAAGCGATGAAGATTACGACGCACTGGCAGCCGACATCGACGAGCTCGAAGGGGTGATTGGCGACGTCGACCCCGAGGAGGTCAGCCAGGAGGAGTGCGACACTCTAGCGGCTGAGGCACAGCGTCTCGGGTGGAAGGCTGAACGGAAAGGTCAGAAGCCTAATTACATGCAGGCCCGGGAGAGGCTTGCACAGAGCATGTCCAATCGAGGTTGGAAGGCCAACATCAACAAGCAGGGATCCATCAAGATGGACGGCAAGGAAGCTGAAGAAAGCTCAATAAGATAAAGGCTCGCACGAAGTGCAACGCATGCCACAAGAAGGGCCACTGGAAAGGCGACCCGGGGCGCGAGAAGACAAGGCCGTTAGGTGGCGGATCATCGAGCAGCTTGCAGCGTGGAGGACGAGGTGGCGGCCGAGGCTTTCACGGACGACCTGGAGGTTTTTCTGCGACGGGGCTGGGTTTGCGATGGCAACGGCGGAGAAGCTACTGGTGGCGGACAGCTCAGTGGACATGGCGGCCATCCAGATCGTGAATGACCAGCTGGTGAACATGGAGACCACGACGGAGGAGATCTCACGAGTCTGACGAACAGGAGGATCGACACCGACGAGCAGATCGTGAACACCTGGATGGCATTAGCACTTGGAGGCGATCAAGGTACACGAGAGCGGCCTGGAGAAGCGAACCGACCCACAGCATGCGAGAGGAACATCAAGAACGAGAACCCGAAGGAAGTGATGACCAAACGCCAGGATCTGGATCAGGACAGATATGGCCCAGCAGATCGAGCACGGAAAACCATGAGGAAGATAACGCAGCGGCAGACCTGCAGAAGATCAAAGATCGAGCAGCACATATTGCAGCATCATGGGTCATCTGTGAGAACATGGAAGCAGCCTACAGGGATTACGTGGATTGGGGCGCGGACTGGGCACTGCACCAGATCAACCAGCTCATGCACATCACGATTGAGATGGCACCACAGGGGCTCAGGAATTTAGCGTACGATCTGTGCCAAGCATCCTGGGACAGTACCGCGGAACTACGAGACATCGCAAGGAGCCCTTGCGAGCGCCTACCTCCTGGAGTGCGACCGACATGGCTGTGGACGGAACGCGGGACAGGCACGGACTACAGGCCTACAGAAGATCGCGCACTATCACCTGGCCTGCAGGTGAACTACGAGGAGCTGGAGGAGATAGGCCTACGCGGTAAGGAAAGGACTTATTCCAGATGGACATGTTGTACTGGACACGGCGTGCCTACGATGGCGCGGAGGTTCACTAGCATTGGACGGCTACGCGGAGGACAGCAGGGACAGCACGAGGATGAGGGGCTCATCCATGCGCTTCCGGGGCGTGAATGATAGCGCCCCTGCCACGGCAGAAGGCGAGCAGGAGGCGACAGCTGGACTTACAGGAGCCGGCGTGAATCTACGATTCAAGAGGTTGCCGAAATCGAAGACGCCGATACTGCTGAGCACCCACAAGTTGGAAGAGCAAGACACAGCGGTGTACGGGAAGGAGCGGAAGGCGGATTTCAAGGCAATCAACATGCACGGGGTGCCGCTCAACAAGACCGAGAAGGGGCGCCGAACGATCTCACTCAAGGACTGGCCGAAGAAGGAAACAATCAAAACAGCACCATCAGTTACGACAGATGAGATCGACACCTGGACCGCGGAGGTGCAAGAGCTAGACAAGGGCATCCTACGACGAAGGCAGAGGAAGCAGATCGAGACGTGGGAGATGGAGTTGCAGGACAAGCTGGACCAGCGCCAGCAGGTCGTGGAGACGCTAAAGGCGGACCAAGATGAGAAGCGGCCTATCATACGCGAGCTCTATGCTGGCGGCATGGCAGCCACATCGGAAGCTCAGCAGCGGCGGCACCCTACCACGAGACCTAGGGACATCCTGACAGGGGACGACCTGAGAGGACCCTGATAGGGACATCCTGATGGGGGGACATTAAGTCACAGCGGAGAGTGCTGAAGCAGCTGGACGAGGGCGACCCCATACATGACTATCGCGGGTATTCCATGCGGCCCGTTCACGAACATATCGCACATGCTTCCGCAGAGGACGAAGATGTTGAAGCTGGCAACTGGCATGCAGCACCTGCGGTTCGTCAAGCAGATCTGGTTCAACTGCAAGCGTCGAGGAGCACGCATGCTACTGGAGAGCCCGCTAACATCTATGGCGTGGTAGCTCATGCCGTGGCTAGGCTCAGAGCTTGTGGCCGCGATAACGCACCAGCGCGCTGATGGCAGCATACTGGTGGACTTCATGGGCGACCCCGTGAGGCAGCCGACGCGATTCCTGACTACGGCCATCATGCTAGGCGCCAAGCTCAACAACATCAAGTGTGACAACACGCACGAGCACACAAGCGTGATCAACGGGCCGAAGGGAACAGCATCAAGCCCTGGCAACTGGACGGCTAGCCTGGCTAAGGCGATTATGGACGGCATCGAGAAGCAGCGGGACATCGAGAAGCAGCACGGCGGGCACGCCAGGTACGCCAACAATTTCGAGGACATCGAGCCTGACGAGATCGAGGCCAATCCTGCAGAGGCAGAGGCGCCCATGCACGCGAGCGCAGCGACGATCTCCAGCAAGCACGGCGATAACATCGAGATGGCGTAATGGACGGCTGTACCACCACTTATGCGAGCAGCTATCAAGAAGTTACTCGAGAGCCATTCACATGGACCCTACAAGGAGTCATTGGTACGATACTTACAGCACGGCGGAGCTAGTCGACGAGCGGTTCAGGCAGCACGACCTTTCAGATGCACAACGTGTGAGAAGCAGGCTCGGACGGCAGCAAGACCTACAGCAGGTCAGCCCAAGGTTAGAGACTTTAAGGAGACCGTTGGCATGGATTCATGATCAGACCCGGTATGGACAATACTATGAACGTTGTGCTTTTGGTCGTGGATATTGCATCGGACTTCACAGTGGCTCTCTACGCGTGTCCTGGATCAAGACCGACGGCATAGTTGGCCCAGAAAGCTTTCGAGTTTGGATGGCTGACCTGAGCTGGACCGCCGACTGTTGCTGAGCAGGACGAGGACTCTACCTTCATGGGCGAGTTCGAGACACTATGCAACGACCTAGGCCTGGAGATCAACAACGCTGCGCCAGAGGCTCACTGGTAGATGGGCAAGGTCTAGAGGAAGATGCGTGAGTTGAAGGAGATGGCGACGAGTGTCTTCAATGTTGAAGAAGTTCGCGGTCAGGATTCAGTTGCAGCTGCAGTCCGAGGCATGGCCAACCCGCGCAACCAACTGGTAAGCACAGCGGGCTTTTCACCACAGCAGTGGGTGCTGGGAGCTGGACATCGACTACCTGCGAGTTTGGCGACTCCCGACATCGACCCAGAGGTAGTTTCCAGGGGAACTGCAAGGACATCGTTCTGGAATCGACTACACCTCCTGCAGATATGCTCTGAGTCCTTTTTCAAGGCAGCTAACTCATCTGCGTTGAGGCGGACAGCGCTGGCAAGGACAAGGACCCAGCCAGGGCCCGTCCAGCAAGGTGATCCACTGATGTTCTGGCGATCGGACAATCTAAAGAGAAACTTACATGCTCGATGGCATGGACCTGCCCGGTGCCCGGGCAAGGACGAGCACGGCGACTGGCCGATTCACAATCGGATTCCGTTTCTGAGCTCACCAGTTCTCAGACGGTGGGCCAGCCCCATCGCGAGTTGGACAGAGAGGCTTTCTAGACCTTCGAGGAGAACAATAGAATCCAGCCGAGATGCTCAGCAGCCAGATCAGCCACCTGATCAACAGCCAGATCAGCATCAAGATCAGCAGCCTCCAGAACGGCAGCAATAATATCATCAGCAGTTGCCTGGACAGCAAGAAGTTCCGCAACAGCAGCCAGTACAAGGACAACCAGACACACCAGGAGCAGCTGCAGCTCAAGGTGGCGTGGGTCATCCGAAGCTGTCAGACAGGAGAGAGAGACGATCGGATGTGGTGCACGACAATGACGTGATGCCGACGCGGCAGAGGCTGGATGATGAGTACGAACCAGAACCAGCTGGTCAAGACCAAGCAGAGGAAGATTTACGAGCGCGACTACGTCGAGCACACCAAGCCTGGGACACAATCCTGGGAGCAGTGGCATCCAGCAGCAAGGGCAAGACCGACCTGGGGCAGCTGGACAACATCAAGAATGAACCTCTACTACCCGAACCGGCACCAGGGTATCAGATCAAGAGGAGGCGGCTGTTCAATCTGGACACACGCGACCTGGTTCAGGACATCTCGAGGCTGGACTGGCTAGCCAACCCTCAGATCATCGACGATGTGGTGGCACAGCAACAGGTCACAAACTCAGCTTCAAGTACCTGCCAGTATCCAGAGGCAGATGGAAGAACGCAAGAAGGCAGAGGAGACGGCAGCAGCGCCGACAACAGCAATGGAAGATCAACAAGGGATGACAATATCGAATACAAGACAGCCGGAGCAGCATCAGGGCAGCAAGCGCCAGGGACATCCCGCGACGCGGACGACGTTCCCATCGGCATCGAACGTGCGAAGGGGCAAACGGGACCACTCAAGCAGCTGGTGGAGACACCGCTCCCGGTTGAAGCAGTCGCGGCCGAGCGCGCGCGCGCCCCGCCGACGAGGGTTAACAAGAATCAGGGGATCAACCTGAAGCCGCTGGGTGGCGACAAGCTCAATTGGAAGAAGGTGCAGGTTGCAGTGGAGAAGGAGTGGAACACTTGGTGCAAGCACGAGGCAGCAACCCACAGATCAGGAGCAGTGGTTGAGAAAATAGACCCAGACAAGACCCTAAGCTCCGAGGTGGCCTGGACGGACACGGACCCTACGACCTTTAAGCCGAAGGCGAGAATATGTGGACGGGGCTACGAGGAGGAGTTCGATGACAAGCTACGTCGAGACTCTCCTACAGTCTCAGCACAGATGACGATATTTCTGCGCAGCATCGCATCGATCCTCAACTTGGACCTAGTCGTTGCGGATGTGAAGTGAGCCTGTCTACAAGAGGCAAAGCGATTACACGCGAGTTCTACATTCGGATCCCGACGAACCTTGGGAAGTGCACCGCCCCCGGTGTTAAGGCAGGCGACCTGCGGAAGCTTAACAAGAGCACCTACGGGACCAATAATGCGGCAAGAGATTGGTACGCGGCGCTGCGCGAGACGCTCGCGAAGCTTGGATGCGAAGGCCTGAGCTTTGACCCCGCGACCATCATCAAGCGCAACAAGGAGAACACGATCATTGGGATCATGTGTCTGCACGTGGACGACTTCCTCGTGGTCATCAAGCAGGACGACCTGGAGGGCGCCAAGATCATGAAGCGCTTTCAGAAGGAGGTTGACTTTGGCGAGGTCAAGTACGCGAGGCAGGAGAAGGCGACGTTCTGTGGCCCTGCCTATCAGCAGGACAGGGACGGCAGCATCAACGTCACCATGGAGGCGTACGCGAAGTCCATGCAGACTGCACGCGTCTCCAGGGAGCGCTGCAAAGCACTTGATAGTGCACTCACCCCTGCAGAGCATCGAGGATTACGAATGGTGGCTGCACAACTGCAGTGGGCTGCGCGAATGATTTGCTTTGAAGGGCTTTCGAGGCATCCTGATTGGCATCGACGCTGGGAGCTCCAGCGGCGAAGGACCTACAGGGCGGGAATGCAGCTATCAGGGGGGTCCAGAAGCGGGACGACTTACCGATCAAGTTCTCAGTTGGTCTGATTGTGTGGAAGACCATGGTGATCAACGTGACCGACAGTGTTTTCGACAACCTGCCGAAGCACAGATCGCAACGAGGACACTTCATCATGCTAGGCGATGAGAAGATCAATGAGGACCACGGCAACAAGTACAAGGCACATTGCATTGGGTGGCAGGCTTCAAAGATTCAACGAGTGGTGCGATCTAGTCGATCGGCGGAGGCAGAATCCTGTGCAGATTCGGTGGACATGTTAATTTGGACAAGGTCAACCCTGGCGGAGATCCTGCACCCAGAGATGTTTGCGGCCGAGATCGCGCGTGACACCTGCCCGGTGAAATGTATTTCGGCGACCGACTGCAAGAGCCTGCATGACACGATCACGAAGGAGAAGGTACCTATGACAGATCGGAGACTTTCTCTGGAGGCGGCTATACTACGTCAGTCACTGAAGGAGGCCAGCACCAAGTGGGTTAAGAGCGAGCAGATGATAGCGGACTGCTTGGCGGAAGTACTCCCAGGAGGCTACGCGAGGAAGGCTGTGATATCTAACTTGCGGGCTCTTGGGCCTGATGACAGAGCACCACCAATACGCGGACGGAAGCTAGTTGGACCGGAGAAGTTGGCAGCCAACAAGGAGGTCGACGACCTGAACGCGAAGATAGCTAAGTGCGTCAAGCAAGAGCTGCACGACGACACCGATGTGAACGGTGAGATACCTACCTGGCCGGAGGAGACGCACAACTATGTAGGCGAGTGTTTCTACGACGACAAGGGCGAGAAGTATGACGAGACCGAGTATGCCGAAGCATTCTACATGGACGATGCGACGGACAACTACCCAATGGACAGGAGTGGCGCGCAGCGAACCATCCAGATACCTGACCAACTTGCAGTTCTGCTTCAGTTCTGTGCACTGGCAGTGCATGGAGTTTGTCTTTCGATGTCTCCCACGGCGGTGACGTCAGTCTTTATCATCGCGGACATCATGCAGCCTAAGCAGAGCGACGACGAGGACTTCTGCATGGCACCGATGGAGGTGGACAGTTCAAGCAGCGACAACCTTTCCAGGGCGGAGGTACCCATTAAGCAGGCAAAACTGAAGGCAGCTGCACTACGCCTGAAGGCTGAGCCCGAGGTGGAGACGTAATCCGACGAGATCACAGAGGATGGACAGGTCTACCTGGGGGATAGTGCTCTCCTGAGGCAGTGGTTGGCTACATTGGGACCGAGGCGCATCAAGGGTGGCAAGTACGAGGGCAGCAGCTTCGCAGGCATATACAGCAAGGACAAGCACTACGCCAATTGCTTTGGCCGCTGTCTGAAGCTGGGCGCAGACGAGAGCAGGAGCGAAAACCTTGATCCGAGTATCAAGACCTACATAGCCTACAGCATCTTCGAGTTAGCCCAGGTACAATGAGATTTCACTACCAACTTCGTGTTGATGTTGGGTGGTGGAGAGATTGTATTGAGACTTCGCTACCAACTTTGCGTTTACGTTGGATGGTGGAAGAGATTGTATTGACATTCACAACCAACTTTGCGTGTATTTTGGTTGGTTGAGGAGATTGTGCGTGCACCCTCTCAGGCGAAGAGACGACGAGTGCATCCTCTCAAGTGAAAGAATGATTTGTGCACCAAGACTTGATTGGATATATTGCTATTTGTTGCTGAAGATGTGATTGGATATCTTGGTATATGTTACTCAATAGTTGCATTGATATATTGATGGTTGTTGTTTGGTGCACGGGTGGCTTCTGGCCGGCCGAGCCGACAAGCAGATTCATAAATAGATTTGAGGTTTGCTTTAGAATGTGTCACGCATTATTTAGCAACGTTTCTTTTTCCTGTGCGAAAATCAGGTAGGCAATGATGTAAGATTTAGGACGAGAATGGGAATTATCATTGTTTTTTTCCCCTCGCCCGTGGCTGTTATGGCTCACAAGCTGGGCGGGGGGGTGGACGCACCTACTCGCGTTTGCCTTGAGTACGGAGATAAATTGATATTATGTATCTTACATCGTGTTTGCATCAAGTGCTTGGCGGGAGGGATATTGTGATCAGTATTTACACCAGGAGACTCAAGAATGAATCCGGGACGAAAAATTTGGTCGGGAGTTTTGAGCCGCGGTCTGAAAAAATAGTTCGGCGAAGGGCCCAACCACATGCAATTGCGGCTACCGCATTGCATTGTGAATCCAGCCTTCGGTGGAGCTCCCCATGGGGCCACGAACCGTGTGAGGGGTGTGCCAAAACTGATGCGGGCGCATGCGAACCCTGTCACTGGGGCCTTCGGTGGAGCTCCCTATGCGGCCACGAACCGGGCGAGGAGTGTGCCACAATGAGCGCATAGCGCATGCGAACCCTGCCACTGGGGCCTTCGGTGGAGCTCCCTATGGGGCCACGAACCGTGCGAGGGGTGTGCCAAAATGGGCGTCGCGCGCATGCGAACCCTGCCACTGGGGCCTTCGGTGGGGCTCCCTATGCGGCCACGAACTGTGCGATGGGGTGTGCCACAATGAGCGCATGGCGCATGCGAACCATGCCATTGGGGCCTTCGGTGGAACTCCCTATGGGGCCACGAACCGTGTGAGGGGTGTGCCAAAATGGATGCGGGCGCATGCGAACCCTGCCACTGGGGCCTTCGGTGGAGCTCCCCATGGAGTCAGGAACCATGTGGGGGGGTGCCGAAATGGTACAAATGCGGAGAGCAGAGGCACGATATTGATGGTGATGGTAATGGCGATGATGATGCCTGATGAAGATGATAATGACGATGACAGTGAGGACGCGGAATGGGAGGAGGGAGGAGGGGGAGGAGGAAGGAGTGAGGGAGACGCGGGGCGCTGTCTCTTCAAAACGAGGACCCAACACCACCACAGGATGGTTGGGAGTAATATCATGATGCTTGGGCTTCTGATGTTCAAGCCGCCCCTTAGCCTCACATCCCGATTCGATCCGATTTCCCGATTCGGTGCTGTGAGATCCGACGTCGCAAAAAATTCAGCATCGTGAAAATGACGATTGGAGCCCTAGACGCCATCTTTCTGCGGCGCTTTTTTTTGCTGGATCGGTACAGGAGGGTCCCGGTGCCCGAAGCCGGGCCAGAACGCACGGCGTTAAGAATTGCAGCGATTGGGTCTCAGGGTTCCCCCTTTTCCTCCTGACCCTCGTCCAGCTCCTCCCCCTGCCCCATGCCCTCCTGGGGAAGGAATGGTCCTGGGGAGGGAATGGAGGAGGAGGAGGAGGTAAAGTTAGCGCAGCGCAGCACCCTCATAGCAGCAAAGGTGATGAGGCGGGTCGAGGAGTAGAAGGTCGGCGAGTTAGAACGTACATTCCGATGTCTTCCTATGAATTTCTAGGAAAGATGCAGCCGGAACAGGCGTGAGAGCACCGCCGTGTGAACTTGATGGCGTATTTGTAAATAGCGATCGCAGTCATCGGGACCAACAATGTAGTTGGCATCGAGGCGAGATCACGATCCCAGAATAGATGCTTGACGCTTCGCGTATCCCCACCAGCGGTCATTTTGTCCCTAGCATGTGCATACGCCACTGCGGACAATTATCTTCGTACCGCGCCCCGGACGGTAACCCGCTTCTTGACCTTCGCCAGGGAGCCGCCGACCCCCCCCAAAAAAGTATCCCCACCAGCCCATTCAGAGGCCATCTTGGAGGCCATCGTGGAGCAGGAAGGAGGAGGCCGTTCTAGAGGCCGGGGGATTGTGGCGGACCTCGTCGTGTTCATATGGTTTTATCGAGTGAAACGTTCCTCCGCCTTTCTTTTTTGAGTGAATGTTTGATGTTTGTTCTTTGCTGCGTTATCCTGTTCTTCCTTTCTTTTTTTCGTTCGTTCGTTCTCTCGTCATCTACTCCACACTCTTCGTCTCTCTCTCTCTCTCTCTCTCTCCGTCTCTCTTCCTCTATCCTTCTGGTTTCGACAGCCTTCAAGTAATCATGCCCCCCCCCCCGAGCATGGTCTTCGAAATTCCAGCCCTCTGCCAAGCGGCATGGGGTTGGAATTTCGAGGACCATGCTCGGGGGGGGCATGTTTTGGGGGACCTTCGGACGTTCCGAGGTGTTTCTTGCGCTTCCAGCGTTGTCGTCCTGCTTTTTCTTATGTCTCATTCCCTCTCTTATCATTTATCCCGCTCTCGTCGCCTCTCTCTCTCTCTCTCTCCCTCTCTCTCTCTCTCTCTCTCGTTCCTCGTTCATTCTTTAGTTCTGCTCTCATATGTCCCTCTCTCTCTTTCTCTCTCTCTCTCTCTCTCTCTCTTCCTCGTTCTCTTTCTCTATCCTCGATCCTCTCCCCTTCACTTGAGGCCCCGTGTGCATAAGGAAGGAGGAGAAGGAGGATAGGAGGAGGAGGAGGAGGAGGACGACGATGGGGAGGAGGATCAGATGATGTAATCGCGGAAAGGAATGCTGGACATTGCAATTTCGTCTGAGGCTCGTGATGCCGTCGGCGGATGCGGGCTGGGGGGTATTCCTTTGTGGTAGACGTCAATAAGAGTCCTCATGGGGGTTGCAATAGAAACTCTTCTGCGAAGGGAGGCATTGGAACTCGGCAGCGCAATGCTAAAGCAGTGCCAACGCCATGCCACACCAATGCCAAGGCGACCCCAATCCAATGCCAATGGGGGCAATCCTTTGTGGTGAATTTCAATTGTAATCCTTTTTGCGGAGGGTTTCAATAGGAATCCTTCTGCGAAGGGAGGCATTGGGACTCACCGTCGCAATGCCAGCGCAATGCTCAAACAGTGCCAACGAAATACCAAAGCAATGCCAAGGCGACCCGAATACGATGTCAATGCCATGTCGTTGGGGGCAATCCTTTTTGGTGGATTTCAATGGGAATCTTTCTTCTGGGGGTTGCAACAGGAATCCTTCTGCGAAGGGAGGCATTAGGACTCGCCAGCGCAATGCCAGCGCACTTGCAACGCAATGCCAGCACAATGTTAAACAAATGCCAATCGGGGGCATCCTCGCTTGGTGTATTTCAAATGGAATCCTTATGGGATGATGCCATTGCGAACCCATGTTCGGAGGATTTCAATGGGAATCCTTATGTGAAGGGTTTCGATTGCAATCCTTCTGTGGAGGATTTCAATGTGAGTCCTTCTTGTGTTCGTATGTGTGGGGGGGTCATTAGGCATCCTTCTTACTGGGATCGAGTAATCTGAATGTCTCTGTGGAGCGTCCGATTAGGACTCGCGAGCGCAATGCCAACGCAGTGCCAACGCAATGCAAAACCAATGCCATGGCGATCCCAATCCAATACCAATGCGATGCCAATTGGGGCAATCCGTTGTGCTAGATTTCAATAGGAATCTTTTTGTGGAGGGTGTCAATAGAAACCCTTCTGCGAAGGGAGTAATTAGGACTCGCCAGCGCAATGCCAAAGCAGTACAAACGCAATGCCAGCGCAATGCCAAGGCGTTCCCAACCCAATGTCAATGCAATGCCAATAGGGGAAATCCGTGGTGGTAGATTCCAATAGGAATCCTTCAGTGAAGGGCTTCGCATGGAATCCTTCTGTGAAGATTTCAGTATGAACCATTTTTGCGGAGGGTTTCAATCGGAGTCCTTCGTGTGGGGGGGGTCCATGGGAGTCCTTCTGTGGAGGATTCGACGCAGCGCAATGCCCACGCACTGCAAAGCACAATTCCAGCGCAATGCCAAACCATTGCCGAACCAATGCCAATGCAATGCCAACGGGGGGATTCCTTCTTTAGCAGTCCTTCTGCAGGTGATCCCATAGGAACCTACATGTGGAGGATTTCAATAGCAATCCTTCTGTGGAGGGTTTCGATAGGAGTCCTCCTGTGCAGGATTTCGCTATGAACCCTTATTGCGGGGGCTTTCAATCGTAATCCTTCCAGAGGTGAGGACATATGAGGCCACGTCGGTTTTTTTTTGTTTTCGCCGTCGCCCCCCAGAAAAAAAATAATAAAAAAAAAAAAACGGCTTCGCGTGTTTGTTTCTTGGGGGGAGGAGAGCAACAAAAACAATACGGAAGGTGGGGAGGAGGAGGAGGAGGAGGAGGAGAAGGAGGAGGAGGAAGAGGAGGAGGAGGAGGAGAAGGAGGAGGAGGAGAGAAGACAGAGGAGCAATGATGCGCAACCCCTAAGGAAAACCATACGAAAACACACTCGAAAGGCGAGGTCCGCCACAATGCCCCGTTCTCGAGGAGGAGGAGGAGAGGAGGAGGCGAGGAGGAGGAGGGGAGGGAGAGGGAGAGAGAGGAGGGAGGAGGGGGGGGATGAGGGAGAGGGAGGAGGGAGGAGGGAGGAGGAGAGGGAGGAGGAGGGAGGAGGAGGGGAGGGAGGAAGGAAAGGCAGGAAGGAAGGCAGGAAGGAAGGAAGAGGAGGAGGAGAAGGAGGAGAAAGAAGAGGAGAAGACAGAGGAGCAATGATGCGTTACCCCTAAAGAAATCCATACGAAAACACCACTCGCAAGGCGAGGTTCACCACAATCCCCCGTTCCCGAGGAGGAGGAGGAGGAGGAGGAGGAGGAGGAGGAGGCGGAGGAGGAGGCGGAGGAGGGAGGAGGAGGGAGGAGGGAGAGAGAGGAAGGAGGAGGGAGGAGGGGGAGGGAGGAGGGAGGAAGGAGGAGGGAGGAGGGGAGGACAAGGGAGAGGAGGAGGGCGGAGGAGGGAGAGGGAGGAAGGAGGAGGGAGGAAGGGAGGGGGAGGGAGGGAGGAGGGAGGGAGGAGGGAGGGAGGGAGGAGGGGAGGGAGGAAGGCAGGAAGGAAGGCAGGAAGGAAGGAAGGGAGGAGGAGGAGGAGGAGGAGGCTCCCTCCTGGCTCCGTTTTGCCGCGGCTCAGCAGGGTGCCTTTCCCCCCTCCTGCGCCAACCGGTGCGCCGCCCGCGGCCCGCGACCAACCGCGATGACCGCGTTGCTCGCCGCGGGCAGGCAGGGGCCGAGGCGCGGGCCCCCTTCGGCGGGGAGGGGTGCTCCTCCTCCCTCCTCGCGCTCCTCCCCCTCCCTCCTGCTCGTCCTGCTCCTCCTGCTCCTCCTCCTCCTCCTCCTCCTCCTCCTCCTCCTCCGCCGCCGCTCCTCCTCCTCCTCCTCCTCCTCCGCCGCCTCCTCCTCCTCCTCCGCCTCCTCCTCCTCCTCCTCCTCCTCCTCCTCCTCCTCCTCCTCCTCCTCCTCCTCCTCCTCCTCCTCCTCCTCCTCCTCTCCTCTCTCCTCCTCTGCTCCTCCTCCTCATACTCCGCCGCCGCCTCCTCTTCCTCCTCCTCCTCCTCCGCCGCCGCCGCCTTCTCTTCCTCCTCCTCCTCCTTCTCCTCCTCCTCCTGCTTCTCCTCCTTCTCCTGCTCCTCCGCCTCCTCCTCCTCCGCCGCCTCCTCCTCCTCCTCCTCCTCCTCCTCCTCCTCCTCCTCCTCCTCCTCCTCCTCCTCCTCCTCCTCCTCCTCCTCCTCCTCCTCTTGCTCCTCCTCATCATCCTCCTTCTCCTGCTCCTCCTGCTCTTCCTCCTCTTCCTGCTCCTCCTCCTCCTCCTCCTCCTCCTTCTCCTCCGCCGCCTCCTCCTCCTCCGCCGCCTCCCTCCTCCTCCGCTTCCTCCTCCTCCGCCGCCTCCGCCTCCGCCTCCGCCGCCGCCTCTTCCTCCTCCGCCTCATCCTCCTCCTCCGCATCCTCCCTTCTCCTTTGAGCGATCGCAGCGACGCATGCTCTCCGATTGCTCGGCCGCGCGTCTGGGGAGAGGGGGGGGCAGGGGGGGAGAGAGGGACCTGGGCCTCCCAGACGTGGTCCGCGCAGATGGGGTCGGAGGATCGCACCGCAACGCCGATGCGACTCGATGTGGAGCCGGATTTTCTCCACGCCGATGGCGCCGCCGATGCTCCGCCGACGTCGCCGATGAATCGGCGATGCATCGACGATGCGGCGCGATCCTCCGATTCCATCTACTCGGACCCCATCGAAAAGGCCTCTACAGGGGTGGTCGGCCCATCCCGCCGCCGCGCCTGGTTGTAGGTCAGAAATTGTTTCCCCCGTCTTTGTGCCCTCTAGGGCCCTTGGGCCCACAAAAGTCTTGTGAGAAGACGACCCGGGCGCTATGGAAGCCCTCGGAGATTTGTGAATTCGGGGTCCAGGCCTTTCGAAAGACCTCCAAGATTGAGGACTGAGGCTCAGGGGACTGAACAGGGGACTTTACACTCCAGCTCGCACTTCGCAGGCACGGCGACAGATTGAGAAAACAAGACGGCGTTTGTTCTACATGTTCGGCCTCTGGGGCCCTTCGCTGGGTTCCAGGACCAGCAAAAAGCGGCTCACGATGAAACATCGGTCTCGGGGAGAGGGTCGGCACTTCGGGAACCCCGTGTTGAAAAAGTCCAGTCATCCGATGTTTATTGCAGGTGCCCTCGCGCACTATCTGACATTGTACCCCTCCCACCGATCCCGTCCCGTTGCGCTAATTTGAGATCTGTCCGCCGACAGATTTCGTGGCGGACGTGAAACCCGGACGGACGGACGGGGGGAGAGGGGAGGACGGCGCGGGTCGGCCCCGCCGCACCCCTTTCCTCGAAGCACGGGCGCCTCGGGAAAGCCAGTTGCATGAGCTGATTCGCCAACCTCCCATTTGCCTTCCCCTCCCGCTTTCGTCCGACCCGTGCGGAGGGAGGAGGAGGAGGAGGAGGAGGAGGAGGAGGGGCATGTTCGGCCCATCCTTGACTGCTGCCGGGCCATCGTCTCATTCTATGGAACGACTTGGTTTTTGTTCCATCGCATACATTCCGTTGGCTTGGCATCGTATCCCCCCCCCCGCTTCTCCCCCCTCGTTCTACTGTACTGTATCCCCCCCCGCTTCTCCCCTCCTCTCCTCTCCCCCTCCTCCTTGTGTGACCCTCCTCTCCTCTCCCACCGCCTCCTCGCGTGATATCCGACCCCGAGCCAAGCCTCCGAGGGCTGTTTCTGGAGGGCCGCCGCGGCGGTCGCGGCAGCCACAAGTCGGTGGCAGGATGTTGTCAAAAGGTGGCATGCCCCTGCCCAGCACCCCCCCCCGCTCTGCGACGTAGACGTGACCCATGATTAGCTACATAACGACAGAGGGTTGTGAGCTTATGACCAACATGGGCAGTCCTGCTTTTTCGGTGAGGGGCCGATGATCACGCAACCAAACATCAAACAACCTCGATCCTTCGTCCTCGACAAGTTGTATTCGAGGCGCCCAACGTTTCCGCCCCCCATGGCGAGGAGGCGCGCTGCGCGCGGCACCGCGGCCGCGCTGGCGGTGGCCTGCGCGACCACGCTCGCGGCGCAGCTGGGCTTCGCCGGGTCCCAGGCGGCCTCTCGGGTCCATCGGGCCTTCGAGCTGGCTGGGGGCCTGACTGGTTCCGACCAGCCGGAATTGGGCGGGCAGGTTCGAGGTTCTGGGTTCGGAGAAGGTTTTTTCCTTTTGTTTGGCATCTGGGGGCCGTTTTCGGACCCCGGGACCAGTGAAAAACAGATCCAGGGTGAAAACTTGCCCCAGATGGATCTCGGGAGAGAGGGTCCGGGGACCGATTTTGATGGGATTTGACCTCAACCCCCCTCTGGGCACCCAGCCAGTTCAGACTCCCGAGGGCGCCTGCAACTCAGGCCCGCCCTGCGCATCCGCGGCGCAGCGCGACCTCTATGGCTGCACGTAAGATCTGCGGTCAGAAATTTTGGCTCAGCCCGTCGCTCCGCCAGATCTGGCCCACCGCGCCTCGGCGCAACACGCTATCCACTCCCCGGCCCCCAGTCGTCAACATCTCGAGCTGTCCTGAGCCTCCTCGCAGGGCATAGCGTGTCGCCGGGGCCGCCGGGGCTACACGCCGAGCAGAAGTTCCCGACCGTAGGCCTCCCAGATGGGCTCCGAGTAGATGGGGTCAAAGGATCGCTCCGCATCGCCGATGCATCGCCGATGCGGCTCGAT
Organism: Prorocentrum cordatum; assembly: GCA_963575745.1. Classification (NCBI taxonomy): domain Eukaryota; class Dinophyceae; order Prorocentrales; family Prorocentraceae; genus Prorocentrum; species Prorocentrum cordatum. The sequence continues at coordinate 288,846 of CAUYUJ010012758.1, forward strand.
GTGGAGCCAGACGTGTATCCTTGCCGATGGCGAGGATGCATCGCCGATGCATCGGCGAGGCATTGGCGATGCGTCGCATGCGTCCGACCCCATCTGCCCCGACCCCATCTATGAGGCGTCTATTGACTGCACGTGGGAGTGGCCCTTCGCCGGAGTGACCTGCGGTGCGCGGCGCCCCTGAGATCCAGGCGTCGCAGTGTGTGTCGCACCGGGCGGTTTCGCCCGATTGTGGGGCCCGGCCTGGGACCATCACAGATCGATGCGATTCGAGAGTGCAGCAGAAAGACGGAGTCTGGGGATCCGATCGCGGTTTCCACGAGGTCGCAATAGTTTCGCGATGTCCGGCCTCATTTGGCAGAATCCAGTTGAATTCCGTTTCGTCCCGCTCAATCTGGCTTAATTTGGCTTAGTCTTGGGCTGAATCAAGGGGCAAGGGCGGTTGAATGGCCCCTGAATCGGGCCTGTTAGCTTCGAACCGTTTTTGCGAAGACCTCCCAGAAATTGCTTCCTAACACCCTGCGCATCGACGGCGCAGCGCGGCATCTGGTCCACTCGCGTCGTGAGCAAAAATATTGACGCTTCTCGCATCCCCACCAGTCAGGAGCAACGTTGCGGCGGGGGGAGGGGGGACAGGCCCAGAGGCGGATGCATCGGCCCCCAATCGCCCACAGATCGCCGGTCGGAAGCCCGGTATATCGCGTGTCCACACCAGACCAGCCAGAAACAATGCCCTAGTGAGTTCGCATGGGCCAGGGAAATGTGGGAGCAGGCGATGGAACACAGAGGCGGGGGCAGCCGTCAAACCAAAGCTCGGAAGCAACCTGAGCGGGGCCAGGAGTTGAACATGAATGCTTCCTCGCACCTTTGGATCTGCGAGCCTCTTGGCAGCTTCCCTGGGCCGCCTTGGAGGCTTTGGGGGCTCTCTCTGGGGGCACGCTCGGGGGTCTCTTGAGGCCCTTTTGGTGGCAGTTCAAACCCTCTTGGAGGACACGATCAAAGAAGGGACGGGGGATGCAGCGGCGGCGGCGGCGCCGCCCCCAGGCGACTCCTGGCCGTGCCCGCGCGGCCGCGCTGCGGGCGAGCCCTGTGGACCAGGAGCGCCACGGGGTCAGGGCGGCCCCTTTCCCGCCCTCATACCTCCTCCGTTCGGGGTGGCCGAAATGAGCACGGAAACAAGGATTGCGAAATCCATCAGCAGCGCTTGTTCTTTAGGAGCCAGATTCGATGTCGGCGTCGTTGTGGTCGTTGTCCACTTGAGACGCAGACTCGCTTGCCCAACAGGGGCCGCTGTCGGCTTTGGACAACATTTGCTGTTGGGCATCGTACCCATTTTGTCCGTATCAATTCCAGACGTCCGAATCCATCCGTCCTTCCTCTGCCTCCTTCATCTTCTTCACTCTCCTCCTCCCTCCTCTTCACCCCTCCTCCGCCGCCTTACCTTCCCCCTAATCGCGTCGGAGGTTTATGCACCGTCAGGCGAGGGCCTCCAGAGGCCCTCGCCTGGCCCCAGGATCGCCAAAAAATCAGTCAGAACGAAAAACTGGCATTGAGAAAAGGTTCGGGACTTCTGGGAACCCCGTAGTGAAAAAAACAATGCATCGGATCGTTGGGTCCCTCCCCATCCCTCCTCCATCCGTCCCGCCTCATCACTCTTCTGCCTCCTCCTCCTCCTCCTCCTCCTCCTCCTCCTCCTCCTCCTCCTCCTCCTCCTCCTCTTCACTCTCCTTCTCCCTCCTTCCTTCTCCCCCCTCCTCTCGTCCCCATGAAGGTCTCGAGTGCCCTACCGGCAGGAGTTTGTACAATGTTCTTTGCGACACTGTTCGCCATGGAGGCAAGGGGTCGTGGGGGAAACAAGTCCTAGACCCCGAAGTTTTCTCCAAGGCCAGCCCACGATGTTGAGTCAGTTCTTGACCGCCACAGGGGCCCGTGAGGGGCCCTAGGGGCCCGAAATTGATGAATCACATCGAGCCGTGCGCTCATGTTTCTCCCGATGGTTCAGCCCATCCACAACCCATCCTGCGAAGGCCGTGCGGCCGGTACCGCCGACCCTGAAGGGCGACGACGACGGCGACGACGAAAAACGTTCACGAATGTATGAGAAATCATTGGTTTCACGCTCTGGGGGGTGTATTGGGAGCGCTGTTAGGGGCTCTATTGGGTCTCTTGGGGGCCTCTTGGGCGCCTCTGGGGCCTCCTGGGGGCCATCCATGACCCATTTGTTGCGGCACACCCCTCGGGCCACGCCCTCGTGCGCGCCGCCGGCAGATCAACAACCCCATCAAGACCGTCGCCGACACCATCGCTGATTTCTACAAGACCTACCCGCAGCCCCCATTGCTGCCCATGTACCGCCCCCAGAGCCGCCGCCAGCCCAGCCCGACAAGGAGGAACGGGAAGGGACGAAGAAGGGAGAGTAGGAGGAAGAGGAGGAGGAGGATGGAGGAAAGGGGGATGAGCAGCAGCAGGGCGGAGGTCGGAGGAGGAGGAGGAAGAGGAGGGAGGGAGGAGGAGGAGGCGGTGGGGGAGCAGGAGGAGGGACGGGGAGCAACGGGAGGCGAGAGGCGAGGGGAGGAGGAGGAGGAGGAGGAGGAGGAGGAGGAGGAGGAGGATAAGGATAAGGATAAGGATAAGGAGGAGGAGGGGGAGGGGGAGGGGGCGAGAGGAGGAAGGGGGGACGGAGAGCATGAGGAGGTGGAGCGGGAGGAAGACCAGAAGGCCATACAAGCCTTCGGCTTCACTACCGAAGAAGCGCCCCCTTGAAAGACCAACACCCTATGGGCCTGCAATTCAGGCGAGGGCTCATTTTGGTAAGGAACTGGTTTGCATCATTCTAGCGAGCGAAAAGATATGCGAAACGGTATGACCACACAGTTCAACGGCGCGTGCAGCGCGATTTCCGTTTTTTGTTGTTTGGGGGGATCACGTGTGTAAATGTTCCACGAAGTGTCGCGTATGGCCATGGTGTCCGATGGAGTCCCCGAGAGAACTACACGTTGAAAAGGAACCTGCCATCTACTCGTACAGCTGATACAGATCTCCAAGCTTCTGGTTTTGATGATCAATGAGGTCTCAAGCGAGAGCCTCATCTTGAAAAGGAGTCGCCATTAATCTGTGCAATTGATGCAACTGTTTCGGACGAATCTGGGCGGCGCTCAGGCGAGGGCTCCAGTTTGAAAACGACACCCCTCCACCCTTGTATTCGCGGCAAGCTTTTAGCGCGCGGCGTTGAGGCGTGCAAGCCCATGTTTGGACAAGAAGCCGCCCTTCACCCCTGTAACGGATGTGCGCGGCGCTAAGGCGAGAGCTCCATTTGAAAAACGCTTTTCAGACGAACGTGCGTGACGCTGTGCGCGTGAGCCCTTTTTTCGAAAAGAAGCCGCCCTACATCCCTGTAACGGATGTGCGCCGCGCTAAGGCGTGAGGAGCTCCATTTTGGAAACGCCGCCCCTTCTACCCTGAGAATCCTTACAACTTTCTCGAGGCGACCATTGCGCAGGAGGAGGGGGATGAGGAGAACGGAGGGAGGAAGGGAAGGGCAGTTGGGAGGAGCAGGAAGACAAGGAATAGGAACAGGGCAAAGAAAGGAAGAGGGAGAAGAGGAAGGATAAAGGGGAAAGTGGATAGGCGAGGAGGACTAAGAGGAAAGGGGGGGAAAGGGGGGAGGACAAGAAGCAGCTGAACGGGAGGAGGGAGAAGAGAGGGGGAGAAGGCAACAGTGGCTTGCGAAACGTGCGGATGAGCTCCCCGCATGCGCGCGTTGTCCCTGCACTTGTCCAAGGTGTGTTCGGACGGCCCCGTGTTCGGGACAAGCGGTGAGCATGTTCGAAGGATGATCGCCTTCCCACGGGTACCCTTGCATCCTTGAATCTTCGGTAATCGTCGGTCCATCCTCAACCATTTTCGATGGCCAGCCCCGCTCGAAAAGCTTCGGCATGGGCGTCCAAGGCCCTTGCATCCTTATCGCGCATCCATGCTATTAATTTTGACTTTATTCCTTGAGGCCGACGGCGGCTCTTCGAGCGACGCCCTCTCCTGCATTGGGTCTTTCCGCGGCCTCGTCCATTCGGGCGACCTTCCTGCGCATCGCCGCGCACTCGCCTGCAGAGCGAAAGCCTTCGAACGAACTCCAAGTCAGCACGTGCGCGCGCGATCGGCATTTTGGAGGAGCATACAACAATCGGCGAGGGTATTCGGCATGATGCCTGAGCGCGACGACGCTTCTCACGGCTGGGGCTCTATGTTCGGCCTTGGGTGGCCCGTGTCCAGTTCACGGTTGCGATTGGACACAAGGATGGGTTGATCCGTCAAGTTGTCATGCAGTTTTGCCGCTACCGCCCGCTTATCACATATAAAAGATTCAAATGTATCAGCAACCTCTGAAGTTTCGTGTTGTCGTTGCACCCTTTATCACCCATTCTTGCACCCGAGGGACGGAAGAAACCGGTATCGATTGCGCCGATAATCCAGCGTAAGGCCGTTCGTAAGCGCCGTATGTCCCACGTTGTGTGCCACGCTGGCGGCCCGCGTAAGCTGCAGCGTAAAGTCGCTATGGCTTCTCGTGTAAGACCCGTTTGCTTTCGCGGCTCATTTGAGTCTGACAAAGGAAACGTTTCGCGACGCGCCGAGGTACCGCCCGTTTGTGATGGACCTCATGAAGCAGGTCCATTTGGCGGCCGTCGACTCCAGGAGAGCATGCCTTTTTGTGGGAGGCAGGAATGCTACGACAGTCAGAAATGATCGTTGTGGGAAGGACAGGGAGCCCAAATCCCAATAAGAGAACTTGATGGAGCTGTCCAGGAATGGCAGTGCCCTCCAGGTTGAACAGACCCAGTCAGGCTCGACCCGACTTGATCGGCGTTGCCATTAGCAGTTTTTTCCTTGCTTCGCGTTTGGACATCGGTGGTCCGTATTGGAAGATATTGCATTTGCACGGAGTATGTGTTCCGCCTCGGCCGTCAACGGAACGTTGAGTTGTTGACGGTCATGACGTCGCAGGTTCGTCTATGGTTGTTTCGAATTCGGATCCATCCGACATTGAGTCAAGGATCCGAGTTCGTAAGAATGTGTTTGGAAATAGTGAAAGTTGTTGCCCACCCATCTCAAGGACCTCTGTTCGAGAAATGGAAGGAGCGGTGACATAAGAAGGCTACATTAGCAGAAGAAAATGTTGGGCCGAAGGGAGGAGAGGAAGCTCCGTATGCACTGGGGTGGCCGCTCCTTGTGGGCAAGGTCGCCTTCCCGCCCCCGCAAATGTAGCCCATGTCGAGAACCAAGGATTGCCGCCTCCTTCGCCCACCAACAACCACCCCCGCAGTGGCAACGGGGCCCCCATGGGGCTTTCTCCATTCGTACATCTAGGAGCACGTCAGGAGACGACTGTCGTCTCAACAAGATCCCCATGGTTTCCTTGCGGCACGGCGTGTTACCCCTAGCAGTGGATGGCTGTGCCCCAGGATGACGGCGCCCACTGTTCCGTTTGCATCCGTGGCGGTCGAATCGAAGATCGGTGCCAGCCACGTGATGCCGCCAGGGCAGCCCAGCCAGCTCGAAGACGAGGGTGCTGGTGGGGGGTGTTCGTGGAATGAAGGAGGAGCCAAGAGGGTGAAGCAGGGCGGAGGGAGGGAGGGGAGGATTGATGGAGGGAAGTAGGGGGAAAGAGAGAGAGAGAGAAATACGCTCGAGAACTTTTGCTTAGGGTGTTGCCCAGCTGGTCATAGCCCACCGCGCTCTGGCGGGACACGGTAACCATATCGCAATCAGCGTCCCGAGTTCTTCCAAGTTTCGCGGAGCGGAGCGACACGCCATCCACTTGCAGGGCACAGCGTGTCGCAGGTGCCGGCTGCCGCGACACGCTAAGTATTAGTTTCTGACCGCAGAAAAACGGACGGATTTGGCTCTCACGGATGTGGTGCGCCTGTCAAGAAGATATCAGGAGGAGAATGGGAAGCCAGGGTGGACCGAGTCACACGCGGGGCGCGCGAAGATGAACGAACTTCGCGTTTCGCTGCCTGGCAGGGCCGATGCGGTTCGATTCACTTGCTGGGGCCAGGATTCCGATTCGATTCGGCCCGAGTCGCCAGCATCGGTCGGGGCCAGCCAGAGTTGGGCGTGGCGATCCACTTTCGATTTGATTCGGTGCGATTCGTTGGCGATCCGATCAGTTTTCGGTCCGGCTTGATTTTGCGCAAGTCCAGAGCGCGAAGATGACCGTGCGTCCCTTAGGGACGAGGCATGTTTGTTGGCGTCGCTCGCACGTGTGCACGTTCTCTCGGCGAGGAACATCTCGGATCATCTCACGGGGGGAAAACACAACGCACGACACCGAGAAGCGCACGGGACGTGGACCTCCGAGCGATGGCAAGGTTTGGTTCTGCTGGCCCTGGCCGGCCCTGTTGCGTGGCTCGGCTGTCCGGGGCATCGAGGCTGGGCCTGCCGCACAGGGGCAGAGCAGCGCGGACGACGAGGCGCCCAGGAGGCCCCGGAGCCCGAACCCAAGCGTCCCTGGAGGCCAGCGCTCTCCGGGGGCGCCCGGGGGCCGGCTCTCGACTTGCACCTCACCTTGCGCACTTGCCGCGCGGTGGGTGTCTGCGCTGCCGCGGCGGGTGTCCGCGGTTCGGTAGGTTCGGTCCAGTGGCGTCGCAGTGGGTGGCGTTCGGCCGGTTCGGTTCGGTTGGCCGTTGTGTCGTTGCCGCGCCGTTGCGCCCTGCCAGGCCGCTTTCGGCTTGTCGATTTTGGTCAGTTTCGGTTTCCCTGCCGGTTCGGTTTCCCTGTCGGTTCGGTCGGTCTTCGGCTTTGCTTTCGCTGTGCACGGCCTTGCCCCCAGGGGAGTCCGCATGGGCGCCTTGGGGGCTGCGGAGGCCAGCGAGGGCGCCAAAACGACAGAGCCCGAGCGCTCCGACAGCCTCGCCTCTCCCAAGGTCTCTCGACGGCGGCGTCCAGGAGGAGGAGGCGGAAGGTCGACTAGGCGTCAGAGTCACCCTTCGCAGGAGTGGCCTTTGGTCTCGGAATCGCTCGGCCGTGTGCATTTTTTCTCGGCGGGGACCATCGAGGAGCATCCTGGGTCATCTTGCAAGAAGATGAACGCACGAGATCGAAAGATGCACAGGGAATGGACGTCCGAGCGATGGCGAGGGGTGCGGGCCCAGTGGCTCTCTTTCTATTTCTCTGTTTGTCTCTTTCCCTCTCTATCTCTCTCTCTCTCTCTCTCTCTTCCTCTCTCTCTCTCTCTCTCTCGTTCTCTTGTTTTTTCTCTCTCTCTCTCTCTCTCTGTGGGCGAGGATGAGGGTCCATGGATTAGCTCACGACGCCCACGTGGCCAGGGGCGGGACAGCACGCTGGCGGCATCGGAGGTCACACCACGTCTGATCAAGCCCCCTCGGGAAGGATAAGGGGCTCCTATGCTTTTGTTTTCTCTCTCTCTCTCTCTCGCTGTCGAAAGCTTCCCAGAGGATTGAAAGCCGCAAACTCGCAGGTGGCCCGCCGACACGGGGACGGGAGGGGGGCCGCCGCCCAGACCCCCAGGTTCAAGTACGACGCCATCTTCGGCCTCGGGCTCCGTGAGGCCTACGTCTCGCTGATGGGTGCGTACGACAAGATCGGCGGCTGCAAGGACCCCTGCGCTGGGGGGGCGGGGGGCAGGGCCTCGTCATTGACTTCACGTCTTGATGTGCGGTTCGGTCTAGACGACATGCCCGCCGGTCACCCTTTCCTGTAGCTCCGCGTGGCTTCCTGACTGCGCAGCTTAAGCCCACCTTCGATCAGCTCTGCCTGGTTGGGCTTGGCCCAGCGCAGCTTGTAATCGTCCTCAGGGTGTGCAGTATATCCATCGTCAGAGTTAGCTGAAAGTTGCAGCCTGCTATGCATCGTCAGCTATTGCTGTAGCGCCTTGCTCAGGCCTGAAGCATAATGAGGGACCTGCGGAACTATGCTTGGCTGAACCGTCTTGGTATGGTTAACATTGGCCAAGCGTTGCCTATGTTGTCTTAGCCTAGCCTCATTTGGTGCGCCAGTTTCGTTTTCATCTTAAGAGGCAGTTGGTGTTCGATCCTCCTTGTTTACATATACCTATACATACATATACATTACACAACGAGTATCATGGGGCCGCGCAGGCCCCCAGGACACCGGCAAATGATCCAGACACCACACTGCAATTCTCTTGCGCAGCTGTACTCTGGAGCTCGGACCATCTTGTTCGTGGTCGTGATCGCTCGCTCGTCGTCTAACGTCGCGCCGCCCTGGCTGCTTGGCCAGAGCCCCCTGCTTGCCCACAGCCACGTCCCCCTGGCCCCCTGGCCCTAGGGCGTCGGCCCCTGCTCTCCAGGGCCGTTCGTCGCCAGCCCCCCCTCCCCCCCCTGGCCCCCTCCCCTGGCCCGCCTTGACCAAAGCCCCCTCCCCTGGCCCGCCTCGACCAGAACCCCCCCCTGGCTGCCCAGCCTGGAACGTCAGGCCGCTTTGGCCCAGAGCCTTTCCTTACTTTTGTGTGTATATATACATATATATATATATATATGTGTGTGTGTGTGTGGATTCCTACTCTTATATTTTTATGACCCGGAAATCCCCCCCACCCACCCCCTAAACCAGACCCCCCCCAGGGACGCCCTGGACACCTTTTCGGACGTCTCAGCGGCCCCCTGGACACCCTTGGAAAAGGTCCGCTGGCCCTTCCGAGCCCCCCAGGGCGTTCTGCCGGGCCTTGCGAGCAGACTCAAGGCGATCAGAATCGGAGAGGCGCAAGAGAGACCCAAGACAGCAAATGAGCGCTCCAATAGGAACCTCGATGGTCTGAAGACGGCCCAAGAGGCCCCCAAGACGCCCCAACGTATAAGCTTAACATATCCGGTGATTGGGATTTCGCAGCGTCCAAGACGGCCCGATGGGCCCCCGATATCGCCCAAGAAGGCCCAAGAGGCCCCCCAGAGGTGTTAAGACGGCCCAAGAGGGCCCCAAGACTGCCCCAGAGAGCCCCGAGACTGCCCGCAAGAAGCCCAAGATGCCCCCAGAAGGCTCCCAAGAGAGACCCACGAAAGCCATGGGAGACCCCCAAGAAGGCCATTAGATGGCTTCAGAAGGCCTCTGGAGGGCCCCAGCTCCCCAGGACGGCCCAAAAGAGCCCCAAAAACGCCCAGACGGCGTTTTCCTACGAAGTACATCGAGCCGACCCGACGATCTTGGTGCCACGCTTGAAGCTCGAGGTTTAAGTTCCTCGATCGAGAGAGAGGGGCAATGGATCTAGATTCGAAGATCGACGACCGAAGATTTCCTGAGTGCCTGGAGCCCCCCAGGCATTCAGGAAGCTACCAAAAATTGATTTGTTCGGAGCTACTGCGATTTCTTCGGCGTGTCATGGGAACGCTCTTTACTTCCTCAGAGGACCTTCGCGCGTGAAAAAAACAGCATTGTTTCCCCACTCCTGCGCACAAGCCTGCAAGCGCATCGGGCGAACGCGGTGTCAACAGGCACCAAGGATATCAGAAAAATGAGCCGGTCGCCCGTCCAGGCTTCGAGGTCCCCCCGCTGAAGCAAGCGATGATTTATTGCTTTGCCAGGGAGGGTCTGGAATAAAGCGCATGGCGCGAAGCGCCAATGCCGTCTTGTGTGTATATATATACATATACATATATATATACACACACACATACATACATACATACATACATACATACATACATACATACATACATATATATATATGTATATATATGTATATATGTGTGTATACGTGTATGGAACAGTGGTGGCCCACGGGGGGAGGAGGACAGGAGAGACGAGAGAGGCAAGCTAGGTGCGCTCGCACCACATCTGACATCCGATCCCTCCCTCCCATCCCTTCCCATTGCGGTGATTTGTCGCTACCCGCGGACGTGTGTCATAGCCGACCTGGAGTTCCACTACCCCCGCAGACCACCCGAATAGCAGCAAAGGTGACCTGTGGGGCAGGTAAGACCAGCGGGGCTTGTGGGACCTGTGCGAGTTGGGGGTCCTCTGTGGCTTCTGGGGCTTGTGAAACCTGCGACGTTTGTGGGGCGCGTGGGAACTGTGGGTCCTCCGTGCCCTTCGAGTCAAGTGGGACTGGGACCAGCGGGGCCTGTGGGACCTGAGAGACCCCAGGGACAGTCGTGGCACCTGTGGGACCTGTGGAACCTACGACACCTGCAGGACCCGTGGAACCTGTCAGACAGATTGTGTTTGCGGGACGACCTGCGACACCAGTGGGTTCTGTGGGACCCGTGGGGCCTGTGGGGTCTGGGAAACTTGCGAGACTTGTGGGACCCGCGGGAGCTTCATTTAAGATAAACAAGTGAACTGAGAAAACGCGTTAACCAGCGTGGACTCCAAACAGTGCGCGTGTGCGTGTCTAGCAATCTACGATGTGCAATAGACGTGTAGCTGATTATGTGGTGCAGTTAGTGTTGAAGAATTTGCGTTGACAATTCCACTGCTCCCGCAATCATCTCACCCACCCGCACGCAACTTCGTTTGCAAAACCCATGCGGCGGCGATTAGTGTGATTTGACAGGAATGGGGGGACGGGGGGGGGCGCGCTCGCGCGCCTAGGGTCATGTGACAGGAATGGGGGGACGGGGGGGGGGCGCGGTAAAGGGGGGCCTCCTGGGATGTTCGCAAGCCGCGCATAGCGGAAGATGCGGTAGAACGATTTGCAATTTGCAGCGCCCTAGAGGTTGAGGGGGCGACAGGAAAAACAGGGGGATGGCGTTGCTACTCGTCTTGAGAAAGGAGGGCATACGGGGCGCAACGAATATATGTTCGCAGTGTGTTGTCAAGTCCACTGCCCGCGCAATCACCCCACCGACCCACCCGCAATTTGGCTTGCAAAACCCATGCGGCGGCTATTGCGATGAGTGTTCGGCTTTGGCTGGTGCATCTCTGCGGCCACGCGAGCCCGCGCATGCTCGCGCGCGCAGCGGCCAGCTGGTTTGGCGCGATCGTCGCGGCCGCGGTGGCTATGACCGCTGGGCACATCCCAGCGGGCACTTAAGTGCGAGTCTGCGACTTGGGCGGGCGTGTTACCATGGCAACGTCGACAACGGTAGACACGATGATGATAGTAGCGATGTTAATGACGATGATGACAAAGACGACGGTGCGACCGCGACGGCGCCGATGCTGATCATGCCGACGACGATGACGGCGCCCCCGCGTCGGTGATGAAGTTTGTGGCAGGGGTCCGGCATGCGCGCGCGGCCGACGCGCGAAAGTGGTCCACATGTTATTTGTTACACGGATAGTGTCCCCCCCCCCTCCCTCCAGCACGCGCGCAACGGCGTTGGAAGTATTTCGACATGCGGCGCGAGAGACCGCTTCGGAGTTTTTTCATGAAGACGTTGCAAACACATGGTTGCCTCAAGAATTCACAAAAGCGCGAGCGCAGACTTTTTGGGAAAACTGGTGTTGAAAAACCATGTGTTGTCATTTGTGTTCGGGGCGCTTGGTTTTGAAATCCTGGCGAAACCGAGGGTTGTTGCTATGGGTTTCGGCGTGCGCGCGCGACGACGCGCGCGCGTGCACTTTGCCCCGTTGTTTGCAAACGGATTGTGCGACAGCACGCGCGCAGAAACGTTCGAACGGTTTCGACATGCGCGCGCGAGATACCCGTTTGGTACCATCTTATGAACATTTTGAGACGCATAATTCGCAATAGCGCGGGCGCGGGTTTTTTTGAACACGCATGGTGCGATAACATGTGTTGTTATATGTTTTCGGGGCAACCGGTTTTGAAATCCGCTCGAGGGCGAAAATTGTTTTAACGATTTCGGCATGCACGCGCGACGGCGCGCGCGCGCGTGCGCACGCCGTTTGATTTGTTACAAAAGGTTCATGAAAACTGATGAGGTATTATCAACGAGCGCGCGCGCAGAGCATGTTTTCCAAAAGGATGATGGGGGTGGTAACAGCTTAAATGGAATACTACGAATTGAATTGATTTCTGAAATGGACGACTGTGCAGGGTAAACTATGAAAACGCGATGCGCGAAGGGGTACCATTAAGTCTGGGGGGAGTTTATCTCTATGTATGTATATATTATTTATATATATATATATATACACACATACATACATACATACATACATACATACGTACATACACACATACATACATACATACATACATACATACATGCATGCATGCATGCATACATACATACATACATACATACATACATATATTCGAAAGGAGAATATACGTCGTGAAATCTAGGCGGCGACGGGGCGGCGATTGCGACCACAGCCTCCAGACCGCCAGCCAGGCCCAGACGATGGGCGGCGACGAGGCGGCGACGGGGGGGCGACGGCGACCACACAGCCGCCAGACCGCCAGCCAGGCCCAGACGATGGGCGGCGACGAGGCGGCAACAGGGGGGCGACGGCGACCACACAGCCGCCAAACCGCCAGCCAGGCCCAGACGACGGGCGGTGACGGGGCGGTGACACCGACCACGGAGCCGCCAGACCGCCAGTCAGCCACAGTTCGCTTGAAACCCCAAATGCAAACATTGTTTGGGGAGGAAGAAAAGCCAACCGTTGACATCCCGTGCGTGAACACAACCGTACGCGGAGGGGGCGGGTCCACGCCCCAGACAAGTCCAAGTGAGAGAAGAGAGCCGAATGCATATCAAGCTAGGTGCACCCGCACCACATCTGACATCTCCTCCTTCCCGCGTATTCCTTCCCATTGCGTTGAGTTGTCCTACCCCAGCAAAGCACCCTAATAGCAGCAAAGGCGACCTGTTGGACTTGTGGGACAGGTGCGAACTGTGGGACTTGCGCGATGTGTCGGACCTGTGGAACCTATGGGGTAGATGGGAACGTTGGACCTGTGGGACGTGCGGGACGTGCGAGATTTGTGCGGCTTGGGAGGCATGTGTGGCCTGTGGGGCCTGTGAGACCTGCGACGCTTGTGTGACGTGTGGGAGCTGTGGGTCTTCCTTTACCTGCGAGACCTGTGGGACCAACGGGACTTGTGGGATTTGGGGAACTTCTGTGAAACATGTGAGATTTGCGACACTTCTGGGACGTGTGGGACTTGCGGGACTTGTTGGATTTGTGGGACGTGCGAGACTTGCGACACTCGTGGGACCTGTGGAACTTGTCAGACCTGTTGGACGACCTGCGACACCTGTGGGTTGCGTAATGTTTGCGAGACCTGTGGGATCTGCAAGTGATAGTTTTCTTGTTCATTGTTTTGCCGATCGGCGCGGGCACCCTCCCCCCCCATGGAGTAGATCTTTGCTGTTTGTGGCACCTTTTTCAAGCAGGTGGAGCCTTCCCCACAGGACGCACTGCTGCAAACAGTCGCATTAAGCAGAGGTCCGGAGCCAGACGCCCCCCCCCCTCCGCCTAATGTCGAAACGCCGAAAGGAAAAGGTTCACCAAGTCATGTGGGATCCAGGAAAGGTGCCCACGCTGGGGCGAGAGCGCAATTCTGAACGACGGGATCAACGCGCCAATCCGACAATGAGGCCCACGCTGCAGCGGGAGCACAATTCTGAAACACCGAAAACACTCGGATCATAAACAAAAAAACCAAAGAAAAATCAAGTCTTGAAGTCCGGTGTGAGAAAAAAACAGATGCGGAAGGGGGGCGGGACCGCGCCCCAGGCATTTTCAGGGGAGAGGAGAGTAGTATGAGCATTCAGATTCAGTAATTTTTGAGTAAGTGCAGGGGGGACGGGCTAGGTGTCTTCGCGCCATATCTGATATCCTATCCCGTTCCCCATCCCTTGCCATTGCGCTGTTGTTTCTCGATCCGCGGACGCGAGTCATAGACTCAAAAATAGCATGGCATGCGCAATCGGAAAAGGAGAGCTGCGTACATAGGATAAGGAGGAGGAGGAGGTGGCGGGTGAGCAGGAGGACAAGCAGGAGGGACAAGGGACAATCAAGGTCTAGCATCCGAGGACGGCAACTAGCCGAGCAGACATGGATGAGGCCGAGCCTCGGGAAGAGGGCAGCGCAGGTATGTCCAGCACACGCCCTTTAAAGCGCGCACGGGCGCGCCGAGCCGCACCCAACACCCAATCCAACGCAGTACCGACGCTAGGCGACGGCGCTACGCTGGAGCGGGCGGTGGGCGCGGCTCACGTCCAGCCAGCACTTCGTCCCTAAACCAGTCTTGGCCCGAGGACGCAGCGCCAGAGCACGGGGCGAGAAGCTTTCGCCAGCTCGGCGCTTCAATAAGACAGTGCGCCGCACAGCGGCGGCATATAAGGTAGCGGCCAGAAGCCTGCACGACGTGGCCCTCAAAGACAAAGGTGTCTGGAGGCTCCATCGGGGCCTCAGCGGAGGCCTCGAGCCCCAGCGTCCTGAGGGCATCCTGGACGGCGGCACATCGCGCCCTAGGCAGGACGCCTCCACGCCGCCATGCGCGCACGGCTGAGAGAAACAGGTGGAGGGCAGACGGGGCGCATCTCGCGCCAGGCTGCTCGAGCTTCTTCCTGCTCAAGGCCGTCCGCGCCGAGCAGTGACACCACGTGCACCTCACCGCCTCAGGGACCCCCTCCACCACCTCCAAATCGTGAGAAAGCAAAGCGAGTTTGGGGACACCGTCCCCTCTCACCCGCACGGGCGCGGGTAGGTCTGGGGCTGAGGCAGCAGCTTGCTGCGCAGCCCGCGAAAGGAAATCCAGCGTCCTGTAGCAATCCTTGAGCTTCTCACGCAGCAGCGAGGTGACCAGCTCTGGCAACTGGTGTTCACTCGCACCTAGCCGCGCAAAGAAGTCGGCCCAGGCGTCCCCAATGTAGTCGACGACACTACGACCAACGACTTCCCAGGAGAACGCCTGGCCCTCAAGGACCGCGAGCAGATCCTGATGGGCTGGGGTCCAGCGGAATTCTGGCCGCTCAGACTTGCCACGATACAAATCGAAAATTTGCCTCCAGACCGAGGCGTGTCTGCCTCCGCCAGCGGCCAGCCCAGGGTCCCGAGAATTCCCCTCCTTGACCGCCGACAGATGGTCCGAGACAGCTTCAAGGCCCCATGGCCCAACCTGCAAAGCATGGAGGATAGCCTGGCGTTCGGCCCTCGGGACCGTCTGCACAGGCCCCGCGAGGGGCCCAAACTCGGCCTCCACAGGCCATCCCCAGGAGAGGGGGCTACGACCGACCAGCCACATCGCGTGGCCTCTGGGGTTCCCGACGCCAGGCCACTCCCGTCGGTGTACAAACGGAAACCCCAAGGTGCAGACGCAGCACCCCAGGAAAAGACCTTCGTCTGAGCAGCGACAGCAGGGATCTCGACAGGGAGAGAGGGCAAACCGTAAACCAACTCAGGAGTGTCGAAGTCGGGAGGGATCCCGTACGCTTGCTCTGTTAGCCACTTCCTATGCTCAAAGCACAAGTCTGGCAGAACAGGGCTCTCATCTGGGCCGTCACTCGCCGCCCACAGCCCTTCGCACTCGCAAAACTGATGGCCGAAAGTCCCCTGCAGATGATCGCAGAAGTCGCACTTGCTGCTAGACGCGTAGCCGTGCTGAAACTTGCGGGCTGGGGGCCACATAGCCCCTGACCAGAGGGCCCTGAGACACGCCCTGCGGGCACCTTGAAGCCTCTGGAACCCCAGCCGAAGAGTCCTGACCCAGACGACCTCACGCCCCTAGGCCTCGGGGAGACTCGACACAAGCTGGAGCCCCAGGGCTCTGCTAGTTCCTTCGCGCAGCAAACAACGCACATCTGAGGGAGACGTGCGCAACAAAGAGAGAACATCATTATGATCCGTCCTGATGTGGTGGGGCCCAACAAGTTCCCACCCAGCTCGCTGCAGTGAGAGCATGACGGCTCCGACTGGCCCTCTAATTCTAGACCAATGCGGGGCAAGCACGGGTTGAACGGGCGAAGCAGCACCGCCAACATCACCGCTGACGCCGCCGAGCAGCCAGCTAGCATGCCCTGAAAATTGACATAGGCCTCGGAGAGGGACCCAAAAGCGTCGACCTGCCTAGGGGCCATGTAGCTCTGGATGAGCATCCACCCCAGGCGGAGGAGGAAATGAACCTGGCGAAAAACCTGAAACAAACCGAGAGTTTTATCATTTCATAGCACTTGACCATATCCAGCGGCGAGACACAATGATGGGACCGCGCCTTCGCAATCTCTGCTGCTAGATTCAAATCAAAGGCTGAATCGCTCGAGCTCATCCCCCTCCCAGTACCAGTCGCACGCAGTCCTGGCGGCGAGCTCCCATTTCTCTGTCTCTGCCCCGCGCAAACGGCCCCAGAGCCGCAGCAAGGAATCGAGGAGGGCGATCAAGCGGCGGCCGCCGTCAGGCTTGGCCAGCCTGACCAAACGGCTAACTAGGCGCCCCGTCGGCCAACACCCGACACTCTCACAGCTCATGAGGAGAGCGGCGTCAGCCGACAAGATGGCATCCGACAAATATTGCAGCGACCTCGGGTGAATGCTCACACACCCGACAGCCGTTCGAGGAGGGCATTTGGCGATCGCCGCTCGCCTATCGGAAATCGTGATCTCCGGGAGCGACGGCCAATCATCGAAATCGGGCGGGAACTCGGGCGCTCGACATCCGTGAGTCGACCAGATTGGCCCAGTCCGAGCAAGTCGCATCAGCCAGCTGAAACGGCTGCGCTCGCTCGGTGGCCTCGATCGTCTCCTGAAGACCTCGCGCCTTGGAAAACCTACGAGCTTCCCGAGCCCCGCCCAAAAAACTGCTCCGAACCCAGGCCTTCCAGGACTCGTCTTTCAAAGCCAGGAACCTGGCCTGGTGAGAATCGGCCTGGCCCAGGATTCGCTGAATCAAATCCTCGGTCGCTGGGTCGCCAAAGACCGCAAGGCCTGAAAGAAAAAAGGCGCGCGTCAGATGGTCCAGCGCCTGCAGGGTGGAGCGCTGCCTCGCGACGTTGTTCATGAAAGCCTGAGCCTCGAACAGGATGCGCGCCACCCGCTCCAGGCGCCGCTGCTGGCCCTCGCCCTCCTCGCTCAGCTTCGGCACGTACGTCGAGAGGGCCTGGATGACGCGCCCGATCTGCCGCGCCCAGCGCGCCGCCGCCGCCCACGCCGTGCACTCCACGTCAGCCTTCGGTAGCCGGGTGCGCACCACCGTCTTCACCTGCTTCCAGGCCGTCTCATGCGGTCCTGCACGACCCGCATGGTCCTTACGACCGGGGCCCATGATGTCGAGCTTGCCCAGCAGCTCCTGCTCGATGCCGCACACGATGCGGCCCCCAGGCTTCGCCAGCACTGGCACGGCATACGGTTGCCTGGCCACGCGCACCCACAATCTGCACGCAAACAGGCCTATGTGGTGACAAGTTGGCCGTCATGCACACCTCAGGCACCGAAGTGCGTATAGCCATGTTCGCACTCTTCACAAAGAAGTCAATCACCGAGCCAGGAATGCTCCGGGTGCACGTGGGAGTCGTAGTGGCTATTACCACGCCGCCGATAGAAGCCGCCCAGGCTTTCAACAGCGCTGGCTGCCTATTGAAGCCCGCACCCAGCACCCAGTCAAAGCCAAGCGCCTGCACCCGTTGAATATAGCTGGCAACGTCAGTTAACAAGCGTATATTGTTAGGTCCGAAAAGCTCGTCCACCCACAAGTACGCAGAGATCGCTATGAACCCGCCTTCCATCTTCGAGTGGATGTGGGCAGCTACGGCCCTAGCGGGCACGAGCGCCCCCGAAATCGACAGCGGCGGGCAAGTGACCTGCACGTTGGCGGGGCACAGCACTGCCACCCCGCCTCGCGACCCTCGGGGTCTCGGTAGCCTCCGCCGCCGTCCACGCACCATGATACCCAGCAGCCGCAAGCCGAGCCTGGAACGGGCCCAATTTGTCGCCGAGCAAGTGGTGCTCCTGGCAGCAAATCACCGAGGGCCTCGATCCCAAGGGCGGCTGCTCGGCCTCCAGCATCTCAGCCAGCGGCCCATGAGAGGAAGAATTCACTGTAACAGTCTGCATCATCATAGGTCGGATGAGGTACACCAGGCTAGGCAGAGCAGCGCTGCTTCTTGGCGAAATTGGCGAGCGACCCGCCTGCCCTCTTGACCGCCTCGCGCAGCTCACCCTCATCCTCGGGCACCTGCACGTTGACCGACTGGAGGAAGGCCCGCAGCACCTCGGGGTCCCCGTCAGCGTTGGGGATCCAGGTCGGCGTGCCTGGTGCCGCAGCGCCAGGCGCGGCCGCGGGGGCGGCAGCGCCTCCGTGGCCCTGGCCCGCAGCTTACTGCTGCGCCGCAGCTTCGGCAGCGCGTCGCTGCTGCTCGGCACGGCGCGCCGTTTCAGCAGCGCGCACCTCCTCCAAGCAGCCGTGGAGCCGCGTCGCCAAGTCGCCTGACCCGCCGAAGGAGGCGAGCAGCTCGCCCAGCTTGGCCACCGAGATCTCCTCGGAAGCGACTGGCAGCACTTGCGCCAACGACGGCGTCTCGCCAGCCTGCGGGCGCGGCACTTGCGCCACCAGCTGGCGGCGCTCCTCCTCGAGCTCCAGGAGCTCGGCGGCAAGGCGGCCCAGCACCAAAGACGCCTCGACGACCGCCGCCACTACCGTGCGCACCTTCTCGCGCAGCGTGACAAGGTGCTCCTCCTGCTTACCCTTGCGCTTCTCCAGCTTCTGGTGCTGAAAGGAGATCTCTTTGAGCCGAGTGTCCAAGCTCTTGCCCGCCACGAGCCTCTTGCGCAGCTCGCCTTGGCGCGCACGGAGATTCTCGCGGGCCTCCACCAACTCGGCGCACGACGTCTGCTCCAACGCCGCGAGGTGGGAGCCCACGTCCGCCAACTCTCGCTTGAGGTCAGCGTCGGGCCCTTTGCCGAAGCCGAGCTCGTCGACCTCCACGGCATCCACCCCGCCGCCGCCTGGTGCATGCTGCTGGCCCTTGAGCTTCGACAACTCGGCCCGCAGCTTCTTGATCTCAGCCTCGTGGCCGCCAGAGGCACCTGCTGCACGGATGCTCGTGCTGGGCGCTTGGCCGACGACCTCCTTCGTACCGCCGAACGCGGTGCCCTTGTGCTCCTTGCACAACTGGCACGTATCCTGATCCGCTCGATTCCACCACCGATCCCCCGTCGAATGGGACCAGCAGTGCTTGCAATACCACGGCTTCGCCCATGCAACCCTCTGCTTCTTGTGTCCACTCTGGACAGGCCGAAGAGCATCCTGCTTGGCAGGAGGCACCATGAGCCAGCCGTGGTGAAGGTCGGCGCGCGCAGGCGGGCACCTGCACGGCAAAAGGCGCGCCGAGAAAGTTGGGTATGCGAAAGTGCCCTGGCTGGTGTTGTCAGGGGAAAGCAGCTGGGGCCGTGTGCACCTCTGATGCGCCCCCAATGCCAGGAAGAGCTCTGTCCGCTGCTGACGATCGGGCCACGCTACGGACTTGAGCCAAAATGGCTACGGAAGAGGACAAGCAGGAGGAAAACGTGGAGGATGAGGAAGGATGAGGGCGAGGACGAACAGCAGCAGAAGGAATCAAAGTTGAAGGAGTGGGAGGAGCAGAGGGCCCAGGGGAAGGCGGAGAAGGGGAAATGAGGGGGTGACATCGATGAAAAAGAACTCGGATCCAGAAAATTGGCCCGCGTTGGGGCGAGAGCGCCATTCTGAACGACAAAGACAAAGAGCCGATCCGAAATGAGGCCCACGCTGGAGCGGGAACACCATTTTGAAACACCAAAAACAAACGGATGTTTATATAAAATGGAAAACCAACTCGGCCCAATCCTGTGTGTAATAATACGCGAAGAGAAGCTGGAGACCTTCTGGCCAGACTCAGAGGAGAGAGGAGAGTAGTATTCATAGTGTGTAACTGTGGAGGAGGAAGAAGAGGAGAGGAGGAGGAGGAGAGGAGAGGAGAGGAGAGGAGAGGAGAGGAGAGGAGAGGAGAGGAGAGGAGAGGAGAGGAGTGAGGAGAACGAGGAGAAGGAGGAGGAGGACGAGGGCGAGGACGAGGAGGCGAACTGGGGCGGGCGATCGTGATGTGTGTTCCCTGTTTTTGGAACCTCCTGCGGCTCTCGTCGGCACCACTGGGCTCTCTTCGAAGTCCTGGTCAGAACGCGTTCCAGGAGAGGTCCTGGAGCCGAATTTTGTGCAGAGGGAGGCGGATGAGGGGGAGGAGGAGGAGGAGGAGGAGGAGGAGGAGGAGGAGGAGGAGGAGGCGGAGGAGGAGGAGGAGGAGGATCAGGATCAGGACCAGGATCAGGATCAGGATCAGGCGGGGAAGGAATAGTAGGAGAATGAGAAGATCGAGGAGTGGACGGCGGAGGAGAGGAAGCGAGGACATGAGGCACGACGAGGACGAGGACGAGCAGGGTTGTGGACCCGGCCTGCCCGAGGAGGTGGAAAAGATCTGGCCCGCATTCGCCAAGGCTCGCGCCGCTCCTGCACGGGGTGGGGGCCTGCGCGAGCTCTTCCGAGTGCTAATACCAGCGGTCGGCCTTTCCACGGTTCAGTGCAAAAGGGCGGGTTCCTCATCCTCATCCTCCCCTTCCTCGTCAAAACTCTGCTCTGCTCGACGGCTATTACAAGGAGAGCCAGTCTGAGTTGAAGTTCCGCATGGCTCCGCGGGGTGGGAGTCAGACTGTTGAACGGATTGCACGCTCCTCCTCCTCCTCCTCGTCCTCCGTCTCCTTCTCCTCCTCCTTCTCCTCCTCCTTCTTGACGTCCGGCAAACTTCGATCAATTGGGATCGTAGCG
The DNA here is from genome assembly GCA_963575745.1 of Prorocentrum cordatum. Lineage (NCBI taxonomy): Eukaryota > Dinophyceae > Prorocentrales > Prorocentraceae > Prorocentrum > Prorocentrum cordatum. The sequence continues at coordinate 309,504 of CAUYUJ010012758.1, forward strand.
TCAGGATAGGTGTGAAAATGCATGGCATTGAAACCGACTCAGGCGTTGTGGCCTTAAAATTGGATTACAAGCACGTGCGGAAGTAAAATGTGCATCGAGAATTGGAATGGATCTGGCGCGACCCCAATTAGGGGATTTCCTTTTGAAAATGAACCAACCCGGAGCGAAGTCGACGAAATGAACCCGGCGCGCCCGCGCAATTGAAATCCACAATGAGTTTGAGTCACCCGGTCGCGAGCATCACCGAACGCGTGAAATGGTGCAGATTGACGTGGTGGCATGATGGCATGTACGTGCATCAGCGAACGCGTAACACGGTCGAGTCTGGTGTGGCGGCGACGGGGAACCCGAGGAACCCGGGGAACCTGAGAAACTTCTGAGCAACGGGCAACGTAAGAGTCGGAGGCATTGGGGGCGAGGAACCCGGGGAACCCGAGGAGCCTGGGGAATTTCTGAGCAATGGGCAACGTGAGAATCGGACGTCGGAGGCACCGAGGGCGAGGAACCCGGGGAAGTTCCGAGCATTGGGCAACGTAAGAATCCCAGGCAACTAAGCGAGAATTCCTTTGGCAAGCCTATTTGCGGAAAAAAGACGAGGTGCTCGCAATGGCGTGTGGAGTAATTCCGCATGCAGCCTGTAAAGGAGTAGGAGTCCCCGACTTCCTTCCTCGTCCTCCTCTTCTTCTTGTTCCTCCTCCTCCTCCTCTCCCTCCTCCTCCTCATCTCCCTCGTCCTCTCCCTCCTCATCCTCCTTCTCCTCCTCCTCCTTCTCGTCCTACTCCTGGTCCTCCTCCCACTCCTCATCACCTCACCATCCTCCTGTCGAATCTGGAGCTTAGTATCGCCAGTCATGAAGCCTCCGGATTTTCAAAACAGGCTCACCTCATGTTTCGTTGGACCATCCTCCTGCTTTGGTTGGGCCTCCCTCTGGCCTTGTTCCGAGGCTTCCGGAAGGGCCCGCGTTTGGCTTCCCGCGCGTGAACTCACAAGACACAATCCAGCACATCTTAATAATATTATGTCAGATTCCGTTGGGCGTTTTCTTGGGTGCCCCGAGCCTCCGATCCCGATTGGAGAGGCCTGACGGCCGGTGCCGCCGACCCTGATCGAAAGGGCTAGAAGTGGGGGGAGGAAGCGGAGGATGAGGAGGAGGAGGAGGAGGAGGAGGAACAGGAGGAGGAGGAGGAGGAGGAGGAGAAGGAGGAGGAGGAGGAGGAGGAGGAGGAAGTGCATCCTTTGTGTGCCCGCTCGAAGAAAGTGCGCCCCGGGAGTGTGATATTCTGACTTGGGACGTGCTCCCGGAAGAGGAAGAAGTGCATCTCGGGCGTGCCCGCTCGAGGAAAATGCGCCCTAGGGGGGTGGTATTTTGACTCGGGGCCCGCTCCCGGGACGCCTCTGCGAGGAGGAGGAGGAGGAGGAGGAGGAGGAGAGGAGCAGGAGGAGGAGGAGGAGGAGGAAAAGGAGGAGGAGGAGGACCAGGAGGAGGAGGAAGTGCATCCCGTGCGTGCCCGCTCGAGGAAAGTGCGCCCCGGCGGGCGTCGTATCTGCCCCGGGCCCCCCCCCCCCTCCCCCCCCCCCCCTGCGGGGAAGGGATCAAAGGGCAGGGGCTTCCCTTCGACTCTACTACGACGTCGTTTAATTTCGCTTTGGATAGCGCGCTTGAGGAGGAGAGCCCTGGGAGGGGGAGAACGGAGACGACAAAGACGACGAGTCGAACGGAGAAGCCCCTCACACACGCCGACAGGGTCGGCGGATTTTTGTTTCAACCGTGATGAAGGATCAGCGTCTTGGACACAGACACACTTCATATAAGGCTATGTCCTCCTTCTACTCCTCCGCCTCCTCCTCCTCATCATCATCATCAACAACCTCCTCCTCCTCATCCTCCTCATCCCACCTATCCGTTTCGCTTAATCCGCACGGCCCTGTCGTATCATTATTGGTATTGGGGATTGCGGAGGGTGCTGGGTTGCGGTCGTTGTCTTCAATTGCCGCGGAATCTCGCGCGTGGAGCAATAGTGGCAGGGCAGGTGCATTGCAATACTCACCGAAGCAAGCTCCCATCGAATTTCCGGAGCGGATTTGGGAGGAGTCTGAACGTTTGTTTTTGAGGGGGTTCTTTTCTTCGGGACCAACGTGTGCATATGGCCGGGCGTCGTAAGACGGTTGCGGGATAGATTGAATTTGTAGCCCCGCACCATACCAGCCATCCTGTGGCATGCGAATCATTGGCCCCCTCTCTTGGATGGCCACCTTTGAGTCTCTTGGGCGAGTTTCGGGGCCATCTCGGGCGATGCCACCCACTGATGATTGTGATGGGACCGACTTTGGGGCTCCCTTGGAGCCTTCTCAGAGTTGTCTCTTGCATCTCCTGGGGCGCTTTGGGGAAACTTTGGATGCCTCTCTTGGAGCCTTTTTTCCTGCCCCGACTTGGTACCTTCTTGAGCGATCTTGCAGCCATCGTGGAGCCACTTGTTTGGTGGCTGTCTTGGACAATCTTGGGCCACCTCGGGGCTATCTCGGGGCCTCATGGGCATGTACAGTATTGGGGGCCTCCCGAAGCTGTCTCGGAGCCATCTTGGGGCATGCCAGCCGTCAATCCCCGCTATTGGACTGCCCTGGGGCTATCTCGGGACGTCTTGGGGCTGCCCTTGGTACAGATTGGGGGCGTCGTGGGGCAATTTTGGGACCTGGCACCCCCTGGTGCCCGCTCTTGGGCCGCCATGGTTCCCTTGGGAACCAGTAAGCTTTGGTGCCGGGGGGCGGGCACAGACAAACAGGATCACAGGGACGATTATCGTCATCGTTGCCCACTCTTCGCCACCATCGCTGGCCGCCATTCGCCGAGAAGCCTCAGGCTTGGGCGCCCACGGTCCTTACCGCGCATCCTTATGATCCTGTCGCGCTGTAATATGCGGATCCGGGCCGACAGGGCGACGGGGGGGAATCTTCTGAGATGTCCGAGGGGCTCTTGATCGGGAGCCGTCCTGCCCTCTCGGCGGCATCCTTGGAAGCATCCGGCCTCCTCCACGATCCGAAGGCGCCAAAGAAAATGTTCATAAGGCCAGAGGGTTTCTGAAGAAAATCGCCGCCATCTGAGAAGGCCGCCTCCTGGTTTTCCCCCGGGGCGCGCCGCCGAATCTTTTACTTGGGCCGCGATAGTTCGGGGTAGCAAGGGCTGCATAAAAGAGACCTTTTAGGGCCCCTGAAGGAGCGCTTTAGGGCAGCAAAGGAAGCCTTTAGGGCACGAGAAAGGAACCTTTCTTCCATTAATTGGCGCCCAGTATACTCCCCCCTCACCTCGTTTGCCGACGCCCCGCCCCTCCCCGCCAGGTTGCGCCCTCGCTCTCTCCCCTCTGCTGCTCCCCGCTGGGGCTCTCCCTCTCCCTAAGGGCCAGGGCTCGGCCGAAACGGTCCTTTTTGGCGATGTCGTGGAGCGATTTCGTTTTGACTTCGTCCCGCAGCAGAGGCGGAACGAAGGCAGGGCGAGGGAAAAGTATGCGAAAGCGAAACGAAAGCGGAAAGCATTGCTTACAGTCAACCCGCACAGTAAGGATGAGCAGCTTTCCAGGGTTCCCCCTGCATCCTTCCCCTTCGGCCCATCCTTGGCCGCTTTCGCTGGCCGCGCCCCGCTCGCAGAGTGTCGACATGGCTTCCCGAGGCCCTTGCATCGCGCGTCCTCATTCTACGGGTTGACTGTAGATCGAGCCCTGCCCCAGGCGTGCAGCCTGGACGGGAAGGCGATGCAGGAGGACGGCGCCACGGGAGGGGGGCCGCCGCTCCGTCCCGTCGCCCCGGTCGCGCCGCGCCCGCGGTGAAGACGCCGATCCCTGGGATCTGGGCGCTGCACTGTTTCGGCGGCGCGCCCAGGGGGGGGAGGTTTGGGAAACAAATAGCAAGAATATCTACACAAGTATATGTGTGCAAGTGTGTACAGGTTGTTAGTTTAATAATAAATAAAGAAATAAGTAAATAAATAAATAAGTAAATAAGTAAATTCGTGAATGCTATCAATAATTAACGTAATGATACTAATAATAATGATGATAATAATGATAATAATAATAATAATAGTAATAATAATAATCATCATATTAATGATAGTATTAATAATAATAATAATGATAATAATGATAACAACAACAATAACAATAACAATAACGATCATAATAGCAAGAACAATAACAACAACAAATTAATAGTAATGAATAAATCCACAAATGCATCAAATTCCTACTCGTACATTTTTCTATAGGCCCGGGGACCCCAGAAAAAGCGCCCGCCCCCCCAACGAATTTGGCCCACCCCGAGCCTTTCAGGAAGCCCCCCAGACGACCTGGGAGGACCTCACGGGAGCTCGAAGACTGCCCCAGAGGGCCCCCGCCGTTCCGGCGCGCTCCGGAAACGACCCCAGAGAGCTCCAAGACGGTCGTCGACGACCCCGAAGGAGCCGTCATACCCTGGAAGATCGGCTCCAAAACGTCCCAAGAGGCATCAAAGAGCACTCCCAAGAGGGCCCCAAGAGGCAAAATTCATAGATTTTCTGTTAGTTTGTGGGGGATGTTTGAGATCTCCTTTCTTCGGCTTCCCGACAGACGGCCCACGAGGCCCCCAAGATCGCACTAAGATGGCCCGACAGACCTCCAAGAGGGCCCCAAACCGGCCCAAGAGGGACAGGCCCAAGAGGGCCCCCAGACAGTCCCGACAGGGCCCCAGGAGGCCCCAGGAGTCTCCCAAGAAGCCCCGACGAGGCCCCAAGAGGCCCCCAAGAGGCCACTAGGAAGCCCCAAGAGGTCCCCAAGAGTCCCAAAAGATCCCGCAAGGACCCCGCAGAAGTTCGAGATCGCTCCAAAACGTCCCAAGAGGCCTCCAAGAGCACTCCCGAGGAGGCCCCACGAGGCACAATTGTTTTCGCTTCGCGAATCCCCACCAGCCCATCCTAAAGCAGTCAGTCTAGGGAAAAGTACCGTCTATCCAGAGACGACGCCCAGAGGATTTGCCTCGATCAGGGAAGTGGGCAGCACACAGAGGAAAGGTCCCTCTTGGAGCGTTCTTGGGACACTCTTGGGCGCTCTTGGAGCCGTCTTGGGGCTCTCTTGGGCCTCTCTTGCGTCTTGGGGGCCTCTTGACGGTCCCAGGGACCTCTTGGAGCGTCTCGGGGAGCTTCTTGGGGCCTCTTGCCTCCTGGGCGCCTCTTAGGGCCCTCTTGAGGCGATCTTGGGAGCCTTGAAAGCGCTCTTGAGGCCATCTTGGAGGCCTCGGCTCAAAAAAGAGCGCGGCGTCAATTATGCCCCCCCCCCCCCAAGAGGGCAAAATTGGGCCCATAAGCTTAGTAAAACCAATGATTTGGGTTTCCTCGCCGAGGCCGTTTTGGACGCTCCAACGACCCGCGCGCCCCCCTCCAGGCCCAGGGGGAGGGGGTAGGGAGAGTGATCAAAACACCCTCTCCGCACGCAAGCCGTCTAGCTCACTCCCACGCGCCCTCCCACCACATAACTGGCATCCGAGTCTCGGCATAGCCAGGGGTCGCCACTGGATGGACAGCCACTGGGAACCAAAGCGGACGCCAGGTGCGCGACGCTCACCGCGGGCTCCACGTGCGGTTGGTGTGCTATCCTTGTAAAAACGTGATGCCCCCCAGTCCGCATGGTCCAGATGCTGATGTGGGGGGCGTCAGCATTGTTCCGGGCCTGCGCACAGCAAGCATCATCATGCGGGCACCACCGCCGACCCTGTCAAAAAGCAATACAGAGTGATCGCGGGTGGCCAGCACAATACCCACGACGTTGTCGCAACGTGCAAGCTGCTTTGTTTTTGACACGGATTGTGGTCCTGCACAAAGCGGCTTCACTCAGGGTGCCACGCCGTCCCTGTCAAAAAAACTGTACAATGTGCTCACCGAGCGCCAGCGCACTGTCCAGATGTTGCTGCAATGTACACTTCGTAGTGTTTTTGGGGACAGGGATTGTAGAGGGTGTTGGCAGGGTGGGCCCAGTAATGTGGATGTTGTATTGTTTTTTGAAAGGGATGGCGGGGGGGGGCCGCATGGTTCTGGGTTGGCTGCCAGCCAGGTGGGGGAGGGGGTGTTTATAAATAGGGAGCAGTGATGAACCCCTCCCCGAAGGGGAAGAAGGGGGTTGGACAGAGGGGGCTTTCTAAACCACTCATGCCCTACAGGACTCGTGGGAATCATTGATTTTCGGTTGGTTTTGTGGAGGATGTTTGAGTTCTCCCCTTTTTGGCTTTCCGACGCTCCAAGACGGCCCACAAGGCCCCCAAGATCGCCCTAGAACGGCGCGACAGACCTCCAAGAGGGCCCCAAACCGGCCCAAGAGGGCACCAAACCGGCCCAAGAGGGCCCCCAGACAGTCCCGACAGGGCCCCAAGAGGCCCCAGAAGGTTCCCAAGAAGCCCCGAAGAGGCCCCAAGAGGCTCCCAGGAAACCCCAAGAGACCCCCAAGAGTCGCAAAAAACCGCAAAGACCCACCAGAAGTTCGAGATCGCTTCAGCCCACGAGGCCCCCAAGATCGCCCTAAGATGGCCCGACAGACCTCCTAGAGGGCCCCAAACCGGCCCAGGAGGGTCCCCAGACTGTTCCGACAAGGCCCCAGGAGGCTCCCAAGAGGCCCCGAGGAGGCCCCAAGAGGCCCCCAAGAGTCCCGAAAGATCCCGCAAGGACCCCGCAGAAGTTCGAGATCGCTCAAAAACGTCCCAAGAGGCTTCCAAGAGCACTCCCAAGATGGCTTCACGCAGCAAATGTCATTGATTTTCCATTGGTTTGTAAGAGATTTGAGCGTTCTCCCCTTTGCGGCTTCCCGACGCTCCAAGACGGCCCACGAGGCCCCAAGATCACCCTAAGACGGCCCGACAGACCTCCAAGAGGGCCCCAAACCGGCCCAAGAGGGACAGGCCCAAGCTGGCCCCCAGACAGTCCCGACAGGGCCCCAGGAGGCCCCAGAAGGTTCCCAAGAGGCCCCGAGGAGGCCCCAAGAGGCCCCCAAGAGGCCCCCAGGAAGCCCCACGAGGTCCCCAAAAGTCCCAAAAGATCCCACAAGGACCCACAGAAGTTCGAAAACGCCCGAAAAGGCTCCCAAGACAAGCCGAAAACGGGCCAGGAGCCCGAACATGACTCCAAGACAGCCCAACGAAGCCAATATGTGCCCCAAGACGGGCCCAAGCCGTAACGGGACTGCACCACGTCACAACGAGGCATTCAGAAGGCTCCGGGAGGCTCCAACAAGGTCCGCGTGACGTTAGCATTCTGAACGCGAGGCTTCCCAAGAGCGTACGGCGGCGCAGAACAATTTCAGCGTCGAGCCTTGCTGCGGCACGGCCCCGGGGCCCCCCGAGGCCCACGCACGGCTCCTTCCATAGTCCCAAAGACACGGTCATTGGTAAGCCCAGGTCGCCGTTCCACATTCTGCAGTGTCCTCCATGCCGTCTCCTACCCAAGTCTTTCGGCACTCGCAAGCCCTTCACTGCGTTTCTGGCCCCCCCTTTCTGTGGCCACGACCGCATACATGTACATAGGTTTGCCGATGTGTGCACGTAGAACTGCCCAAATAGACATGATACATATGTATGCGCAAGCACGTACATATATATATATATATATATATATAGACACGCATATGCATTACATAGACATGTACATACACATATACATATACACATACACATACACATACATATACCTACACATATACATATACATATATACATACCGACATACAGACAGACAGACAGACCGACATACATCGATATACGCACACGTAGATTGACATGTATGTACAGGTGCCTGTGTATATACATATAAAATATATGCGTATATCTACATATGTTTTGCGTGCATGCACGTGCGCGCGTGTGACATGTATGCACATATCCGCGCGCGCATGTGCACGCGCACGCACGCCGCCCGCGTGCGAAACTTGAAGGAACAAGGTGCATGGCGCGAAGCGCCACTGCAGTCTTGTGTTTATATGTTTGTATATATATATATACATACATATACACATATATATATATATACATATATATATACATATGGATTAACATGTGGCTTGTTTGTCTCTGGATTGCGTCGAGAGCCGACTCCTTACACGTTTGTGCTCAAGCTTGAACAGGCCCACACCCCATGCTCGCAGCAGCTCTCTCCCCATACCTCGGACACGTTTCCCAGGTAGCTGTATCGTACCTCTTTCGGTGCCCATCGGCACCTCCGTGCCCTGTGTACCCAGGCTGCCTGACGACGTACCCGTGCCCGCCGTGCACAGCCTGTCCGCCGTGCCCTGGGGCCCCGGCACCGATCCTCCATGAGTGCCCGGCCGCCGAGACATCCCGGGCTGAGGCGCCCCAGCTGGGCGCTGTCGACTATTGGTGGGTGCTGCTTGCCATCGTGCTGGGTTTCGCTTTCGGGACCGTGGGCAGCTGCGCGCTGCGTGCAGTTCTCCGCCTCATCAGCCCCCGCCTGACGACGACCACGTCTGTTGCGGATTCTGAAGTCTTCGCTGATGCCCGACTGCTGGGCGTGGGTGCTGTACGTCGGCGACCGGCTCTGGCATCAGCGTCTGGTGTTGGATCACTTGCGACCACAGGGGCCGAATCGGATTGACACGTCGAGGCTCATCATCTGCACTCCAGATGGCGACGTATACGACGAAGACTATTCGAGGCGGTCGGCAGACATCGCGGAGATCCGCATGTGTCCTGATCGCAACCGGCCTTTGGGCTCGCGGCGCCGTCGAGCTACCGGTTCCGCCGAGCCCCGACAGCGCGGAGGTGGCGACCTACCAGGCGGCGGGTGAGACCTACGCGGCGGCGGCGCTCGCCGCCGAGGCGGCCGCTGCTATACTGCACTTCGTCGCCCCTGCTGCTGGCTGCCTGGTGCCCCTCGTGGTCGGCGGCCCTGCTGCCGCCGCGGCCGCCGGGGCTGGCGGCCCGGCGATGGCCCCGGCCCCCGGGGCCGCCGCCGGCGCCGCGCCGGCCGCGGGCGCCGCGGCCCCTGGCGCTGTAGTGGGTTGCCGTCGAGAGCACGACGTTTGCCCAACGTGGCGAGGTGGTGGCTCTCCCAGACGACGACGCCGTGGTGCACGGCGACCTGGCCATCATGCGGTCGCCTGCTGAGCTCAGCGTCGCGCTCCGGAACAGCCAGGCCGTGGACGCAGCGGTGTACTCAACGCTCGAGGCGGTGCGATACCCTCGCACCCTCGGCGGCTCCGCGCTCGCGCTGGCTAAGCCTCGCCGCGGCTGGAGCGACAAATACCGAGAGCTGGCGGAGACCCCGCACTCGACTTGGTCGGTGCCGGGCCCTCGCACGGTGAAGTGGCGCGCGGAGTGGATCGAGCGGCGGTCGCCGACTCCACTTGTTCATCATAGGCAGTTCGTCAGCACGTTCGGGCTGCGGCCAAACGCCTGGGGGGTCGAGACCCACGTCGCCGCGTTGCGCGCGCTAGAGGAGACCGCCTGCTACGATGGCGCGAACATCGGTGACTTGGCCGGCAAAGAGTGTCATGCGCAAGGCCGAGCTCACGGAGCACGTTTACTGGATGGACTCGATGGGTGTTTCGGAGAAGTCGGGCAACAAAGACAAGAAGCCGAACAGCTCGACGGCGACGTTCGTGGGCCTCATAGACGAGGCCGCCATCTTCTCGGGCCTGAACAAGGGTACAGGTTTCGGGAGGTAGAGAAGGATGTCGCTATCTTAGCAAGTTCGGAAAGCCAAGGAGGAGCGGGCTGCGCTCCTCAAGAAGTCACGACTGTTCTCCACGGCCCGGGCGAAGACTCTAGCTCGGCGTGTACTGATAGGCAACGTGATATCCTCCCTCTCCACTTCGACTGCCTGCGCGCGACGGGCTCGGTCTCGCAAGTTTTTTCTCGGCCGACTCGTCGGCGCCACCCCCGACAGGCACGCTCGGCCCGTTTCGCGGAGGCGAGGGGATTCGGGAAGCTCGCCCCGTCGAGGGCCCGCCCCCCCTTGCCCTGGGCGGCGGCGGCGCTGGTCATCACCGAGCTGCTGGCCCTCGGCCTGGTCGAGGCGGCGCGGAACTTCGCGTTCAACTGCCAGCCGTCGGAGCTGCCGAGGGCCCGCCGTCAGGGCCAGGTCGCCCCGCCGCGCGGCGGCCCAGTCACCCCGCGGAAGTGCAGCATCCTTCTCAACCCGATCGAGGGCGGAGCGCCCAGCAAGACCGCCGTCTTCGACGAGAGCCTGCTGAAGCTGAACGACAACGTGGAGTTCCTCTGGGTCAGCCAGGTCCTCGAGGCGATCAAGAGCCGCGGCAAGCCCGACGATCCGACCGTCGGGCTGACGCACGGCAAGCGGCGCCCCCAGTTCCAGCCGTCGGTGCTCGCGCTCCCGCTGTCCGCTCTGATGCCCGCCTCACTGCACCAGCTGCAGCACGGGGGCGCCAGCCACGAGATCCTCGGGGGCGGCCGCGACATCACGGGCGCGAAGAAGCGCGAGCGCTGGCAGTCGGACGCGCCCCTCTACCGGCACGTCGAGGCCGGCCGACTGAACGGGCAGCCGCAGCGTCTCGACGCGCCCATTCACGAGGTCGCCGCAGAATGCGCCGTCCCGTTGCCGCCAATGATCCTCGCACCATCCCGAGCCTGCTCGCTACTCCAGAGGAGGGGTTTACATTAGAGCTCTTTGTTGGGCAGGCTCGCTGGGCAACCGCTTGGCGATCTACGCCCGGCCTTCGACACGCACCCGCGTTTGCCATCGATATCCGCTCCCACCCGCGACCTCACCAATCGGGCTTTGGCCCGCCTCGTTCGCGGCTGGGTCCGCTCTGGAATGCTGATGGCCTTGTGGCCCGGGACCCCGTGCACGACGCTTTCGATGGCCAACCGGGAGGGTCGACGGTCCAGGCAGCATCCCAGCAGAGCCCCGGGCTTGCCCGACCGCTTCTTGTCCAGAGTTCAGGAGGCCAACGAATTGAGCTCCTTGTCGGCCGGCTTGTTTCGCCTCGCTCGCTCCACGTGCGTCCCCGCCACAATCGAGAACCCTCATACTAGTCGTATCTGGTCTATGCCAGTCTAGTCTCAGATCCTAAGGTATTCGGATCTCGACACAGCTGTGTTGGATTACTGCGCGTGCGGTATGCCCTGGACGACAAGGACTCGGTTCGTTTCGGCCAACGTTGTCCTATCTCACATGCCTTTTAGATTCCACGGTAGATACGCGAGTCTGTGACTACACCGGCAAGCCTCACATATGTCTCCAGGGTCATGACACACATCATGTACACCGTACCAAAGTAGTTGACCCCGTAAATTGTGGATTGGTATTATCAGGTCCTACGTTTCCGCTATCCTATCAATTCGTAAATGTACGATGGTGGTATAGTTTCTACATGTGGGTTGTGGGTTTAAAACGGCATACCAGTTTCTCCCTTTGGCTGGAAACGCGGTTTTGGTTGAGCTGGTGCAAGCGGTTACCCTTTTATGTCAAGGTACGTGTGCTCTACGCGTGGCGTTGTGACTCCTGACGAGATCAGCACACAGATCGAAGCTTGTTGGCGAGGAAAACGGCTGGCCCGTCAAGCACATTTTCGATCATAAATGTTTATATATAATGTGATACATACATACATACATACATACATACATACATACATACATACATACATACATACACATATGTGCGTGTGTGTGTGGATGTGCGTGCGTGGAGCGGTAGGTTTTTGGCCCTGTTCGGTTCCAGGCGCCCTCGCAGGGCCTCGGGACCGACAAACGGCTCGGAACGAAAACCCTGCCCCAGGGGAGTGGTCCAGACCCCCGGGGCCCATTGAAAAAAACGGCCAGATGTCTGGGGGAAGTGAGAGGGGGCAGGCCTCCTCAGAAGGTGGCGGGGCTTTTCAGAAGCCCTCCAGCCTTCTAAGAAGTTCTCTGCGTCTTCGGGGAATACTCAGGAAGCTTCTCAGGAGTTCCGAGGCCCTCGGAGCCTTCTGAGAAAGCCCGCCTCTTCTCACTTCCCCCCTCCGCTCGCCGCCGAATGTTTTCACAATGAGCGTTTTCGCCGGATTTGGGCGTCGAGCATGGCCAGGAACCTTAGGTGATGGGGCGCCGATTAGTGATTGGGCCTCGAAGCCCAAAAATTGAACCAGAATCACTAGACCATGTCTGCCGTAGCAGGTGCTCTTTCGGGTGACGGCAGTTCTGGTTAGCGGAGCTTGGCAGGGGGAGACCGCCAATAAAAGACATTCGGGATGGAAAATTTGTCCTAGGGCAGAGGTCCAGACCTAACTAGGGAGAGCCACGTTGTGGAAAAAACGGCGCTGGATACCTTTTTCTGGCCTCGGCCAGGATGGTGTGTAGACCTTTCCTGGCCTCGGCCAGGATGGCGTATACACGTGTACACATGGTGGGGCCCAGGATGGTCTTGGCCAGGCACGATGGTGATGTGCGCCGTCTGCGTGTCCCAACTTGCTGTGTTGGATCAGCTGTGATTTCTGGGCTGGGCCGTCGAGGATATGATTGGGTGCTCGCTTGACCCCTGCCTGCTAGTGGGGCAGGTGGACCACCGTCCTCCGCATCTGCAAGAGGATGAGGGAAAAGGAGGAGGGGGAGGAGGCGGGGGAGGAGGAGGCGGAGGATGAAAGAGAAGGAGGAGGAGGAGGGGGAGGAGGCGGAGGCGGAGGCGGAGGTGGAGATGGAGGAGGAGACAGGAGGAGGACGACGACGACGACGACGACGACGACGACGACGACGACGACGACGACGACGACGACGGTGGGGAGGAACAGGAGCCAGCAAGGGAGGAGGACGAAGGAGGAGAAGAAGGAGGAGGAGGAGGGGCGCCGCTGTCTTCTGCTGGGCCCCCTCCGCGGTCCGCACGGGGGACGCGGCTGCCGCCACCCCGCCCCGTTGCCTGGAGGACGCCGAGGCGGTGGCCAGCTGGGCCAAGAGCACATCGCCGGCCCAGGCCGCGACGGGCGGGCGCTAGGCGGCCGCGCTCAGGCGGCCGCTTGCCACTCACAGCGCCCTTCGCCTTGCCTTCTCCTGTTTCCTCCGCTTCCCTGGGAGGAGGAAGAGGAAGAGGAAGAGGAGGAGGAGGAGGAGGAGGAGGAGGAGGAGAAGGAGGGAAAAGATAAGGAAGAGGAGAAGGAGGAGGAGGACGACGACGACGAGGGGGAAGGAGGAGGAGGGAGGAAGGGGAAGAGGAGGAGGAGGAGGAGGAGGACGAGAAATGTTTGACGAGCTGGATCTGGGCCCCCGTGAGGCCGAAGTTGTGGATGTTAACGCGAATGATGAACATGTGGTCTATGTTCTTCGGGAGGCGGCCTGAATCAAACACGGTGAGGAATACACTCCCAGGAACCAGAATTTCCGGTGATATTGAAGTACCAGCACGGGGCCACAAAAATATCTCCGGGAAGAACGTGATGACCCCATGTTTTCTGTTGTTGGGCCCATCAAACAAGGCCCTGGATTTTAATCTAGCCATGTGGAGAAAGTCATAGACATCTTCCACGGACCCATGGGACTCTTGTACAGCAACAATGTCGAAACCAACCAACAGGCCATGGAGGTACTTATCTCACGGGTTCGTATGTTTGGGCGGTGGTTGAATAGCGTTCTGGCGTTCAACGTAGCGAGGCCTAGCCCAAGGGAGCAAGCTGCACGGGATGGCAGCTTCAGCGAGCAGAACAGGTTGCTAAGGATACCACTCTTCGGACCCAATTCCTTGTGCGAAAAAAAAACTACCGATACTGGCGGCAAGCTCGGGCTTGAGCAAATTGAGGGCACCGAGGGCCTTCTGGTCAGACTCAATGACAGGAGTATCGTCATACTTCGGGGTAGCGTTGAGGAGTGCACGCCATTGATATGAGATATTACCTGCGCGCCTGTCTGCGAAGAAGGACTTGTCAGGGCACTTTTCCGAGAGGAAGCGCTTGATAGGCTGGAGGTCGAGTTCTCTGCGGATTTGGGCAAGGTTCATGTCGCTGGACACGAAGAGTTTGACGTTCTGTCGCTGGGCCGAGAATGCAGAGAATCGGCGGAAAGAGCCGCCCACGAGCTCGACGTTGTTGAGGGCCTGAGCCACCATGCGAGCGGCCCACCCAGGGGGGCCTTTGAGACAGTGAAGCGCGTGCCTGCGGGCCCCCCAACAGCCTGCCAGGCTTCCTGGTCGAAGTTGGAAGCTGCCAGCCCTCTGCAAGCCCTTCGCATGCAGCTTCGCGACTGACAACAGCGGCTGCCCTGAAGACGAGGATGGCGGGGTCAGTCTTGCGATGGGAGGCGGCCGACGGAGCGACCGCTGGAGGCTCTTCTGCGCGCGCCACTTCGAGAAGCTCCTGGAGTTCACGAATCTGCGGCCATGGCGTCGAGCTTGGAGCCCTGGGCGTCGAGGCGGCGCTCAGCCTCGCCGATGCGGGCGTCGACCTGCTGCTCCAGGTTCGCGCAGTGCTTGGTGCACGTTTCGGACAGGGTGGTGAGCCCGCGCTGCATGCTCTGGATGGAGGCCATGACGTTATTATTGGCGACATCGACGCAGGCGCGGAGACACTCGATGTCCGTCGGGTCACCGGGGCCGGGGCCGATGGCGTCGAAATCGTCGAGGCCCCGCGCAGCTGCGGCTGCAGCAGCATGACCTGACTGACGGCCGCGCGCAGCGCGGCCGCCGAGGAGCCCTTGCCACCGTTCGACTTGCCACCTGCGCGCTGGACCTCGGGCGGTCGACGCAGCAGCGCCCACAGAGGCCGAACGACCGCCGCGATCTGCATGCGCCACGGGGCAATCATACTACCCACAGAGAGCGCCGCGCTCAAGAAATGGAGGGGACCGAGGGCGGAGAGAAACAACGGCGCCCGCCTGCGCGCGACGCGCAGGATCGCTCGAAGACAGAGCTGCCCGCCCAGCCGGGACCTGTTCCCACTTGAGCCAAAATGGCTACAGATGTCTCCAGAACGTTACCTCGCGGCCCTCGCCGGGGACCTCGATCTCTCGGAGCAAGCGCCCCGCCCTGCCCCGCCCCCCTTCCTCGTCGGCCCCTGCCCCGGATCAAGCTGAGAGGCGCCGCCAAGGTAGATCCCTCTCGGGGGGGCCCCACCCAGAAGTTCCTCGTCGAAGGAGGATACGCACTCCAATGGCGCAATACAGCACCATCCAAGATAGACGGGGTCCTCGCCTCGCCCCCGAGCTGGCAGATCACGCAGACGCACGCATCCGCGAACGCGCGGGATCTCCCCGAGACGCTAGAGCAGCAGAGCATGTCTGAGCATGCGCCGCTGCAGGTTGCTCTCCCCCATCGCCCACCCCAGCCATCCCCCCTCGCAGCCGGCCCCGAAAGCCGTCTTCAAACATCCCCCCAGCGCTTGGAAGAACGTTGGGGGAAGCTGAATCCGACGACGACGACGCCTCCGACATGCCGACACGATTACGACTGTTCAAGATGGCCGTGAGAGAAGCCGCCAGATACGCCCGAAACGCGATGTTCAAGAACGAACCAAACACGACGACGACATCGAAAATCACCCCCTTCCGCTCGATTGCACGTGCTGCATGGCGCCAATGCGAGAGCATCTCGCTGTGGACGTTGAGTCTCGCTGCGTCTCCCCGGTGCACCCTGCTTCGCTTGCTTCGGCCAATGGCGCTCTTCAGTCTGCTGCTGCGGAGGAGGGGCAGAGACTGGTTAGGGATAGCTTACAGTCCGACGACTTGCGGGCGCAAGCAAAGGCACGTAAACGACTTCGCTTGCCGGCAGAGCGCGGCAAGCTGCGGGCGCCGCTCGACCGCGCTATCCACTTGATTGGCCTGCGCTCCGACGGAAACGCCATCACCTCCCCCGCCCAGAACTCCCAGAAGATAATCGAACATCGGGGCCAAGTCTTTGAGCAGAAGAATTTGACAATGTCGCCGCTAACGCGCACCTCTCCCGCCTCCCAAACCACGCCGACCTCGCCGACCTCCCACCCCCGTGCTCATAGATGTCCAGTCCTATGTGGCTAGGCAGGCTCGCTCCGCCCCGGGTCCAAATGCGCCCCCCCTTGCACAGTGCTCGGCAGGCCTCTATCTTGGGATCTCAAGTACGGTGCGATGCTCTGCGGCGGCAGCTGGAAGGGGGCCCCATGCCTATCGGGCACAACAGCATGCTCGACATTTTCGCTCCCAGAGGAGAAGACCCCGAGGACTCGCCACATGGGGTCGCCAGACAGGTTTCAGAGCTCCGCCCCCAGAGCCTCAAAACCACGGGTAACAAGATGATAACAGGCGTTGCGCTCTGGCAACTCAGTCGCCAGCCCCCCCGCCATCGTCAATCACATTCAGAGGGGCTTCGTGGCTACCCGCAAAGTTTGGAAACAATCTAGTTGAGCTCGACGCTCACGGCCGCATCCACTCCACGCAGCAGCCCACCCCCGCAGCCACGCCTTTCCGCGCAGGGTTCAATTTCGGTCAGCCCCCCTCCCCCCCAGCTCGGCGCACAGCTGGATCCTCAGAGCAATCAGTGCCATGGCCCTGCCGCCGCCGCCCAAGCTGTTCACGCCCTTTCTTCTCTCGGGCGCATGCTGCCACGGTACCATGCTTAGAGAGCACACTACGCTTATGGTCCATGTGCTGCCTTTTTTCGAGGATGTCCGAGCTCGGGGCGTCTCCTCGCGCTGTCGGCTAACCCATGAATGATTGACTTCGACAAACCCACATGCGCCCCTGAACGCGGAGTCATTCGCGCGCGTGCTGGCGGCGTTGGCGCGGCGCTCATGGACGCGCGACACATGAAGATCATGTATCACAATTTCTCCGTGGCCGAAAGAGCATCGGCGCTGACCTTAAAGATTCGGAAGTGCACCATTGCCCCCTAGCCGACGCGTTATCTCAGAATTCGGCTGTTGATTATAAGCAGGCCCTTCTATCAAACACACCCCAGCGGCAAGACAATGAGATCGCCGCCATACTGAAGTATCGGGGGACGCGGTTTGGCCCAAGAGTATCTAATCTGACCTGGAGGTCACCGATTGCAGAGTGGCGATCGACATGCATTGGCTTCGCAGTGATTGACGCCCCGATCCGCGCCCCATCCCCGCCCACTCGATCGCGCCACAAAGGCGGGCCCGTCGGATCGCAGGGGACCAGCGCGTGGAGCGGTGGGACCTCCAGCTCGCGAAGATAGACGTCGAAGTCGGGCGTCGCGGCCATCCACGCCGGACTCGTTGGATTCGGCACTGGTGTCTCGAGCTCTGCATCGAACTCGACGCCGTCGGATTCGCGCAGGAGAAGCCTCATCTGGAAGTCCTCGTGCGCCCGCCACCGCGCCAGCATTCGCATCCCAGCCTGCAACACGAACGCCATGGTGGAGCACGCCCCCCGGCCAGCACACACGCCGAGAAGCAGCAGCACCCCACGAGGGAGCCTATGACGAACACGAGCAGGAGAAAGGCGCGGATCCCGCCCAGCTGTTCCGTCGCGGCCGCCAGACGGCCGCCCTCGACGAAGAGATTGCCGAGCCGCCGCGCCCAGCCCAGCGCTATCTCACTTGTCACGGGGAGAGTGGGCTGGGCCAAAAACTGTTGGAGCATGGGGCCCGCCGCTCTCGAAAAGGCTTGAGCAGGGCAGGCGGCGGGGGCACATCGCATCCCGCGCCGTGCAGCGGCCAGACGATTGGGTAGGCAATAGCGTTCAAAGAGCTACACAGAGGAGGAGGAGGAGGAAGAGGAGGAGGAGGAGGGGGAATCATAAGACATTCTACTCGCAAGCCCCTAGAGGTCTCGGGAGGCCTCCGCGCATGGTTCAACAACGCGCAGACGGCTGTATCCTCCTCCTCCTCCTCCTCCTCCTCCTCCTCCTCCTCCTCCTCCTCCTCCTCCTCCATTCCGCTCCTCCCCGTCGTCCTCGTTTTTCTCTTCCTCGTCCTCCTACTTTTCTCCTCGTCGTCCTCCTCGTTCTCACTCCTCCTCCTCCTCCCTGATCCTCCTCCCTCCTCCTCCCTCCCGTTCCTCCGCCTCCTCCTCCTCCTCCTCCTCCTCCTCCTCCTCCTCCTCCTCCTCCTCCTCCTCCTCCTCCTCATCATCATCCTCATCCTCATCCTTCTCCTCCTCCTCGCGCGTGGCCTGCGACCAAAAGTTGTCTCTGTGATCCTATCGCCGCCAGGCTCGCTGGACGAGCCACCTCGCGGTGGGAATGCCTTGAACTGCCCGCTCACGGGGCACGGGGGCGCCTTTGAAGATACCTCTAAGCTGCTGATAAAGTACAGTCGCAGCAACTGTGGTGATCATGGACGGTGGCGAGGGAGACGAAGGACCGAAACGAGCAACAGGACAGCGGGGGAGATGGGGACGGGGCGGACCAGGGAAGGAGGTCACGAAGGACTAGATCGAGAAGCTTAAGGAAAACATGGCATGACCAGGTGGGCTGCAGGCTGTCATCACCGCATGAACAAACAACACAGGGCTCAATCTGCTGACAGTTGCGCGCTGTGGTCCACGTGCCCATCCATGTGCGAAGGACAGCGGAAACACTCGGGATCGACATCTGGATCAGAGCAGCACGAGTTGAGGGCCAACCTCTGACGCCTCTTCTTCCGATATGGGCAACCAGGATGCGAGCCTACGAGCGAAGATATCATGAAACCTGTCGGGACAAAACGCTGGGAACACCTGCCGGTGCAGGAAACCTTGAAGCTTAGACCTTGTCGCGTGAGCGCGTTCGAGGAGGAACGAAGAGGACGAAGAGATAGCAGGGGCACGAGCAGCAGCGAGTCGAGGACAGAGGACAGGGTGAGAAGTGATGAGCTCACATCTGAGAGGCTTAGGACATCCCAGGGTCGCGTTCTGTAGACATTCTGCGAAGGAGGGCTGGATCCAGAAACTCGGGGCCGACTTGCGGGCCGCCTGCTCGGGTAGGGCCAAAGCCTCTTCCGCAGCAGCACTGAAACGGGGAGTAAGGGACTCCTCAACAGCAAAATGAAGTTTCGCAGCCCTCATCATCTGCGCAGAAGTTGAAGAAATCAAATGCGGAATGGCGGGGCCGCCCCAGGCAGCGAGCTGACGCCAGCCGAGCAGAACGGAGCGTGCTGTAGCATGGCGAGGGCGATGGTCTCTTGGTGGGGGAAAGAGGAGGGGGGGGGGAAGGCGCTGACCAACGTACGAGAGGACAGAGGAGATTCGTGATGCGCAGAGAAAACAGTTGAACTCCGCGCAGCCTGCGGCGAGAGCCCGCCGGCGGGGGAGATGGTGAACGCGGACCGGCCAGCGCTGGCGGCGCCGTTGGGCCCACTGGATGGGACAGCGACTCCTTCTAAAGGGCTTGTGTGAGGTTCGGGGAGGATGGAGGCTGGCCCAGGGCGGCGATGGCTCATCGTGGGCGGCGAGGACGACGGTGACGTGAACGTGCTGGCGGATTTTGACACATGCGAGTGGTTCATGGTCCACGACACGTTCAGTGTCGCGAAAGCCGGTGGGAAGTGCTACTTGGTGAAGTCCGCGACGGAGAAGTAGGCCGAGAGCTCGCTGGACGCGCGAGCGTTGCCAGTCTTGCGCGGCTTCGATGGCGACTGGCGGCGCGCCTTCAAGGACGCAGCGTGGGGCAGTCCAAGACGGCGTGGCCGGGGTGGCCCGCGAAGGGGCCGCGGACCGCGCTGCGATGCGTCCGCTTCCTCGCGGAGTAGGATGCCCACCCGCGCGCCAGGCGCAGCATGTGGCGCGCGGAGCGCGGGCTGTCGGCGAGTGACACGGGCGTCTCGGACCACGAGCTGGCGATGAGGGCGCTGGAGCTGGGCACCAGCTTCGACCAGCTCAACTTGATTGAGCTGGCGTTGGTGGGGCTGTTGGTTCGGCGCGCTCAGTTAGCGGAGTGGCGCCACCGAGAGAGGCTGCTCAAGAGAAGCGGCGACGAGTACTTGGAGGACGAGCACCTGTACACGGGGACCTCGGAGACGCGGGGGCTCCTCATAGCGCGCCCTCTGCTGGTGGACCACATCTACGTAAGCGGAGCTGCACAAAGAGGCGACGCTCATGAAGGAGAAGCGGACGCTCCGCGAGGAGCGGACGCCGCCGCGCGGGCAGGGCGGTGCCGGCGGCGGCGGCAGGAGCAAGGCGCTGGACGACAAGGCGGCAGCTCAGGTCGCGGAGATCAACAAGCTCCAGGCGAAGGTCAAAGGCCCCCCAGGCGGCAAACATGCCGGAGGAGGGGGCGGGGCCAGTTGAATCCATGGTGGTCGCCCGGGAGTTGCTGCCGTGCTCAGTGCCTGCCCCTGGCCGACCTCCAGATGGCGTCGGCTGCCGGGTGATGCGCTCTCGGGCGCGACAGCGTCAGCACGTTGGTCAGTGGCTCTCAGAGGTTTTGCACGTTGTCAATTCATTGCACAGCCATGGCGCTCCTCGACTCCTCGACAGGATCTCCGAGCGTCGTGCCCCCAGCTCGCGGGCATTGACCACGTCCGCGACATCATCGCGGAAGCAGGTCCCCCACCTTATTCAGGAGCGGCAGCCTTCGCAGAGCTGCGCCCACACTTGCTGGGATATGCAAAAGACACCGTGCGCCGAGCCACCTACTCCGATGGGGGGGGCTCCCTGCCGCCGACGGCGGGCGGGCAGCGCGACGGTGCTGCGTGCTCGTCGGGACGGGCCCGCGATCTATGGGTAGGCTGGCGGAAGCATCTTATTCGTGATGATGAGCCCGCGGATGGCCCTCGTCTTCGCCCTTCCCCAGATCCAAGATTAGCGCAGTGCAAGCGGGCCCTCTCACGCTTCGTCGGGCAGCCGCTAGACCAGGGCCGCATCGACCTGGGCGAGCGGGCCGAGGCGGCGGCGGGCACCTTCTTCGCTTTCAAGAGCGACAAGCGGACCCCCCGCATGATCGCCGACACCCGGGCGGCCAACACACGTTTTAGACCGCCGGCCTACTCTCAGTTGCCGACCGCGGGCGCATGGAGCAACCCGACGGCACTGGAGGGCAAGTCTCTGCACCGGGCCCAGATGGACGTGGATAACGCGTTCTACAGGATTGCCACTCCGCCTGGGCTGCGCAACCACTACGGCCGCCCGCCGTCGACCTCGACACCCGCCTTGCCGATTGGCCCGCCCTGGGCGCGCAGCTGCCGGCTGGGCGCAAGGCGCCCCCGCGGCTGGTAGCCCTTGCGATGGGCTGGAGCTGGGGCCTCTTCTTCTGTCCGCAGATGGCGGAGACCCAGGTGATCCAGAGCGGGCTGGCTACTCGGGAGCGGCTGGCGCGTGACCGGCACCCCGCGCCCTGCTTGGAGCAGGGGCCCGCCGCCGCGGCGCGCGCGGACGGGGCCGCGGCCATCGGGCTCGACCACGCCGAGAGGGTGGAGACGGCCCAGCGGGCGCGCGCCACCCTCGACGCGGCGGGCCTGCAGGGCAAGGGACTCGAGGCGCCTTCCGCAGAGGCGAAGTTCACCGGCCTGACGTTCGACGAGGCGAGGGGCCGCGTCGGGCTCAGCCGCCGCCGCATGTGGCGCACCCGCCTGAGCATGCTGCACGCTGCCGACCGCGGGCCCGCATCGGGCGACGAGCTGCGGGCGCTCCCCGGCCACTTCACCCGGGGCGCGCTGGCGCGGAGGGAGTTCTTGTTTATCTTATCCGCGGCACTTGGGCCGGAGGGCGGCGGCGCCGACTGCGGAGCGCCGTGGAGGCGGAATTCCGCGCGGCAGCCGCGCTCATCGCGTTCGGCCAAGTGGATTGCCGCCGCCGCCCCGACCTTTTGGCGCTGGCGACCGACGCCCGCGGCGCGACGGCCTGCGACGCGGGCGGGCGCGGCGTGGCGAGCCGCGCCTGGAACCCGAGCGACGTCGCCAATCTTGCGCCCAGGCAGAGCGGCGGCGGCACCGCGTGTCCGAGGCCGCGTCGGCGCGGGCGCGCGCGCTCGGGCTGTCGGAGCACCCAGCCGTCTTTCGGACTTTGCACGACCAGAAGAGGCAGAGCGACAGACGGAGCGATCCCAGCCCCGAGCAGGTTCCATCGCCTTTATCGAGGCCGCCGCAGCACACTTCTGAGGTCGACCAGTCTTTGGGGGACATGTACTTGGGGCCGGTCTCGCTCGAGAAAATCACCTCGAGTCGCGTCGGCGACTTCGATGCGCGGCAGCTCTGGGTCAAAGGTAGATTCAGTAGAGCCGAGAACATCATCCGTCTGGAGGGCACGGGGTCGCGTTCGGCGCTCGACATCAACTTCGGGCTGCCTCTCGGCGGGGGCGCAAACTGCCCGCGTTGCGCGACAACCTGGGCCTGGCACTGGCCTTGGGAAAGGGGCGGGCGACCGCCCCGAAGGTGAACAAGGCTTGCCGTGATCTCGCGCGCCTCCTGCGCCCGGGCCAAAGCCGCGATCTTGTCCGTCAATATCCGGCGGACGTTTGCATGTCTCTCGGTCTCGGGAAGCGTCTTGAGCGCGTGTTCGCACTCTTGTATCGTAACGACAGCGTCGGCAGTCGCACCGACTTTGGCTTGATTCCCGCTCCCAGGCCCCCTTGGATGCATGGGAGGAGTGGGCTTGGTTGGACTGGTAGCCGCCGTGGCCGCCGTAGTCCCAGATTCTCCCGTCAGACTTGACAGAGGTGGATTCGAAAGTGGCGAACCTGGCCACTCTGGCCAAAAGTCATCAAGGGTCATGCGAGAGGGAGGCACTTGCGCTGGGAACTGATTGGGAACCCCTGCCCCATTCAAACTCGTCCTCGACGCTGTCACCCAACTTCTCTTCAACCCGCACCGCCTGCACTTACTCTTACCTTTCGGATTTTCGAATTGGCATGAGCACGGCCACCACTGCATCTTCCATCCCTCACTTGCCTACCAATTCCACGCCACCGTGAACTACCATGACTCAAGTGTAAAGGGAACGGTGTTGCAGTACTGGGATTGACCCCTTCAGCCCCCCTTCAGCTCTTGACTCCCCCTCCTCGCCTCGAGAACGCCTCCTCTTGCTCCTCCTCCTCCTCCTCCTCCTCCTCCTCCTCCTCCTCCTCCTCCTCCTCCTCCTCCTGCTCCTGCTCCTCCTGTTCCTCCTGCTCCTCCTCCCTCCTCCTCCTCCTCCTCCTCCTCCTCTTCCTCCTCCTCCTCCTCCTCCTCCTCCTCCTCCTCCTCCTCCTCCTCCTCCTCCTCCTCCTCCTCCTGGACCCCATCTTTCCGCGCCACTGTTTGATCCCGATCGATCCGTGAGGGCCAGGGCTCGAGCTAAACGGTGTCTTGGCGATTTCGTGGACCGTTTTCGTTTTGATTCAATGTTGCACCACAGGCGGAACGAAGACTGAACGAGAGAAATCGAAAACAGAACGAAAACGGAAAACATTGTTTAGCTCAAGCCTTGATGAGGGTCCCAGGACCCAGAATATGGGCGAGAAGAACCGTTGTGAAGAAGGTGCAGCGCGGGGATCCCCAAAGCAAAAAGAACATGAGTAAAGATGTTTGGAGGTCCGCTCGGATTTCTTGGATCTGCGCTGCACTACCCTCCCTGGCGCGAGGAGCGCACCATGGGCGGCGCCGGAGGCGCCGCCAGATGGGGGGGCCCAGGCGCCGACCCAAGAAGTCCGCGCGGACCGTCGAAAGATGATGTTCATGCCATGATTTCCGTCTTCGACTTGGCATCGTTCGGACGTGCGCATGTGTTTTCCTTCGGCGAGGAGCATCCTCCACCATCGACCCAACAAAGCATGCACGGGACCGAAAATCTACACGGGGAGTTGACGTCCGAGCGATGGCAAGTCGAAGGAGTTCGGGGTCGTCTCGGCGGACCGCTTGGGCGCGTCGGGGCCCCGCGGGCTTTGGCCGCCCTCGCAGACGGCGAACCGAAAGGGGGCGGCGGGCTGCCGCCGCTCTTGCGCAGCGCGCCCGATCGGGGGGAGCGCGGGCCCCGTCCGAGTGCCGCCCCAGGGCGGATCCAGACGGCCGGCGCCTCGACCTCAACCTCAGCCTCCTCCTCTTCCTCTTCCCCTTCCTCCTCTTCATCCTCCCTCCTCTTCCTCCTCCCTCCTCTTCCTCCTCCTCCTCCTGCTACTGCTGCTGCTCCTCCTGCTGCTGATGATCCTCCTCCTCTTCCTCATCCTCCTCCTCCTTTTCCTCCCTCCTCCTCCTCCTTTTCCTCCTCCTCCTCCTTTTCCTCCTCCTGCTCCTCCTGCTCCTCCTTTTCCTCCTCCTGCTCCTCCTGTTCCTCCTCCTCCTCCTTTTCCTCTCCTCCTCCTTTTCCTCCTCCTCCTCCTCCTCCTCCTCCTCCTCCTCCTCCTTCTCTCCTCCTCCTCCTCCTCCTCCTCCTCCTCCTCCTCCTCCTCCTCCTCCTCCTCCTCCTCCTCCTCCTCCCTCCTCCTCCTCCTCCTCCTCCTCCTCCTCCGCCTCCTTCCCCCTCTCCTCCTCCTCCGCCCTCCCTCCCTTCCTCCCTCCCTGCCTCCCTCCCTACCTCCCTCCCTCCCTCAACCCAGTCGTCCCAGGGCGGGCCCCGTCCAAGTGCCGCCCCACTTGTTTTGACGTGGCAATCTCGAGGTGCAAAAAGCTGATAATTATTGCGCTGAGACTAGTTTCGCTCGTGGTGCCCGTCGGTCCGCAGACGAGCCTCAGCTGGCAGCAGTGCGCCAGCGATCTACAACCAAGATGCGGTGGCAATAACATCTGGTTTCATGTGTCCTTGTGACACCCTTCCTGCACGCCCGAAGGCGGATCCAGACAGCCGGCGTCTCGATCGAAAAAGTCGAGGCGGGCGTGATCTGTTGGCCGACCTGACGAACGCCAGGACCTCAGGGTTCGGCGACGTCCGAGAAAGGAAAATTTGCATACACGTTCGGAGCTCCGCGCGGATTGCTCTGGTCGGCGCTTGGCCCCCCTGGCGGCGCCTCCAGCGCCACCCCTGGCAAGCTCCGCACGACAGGAACGGGGGGGGGTCCAGCGCAGATCCAAGAAATCAGCGCGGAGATCCGGAAGTTTCTGTTTATGTCATTTTCTCTTCCTCTAGAGATAGACGTGATTTGTTTGCCGATTTGGCGGACGCCAGGATCTCAGGGTCCGACGCCGGGATCTGTTCGCGGAGCGGTTCCCGGGGACTTGTCTGGGTGTCGCCGGGGTGGCCCCCAGGTCCTGCAGGTCTTGGAGGGCGCCGAGGCCGCGTCCGACCCGAGGAGCCCGCCCGCGTTGCCCTCTGGCGTCGTCGTCGCCGTCGCCGTCGGAGGAGGAGGAGGAGGAGGAGGGAGGGGGAGGAGGAGGAGGAGGAGGAGGAGGAGGAGGAGGAGGAGGAGGAGGAGGAGGAGGAGGAGGAGACGGAGGAGGAGGAGGAGGAAGAGCAGGAGAAAGAGGAGGAGAAAGAGCAGGAGAAAGAGGAGGAGAAAGAGCAGGAGAAAGAGGAGGAGGAGAAGCAGGCGGAGAAAGAAGAGGAGGAGGAGGAGGAGCCAGTTTTCTGACGATGTGATGTTTGTCAATTTCGACGTTTCTTCTCGATCTGGGCTTCCGCAGGCCGTTTTAGGGCCCTGAGGCCATCAAAAATGGACTCAGGCCAAAGAACTACCTCTGGAGAAGGTCGAGACCTTTGGGGCCGCGGATTGAGAAATCACGTCGTCAGATGTCTGAGGAGGAGGAGGAGGAGGAGGAGGAGCGAGCGAGCGAGCGAGCGAGCGAGCGAGAAGCCTAGCGCCAGACGGCGCGCGAGCAAGGAGGAGGAAAAGGATCGAACATCGGGACACGTCAGGTTCGAGTTTGCCAGGACTCGGGTTCACCGCCGCTTCTTGAGGGTCCCGACGTGAGCTTACACGGTCCCGCCTTCTTCAGATGCTTCAAACGAGGGTTCGCGTCAAGTTTCAGATTAGGTCCCGTAATTTTGCCGACGGCCACGTCCGGCAATTTCGAGACCCCACAGAAGGCCCACGCACGTCTCCTGGAGAGGAGGAGCATCGGAGGAGGAGGAGGAGGAGGAGGAGGAGGATCAGGAGGAGGAGGAGGAGGAGGAGAAGGAGACGGAGGAGGAGGAGACGGAGGAGGAGGAGGAGGAGGGGAGGTAGGAGGAGGAGGAGGAGGAGGAGGAGGGAGCTAGGAGGAGGAGGAGGAGGAGGAGGAGGAGGAGCAGCAGCAGACTGGGGCAGGCTTTCCTGTTGTGCACCTGCCCGGGGGGAGGGCTCTGGAGCTCGTGCCCCCCCGTGGGCGCCGCCGGGCTTCGCCCCGAGGTCCTGCTCGCGGAGTCCAGGGCGGGCCCAGGCCTCTGCGGCTCCGAGGGCGCGAGCCCGATGTGTCAGGCGATCGCAGACACGGATCAGGGGGGCGTGGAGTAGCGCCGGGTCCCGCTTCCACGGGAAATCCCCGAATGTGTGGTGCTTGCGATGCCTGCGCCCGCGGCCGTGCGCCCTCCCACCCCTCGAGGTCGGAGGCCTCTTGGGGCAGCCTCGAGCCGGCCCGGGGCCTCCCGGGGGACCTCCCCTGAGATCCGAGCGATGCGATTTTCTCGCACTGGGCGTTTTCGCCCAGCCCGCTGCTCGCCCCCCTGCCGAATTCAGCGCCCCCGCCCCCCCTGGGGCTGCCGGCGAGGCGGGCGGGACAGGCGCAGGCGCAGTTCGGCGCAGGCGGGATGGGCGGGATTGCGACAGCGCTTCTCTCGGCGGCGAGCGAAGGGGGGGGATGGGAAGTGAGAAGGAGAAGGCCTCAGAAGGCGGCGGGACTTCTTGGAAGCCCTCGCGCCTTCCGAGCGGTTCTCTGCTTCTTCGGGGAGGATTCCGAAAACCTCTCAGAAGGCCGGAGGACTTCGCACCTCCTGAGAGGGCTTTCTCCTTCTCACCTGCCCCCCCGGGCGCGCCGCCGATCCAGGGACTCCAGCGTACCCTTCGATGCGGCGCGACGTCGATGCACTAGGCTAAAGTCGGGCAAGTCCCTCTACAAGAGAAAAATGCAAAAGTAGTCAAAAATAGTCTGGGGATGATGTTTAAGTATTTTTTGCCACTTTTGAATGTTGTTTGATCATTTGTTATTTTTAGGGGGACACGCCCGACCTAACATTAGGCGCATCAGCTGAGAAATCCGCCTGCCCGCAGGCCCGCGGCAACTTCTCGTGTCCAGTGGGCCCCACGGAAGCGCTGGGGCCCTCAAAGATCGACGAATAATGTGCCCCTCGGTTTCGTACAGCAAGGTTTCTGACCGTGTGGGTTTACTGTGTTCCAGCCGGCTCGACCCGATCCGATCCCGACATGTGCCGACGGTCCGGTGCGGCCCAATGCTTGCACGGCGTTGTTGCGCATCCATGCGCGGCCAGCCCGATCCGGTTTCGACCCCGTGCCAGTGCAGCTCGATCCGACGCACATCATTCCGATTCGACCCGATTTCCCGAGTCGATGGTTGATCATCTTGCATTGTTCGCACTGGCGTGGAGTTCTGTGGATCGTGGATGGCAGGAGCAAGCCAGCGCCGCCTTGTCCTTCCGCTCCCCATCGTCGTTCGCCTTCCCACTCCTCCTCCTCATCCTTGGCCCCACCAATCCCTCACCCTGGCCGCGCCCTTGCCCTTGCCAGGGTGTCGACCGCCGTCTCCAACATCAAGACCAGCCTGTACAATCAGATGTACAGCATCGGCATTTTCAAGATGATGGAGTACAGCGGCGTAGCCGTTACCAAGGAGCCTCGGAGCGCCTGGCTGGCGGCGCGTCCACGTGGGAGCCCCTCGTCGGGGGCGGCGCGTCCCTCGGAGCGCGCTCGAGAGTCCCGAGGAGGCCTTCGGATGGCTTTCGCCAGGGTTGGCTTTCGCCGGGCTTCGTTTCGCCGGGCTTCGTTTCGCCGGGCTTCGTTTCGCCGGGGTTGGCTTTCGCCGGGGTTGGCTTTCGCCGGGGTTGGCTTTCGCCGGGGCCGGGCGGGGAGCAGGCGGGGCAGGCTCAGGGGCAAAAGCAGGCGCCGCCGTCGCTGGCGTGGCCGTCGCCGCCGCCGTGCTGACCCCCGGGAGCCTTTGAGGCGCGCCGCTTGAGTAGGCGAAAGGGTCGCAGAGACGTGGGGGGGGTGTCAAGGAGGTCCCGGATGCTGCGGGACACTGAGGTTTGGGGCGCGCTCGAGTGAGCTCGCGTGAACCCTGACGGGCGGGTCGTGTTGGGCGGGCGGGCCCTGACGGGCGGGGCGGGTCGGGTCGGGCCGCGCGGACCCTAACGGGCGGGTCGGGTCGGGCGGGCGGGACGCTAAAAAGTGCGGGGCGCGATCAAGTGGGCACGCGTGAGCCCCAGCGTGCGGGCCCGATCGGGTGGGCGGACCCTAACGGGCGGGACGGGTCGAGCGGACCCTCACACGCGGGCCGGGTCGGGCGAGCGGATCCTAACGGGCGGGGCGGGTCGGGTCGGGTCGGGCGGACCCTAACGGGCGGGTCGGGTCGGGCGGGCGGGACACTAAAATGTGGGGCGCGCTCGAGTGAGCACGCGTGAACCCTGACGGGCGGGTCGGGTCGGGTCGGGCGGACCCTAACGGGCGGGGCGGGTCGGGTCGGGTCGGGCGGACCCTAACGGGCGGGTCGGGTCGGGCGGGCGGGACACTAAGGTGTGGAGGCGCGCTCGAGTGAGCACGCGTGAACCCTGACGGGTGGGTCGGGTCGAGTCGGGCGGACCTAACGGGCGGGGCGGGTTCGGGTCGGGCGGACCCTAACGGGCGGGTCGGGTCGGGCGGGCGGGACAATAAAGTGTGGAGGCGCGCTCGAGTGAGCACGCGTGAACCCTGACGGGCGGGTCGGGCGGGGCAGGCGGACCCTGGCGGGCGGGGCGGGTCGGGTCGGGTCGGGTTGACCCTGACGGGCGGGTCGGGTCGGGCGGGCGGGACACTAAAGTGTGGGGCGCGCTCGAGTGAGCACGCGTGAACCCTAACGGGCGGGTCGGGTCGGGCCGGGCGGACCCTAACGGGCGGGACGGGTTCGGGTCGGGCGGACCCTAACGGGCAGGTCGGGTCGGGCAGGCGGGACACTAAAGTGTGGAGGCGCGTTCGAGTGAGCACGCGTGAACCCTGACGGGCGGGCCGGGTGGGGCAGGCGGACCCTGGCGGGCGAAGCGGGTCGGGTCGGGTCGGGCGGACCCTAACGGGCGGGTCGGGTCGGGCGGGGGCGGGACACTAAAGTGTGGGGCGCGCTCGAGTGAGCACGCGTGAACCCTAACGGGTCGGGTCGGGTCGGGCGGAGCCTAACGGGCGGGACGGGTTCGGGTCGGGCGACCCTAACGTGCGGGTCGGGTCGGGCAGGCGGGACACTAAGGTGTGGAGGCGCGTGAGCACGCGTGAACCCTGACGGGCGGGTCGGGCGGGCAGCGGACCCTGGGGCGGGGCGGGTCGGGTCGGGTTGACCCTGACGGGCGGGTCGGGTCGGGCGGGCGGGACACTAAAATGTGGGGCGCGCTCGAGTGAGCACGCGTGAACCCTAACGGGCGGGTCGGGTCGGGCTGGGCGGACCCTCGGGGCGGGTTCGGGTCGGGCGGACCCTAACGGGCGGATCGGGTCGGGCGGGCGGGACACTGAGGTGTGGGGCGCGCTCGAGTGAGCACGCGTGAACCCTACGGGCGGGTCGGGTCGGGCCGGGCGGACCCTGGCGGGTCGGGTCGGGTCGGGCGGACCCTAACGGGCGGGTCGGGTCGGGCAGGCGGGACACTAAAGTGTGGAGGCGCACTCGAGTCAGCACGCGTGAACCCTGACGGGCGGGTCGGGCGGGGCAGGCGGACCCTGGCGGGCGAAGCGGGTCGGGTCGGGTCGGGCGGACCCTAACGGGCGGGTCGGGTCGGGCGGGCGGGACACTAAAGTGTGGGGCGCGCTCGAGTGAGCACGCGTGAGCCCTAACGGGCGGGTCGGGTCGGGCCGGGCGGACCCTAACGGGCGGGGCGGGTCCGGGTCGGGTCGAGCAAACCTTAGCGGGCGGGTCGAGTCGGGCAAGGAGAGCATTGAAGTGTGGACGCACGCTCGAGTGAGCACGCGTGAACCCGAACTGGCGGGTCGGGTCGGGCGGGCGGACCCTAACGGGCGGGTCGGGTCGGGCGGGCGGGACACTAAAGTGTTGGGCGCGGCGGGACGAGCACGCGCGAGCTTTAACGGGCGGGTTGGGTCGGGTCGGGCGGACCCAAACGGGCGGGGCGGGTCGGGTCGGACCCTGACGGGCGGGTCGAGTCGGGCGGGCAGAACACTAAAGTATGGGGGCGCGCTCGAGTGCGCATGCGCGAACCTTAGCGTGCGGGTCCGATCGTGCGGGCGGACCTAACTGGCGGGGCGCGTCGGGCGGACCCTAACGGGCGGGTTGTGTCGGGGCTGGCCCGGGGCCCTCGCCTGGGATCCATGCCCGTTGCCCCCGCGCTGCTGATGGACGCGGAGCA
The DNA here is from genome assembly GCA_963575745.1 of Prorocentrum cordatum. Taxonomy (NCBI): domain Eukaryota; class Dinophyceae; order Prorocentrales; family Prorocentraceae; genus Prorocentrum; species Prorocentrum cordatum. Next base: position 339,725 of record CAUYUJ010012758.1, read on the forward strand.
GTTGTAGCACTCCCACATTGAGACGCCTTTCTTGCTGGTGTGCTTGATCCTGTAGCAGTAGCCTGCGTGAAGCAATTTGAGCCAACGCCGGTTCGTTAGCACCAAGCGAGGGCTGGCGGCCTCGGGCACCGCGGCTGGGGCGGTACCGCCGGCCAGGGCGGCGCTGGGCCCCGCGGCGCTGAACCCAGGCGAAAACGAGCCCGGGCGAAAGCCAACCGCGGGCGAAAGCCAAGCGGGCGAAAGCCAACCTGGGCGAAAGCCAACTGGGCGAAAGCCAACCCGGGCGAAAGCCAACCGGGCGAAAGCCAACCGGGCGAAAGCCAACCCGGGCGAAAGCCACCCCGGGCGAAAGCCAACCGGGCGAAAATCAACCCGGGCGAAAGCCAACCGGGCGAAAGCAAACCCGGGCGAAACGAACCGGGCGAAACGCACCGGGCGAAAACCAACCCGGGCGAAAAACATCTACGCCAAAGCCCTCGAGAAGGGCCAGGCCCTCGAGGAGGCCTTCGGACGCCCTCGAGAGGGTTCTCGAGAGGCCCTCGAGAGGCCCTCGAGAGGGTCCCTCGGATGGCCCTCGAGAGGACCCTCGAGCGTGTCCTCTTCACCACGCTTCCCAGGTTCAGTCTACTCTAGGCCTAGAGCTGGCTGGGGGTCTGAGGTGGCCCAGCACAACTTCTGGCCAACGGGGAATGGGGGGTGGGCCGAGGTTCGAGGTTTGGGGTTCGAAAAGGCTGTCAGCCTTTCGCGGCCTCTGGGCACCGTTTTCGGGCCCTGGGGGAGCGTCGAAAACGGATCCGGGGTGAGAAATTGCACCAGACAAACTTCGGGAGAGGTCCAGGGACCGATTTTGAGCGGATTTGCCTTCATCCCTCCCGCTTGATCGATTTTCTCAGGGCCTCTCCAGCGCAGACCCCCCCGGCCCCCTCCAGCCCCGGGTTCCAATCTACTTTGGGAACAATCCTATATCAAGGATGGAGTGTTTCGCTCTCTACCGTCATCTTCAGGGGGCGGGCGCGGAGACCCACTCTGCTTCCAACGCCTTCCTGCTTCATGCTTCTACCCACTTTTGGCCGATTGGTCTTCGATGGCCCCGCAGGGACAAGTGTCGAAGCCCAGCGTGTGCTCGCATCGCTCAGCTCCACGGGTGGCGCACGGCCTGCGTCAGCCTCCACACCTGCTCCGTAGCCTGAGGGGCTTCGGCTTGAGTAGCCTGAGGGGCTTCGGCTGGGCGGGGCACGCGCTGGCGCCAGCGCGCACGCCCTCCGAGGGTTATCCCGGCCAGCGCCCTCGAGGGGATGCGGGCGGAGGCGTTTCGCCGGAAGCCCTCGGGTGCCGGGGCGCGTGGACCACCCAGCCTCCCCTCCTGAGCGGCGCCCTGGGTCGCCGCGTCCGTGGGGCCTCCGAGATGCATGCTCGTGGGCTCCTCCTGCCTACCCCCGCCGCCCCGCCTCTCGGGGGGACCGAGGCAGGTATGGAAGGGGTGGGTACAACATCTAGCAGCAGTTCCTGTTCATTCTGGACTGGATTCTCGCCGTCGCCGCGGGCGTTGTCCATTTGAGACAGAAGGTCGCCTGCCCAACAGCGGCCGTCGTCGGTGTTGGACAGCGTGTGACGGACTTCGGAAACCCTGAACCCAAGAACGTTTTCATTTCTTGGGAGGTCGGCTTTTGCTTCCGCCGCCTTCTGCCACCCTTCCGCCGCCCTCCGGCCAGGAAGGGATGGCAACTCCTTCGATCCTCGAAGGCAAGGCTTTTTGCATTGGATCATGTTTTGCCCATGCTGTTTCGGGTGTGCAAGTCCTCTTGCCCCACGTCCTCTCCACACGTCTTGCGCCTCAAAAGGATCGAGGCAGAGATTTCTCGCCGGGCTGAGCTTCCAGGGGTCACCCGCCGTGACCCAGGTCAGGTGGGCCTGGGGCGACGAGAAAATCGCTCTGGAGCGTCCCAGGGACGCCCTCGGAGCGTAGCGCTCAGGAACGGCTGCGGCGCCCAAAGTTTTCTTCCAGGCCCTCCAGCTCTCCCGACTTACCCTTGTCCGAATTGTTCCTCATCCTGCCTTCGGTTTACGGGGGCCATCACAAAGCGACCTGGGACGAAAGAACGGCCCCCGCCCTGAGATCCGACGTTGCAAAGAAGACGACGTCGTCGCAAGAGCCCCAGACCCCATCTTCCTGCACCACTTTTTGAGCCGCATCGGTCTGTGAGGGCCCCTCGGCCCGAGGCCCGGCGAAGACGCCTGTCGGGAAAAAGTTGGGCCGCAGGGGGTCGAAAGGGGCTAGGACGACGATAAACCTGTTCCAGAGCTTTCCTGAACGCTCTCAGAGCGTCCTGGACCGATCTGAGAAGGCCGCGGTGCCCGATACGTTCTCCAGAACCGCGGGATCGCAGAGATTATCGATTTATCCTCACCCGATGTTATCCTCGTCTTGGCTTCGCCTTAGAGGGTGAAGGGAGGCGGGACTTTGGGGGGGCCGTGCCGAAGACAGCAAGGCATCGGATGTCTGCGGAGGGTGGGCGGGGGGGCGGGGGTCTCGCCGTCGAGGTGGGCAGCACGCTCCGCTTCCGACCACCCGCGCCAGCAGTTTCAGACGGGGCGGAGTTCTTTGGAGCTCGTCGGCCCCCCTCCTGCTTTCAGGAGGGACAACACACAGACATTAATAGTTGCCGGTCACCAGGAAGATCTGGAAGATATTTCAAGTGTAGGGGAAGGCGAGGGTCCAGAAAATATGGTGGTCAGGGGTAACTCTTGGTTCGTGCGTCGGGGCCCAAACAGGAGCTACTACCGACTGGAGTTCTCTCGGATAATTCGGGCGTCCAATTTGGCAACCCAGTTTCGCCCCGCCATCTGAGCGACGGAAGAAAACGGGGCCATCTGCAAGGACATTAGCGCGTGAGTTGCCCGCGTAAGGTCGCGCGTAAGCGCCCTCGTTTCCAATGTAGCGTGCCGCGCTGGCGGCCCGCTTATGCCACCGCGTAAGGCCGCAATGTCATCGTGCGTAAGACCCGCTGTATTGCATGCGCACTCAAGGCATTCCATAAATGGCCTCGTCGTCGATGGATCGAGGAGTTAGCACCTCCAAGAGGTGGCAACTTTGGGCGGGCTCAGAGCTTCCAGAATTCGCCACTTGCCGGGGGGCCTCGCCGAGGACAATGTCGAGGAGTGGGCAAAGGCGCTCAAGGTGCCCCCGAGCAAGCCCGCCACCGACCTGGAGACCTACAAGAGGAGCGGCGGCCCGCCCGGCGGGGCAGTGTTGCCCCGCACATCGTGCGGGCTGGAAAAGAACAGGTCCCAGCTCGTCCTCATCGCTCGTCAGGGGCAACGCTAGGGGGGGGGCAGGCTCACGAGGAGGTTCGAGGTTTCCAAACGTTTCCTTGGTTCGCGGCGGATCTCAAGCTTCGGGGGTGCCTTCCAGCGGCTGCGCCTCGCCGAGAGCATTCACGGGATGCCTGGATCGCCCCAAAAGGCCACCAGAGAGCCGAGTTATGGCCCGCAAACACCAGGTGGCAACGTTAGGGAGGGATAGGTAGGGGAGGCGTCTCGACCCCATCACTCATGCATCGACGGAAGGAAACTCGATAGCCCACCCCTCCCATGGACGTGCGGGTTCACTTAGGGGGGGGGGCCTGTCGGTGATGTATCGCCGACTCCACCTCGATGCTTCACCGCATGAGCCAGTCCCCCGGTATCGTCCCCCTCAGTTCGGCGGAATCGCAGAAGGAGTTGGCGCATTGGGGGTGGCCGACTTAAGAATCAAGGAACGCAAGGTTGCGCGAGCACAAATCTTCGATGGTCGCCGCGAACTCCTGAAGTCGGCGCTGGACCCCGCCCCACAGCATCCGTCGCCTGTGGCGATGGCAGCGCCTTTGGGCGGGCAGAACGACACGGCAGAACCTCGCGGCACACGAGCACGGCAACCCACGCGCCAGTGGTTTCCCCCTCGGTCTGGGTCAGGGGTTGCGTTCCGCAGGCCTGAGGGACTTGTTGGCTGCTCTGGAGGCGTTCCGAAGTGCACTCCTCCTGGGGTCGCGCGTCTCGGCTCATCCGACACCGTGTGATCACAGGTGAATGATTATATAGGCTTACGCCACATCCGCCGACCCCTTGATCGACTTGGAGATGTCGTGTTGCTGTCCTGGGGCGTACTTGTGTTGTTTTGTTTCTTTGGGTGGGCGGGCTCCCTCCGTGGACAGTAGCAATGTCGCGCGCGACGACAAGAAGGGCACCCTGAAATGCAAGGCATGCAAATGATACCCATGCGAGCGCCGGTGCCACGATCCGTAGAAATACGACCAACGGGGGTGAGAGCGAGAGGGGGGACGAAGCCGACGAATGAGGAAAGCCAAGCAGGAGAAAGTGGAAGAGGAGGAGAAGGCGGGTGACGGTGGGGGAGAGGCGGAGGAGGTCCATCGGAGAAGGAGGAGGAGAAGGAGGAGGGACGATTTGGTTGGGAGGCGTGTTCTCTTGTCTCTGGTGGCCTTTTGGAAAGATGTCCGACACTTCGGACAGCGTGCGCGTCGCCCTGGATGTCGAGACCCTGTGCAGGTGTCTGGACCGTGCAATTTGTCATGGCCGTCGGTCCAAACTGGTTTGGTAAGGGGTCAGAATCTGAGGGGGGGGGTTCGCGGGGTCTCTTCGGAGCGCTCTGGAGGCGGGGGCATTGTCAGATGGTGGAGGGATACTGCATGGTCAGTGCGTTTTTCGTGGCTGACTTTCGAAGGGTTCGCCGTGCAGACATGGATAGATACCTGCGAACACCCGCGTTTGTAGACGGCAGGCGTCGGTCCAAAATCGGACGAGTGGTTCTCGAATGGGACGCGGCGCATCCCGCCACCTGGTTTGGGTTGCAGGTTTGCGGCCAAACGGACGGTTAAGAGGATCTCGTGGGGACTTCCTTGGGTTTTTTGGGGGGACTTCTTTGGGGTTTCGTGGAGGCGTCGGAGGTTTTCTTGGAGGTGGGCCTTTTGGTGTGTTTTTGGAGCAGGCTAAGGGCGTCTTGGGGCCGAAGGCTCGAAAAGGTGCCCTCTGGACTCTGTCTTGGAGCCGTCTGGGGGCCCTCTTGGGCTGTCTTGCCCTCCAGGAGGCCCTCGTAGGCGCCTTGGATCCTTTTCCAAGACGCCCCTTGTTTTGCTAGAAGGCCACCCTAGTCGCCCAACACCACCCTCTCCGCGCCACCAAGTCATCCTCCTTGTCGTCCGTCATCCGCAGACCTTTGGGCATCGCGGAAGAAGTGCGTTCTCTCGAGATTGCGTCGTCCCACGGGGCCGGTCCAGGGTCCTGCGGCCATCAGAACAAGGTCACCCACGGCGAAAAGCCAGTCTTGGGCATGGGGTCGGGAGTTCCAGGGCCCCACGTCGTGAAAGAGACACGACGTAAGAGATGTTGGTGTCTCCCGTCCCTTCCACGCTGCGCAAACTCTCAACTCCTTCTTTTCATCCCCATATCCCTTTCCTCTGCTTCATTTTCCCTTTAGCTCGAAAAAGAAAGAGCATAAGCAGAAACATGCGGAGTTTCGCGCAGATCTCTTGGGTCGGCATTGGGGCCCTGGCGGCGCCTCTGGCGCCGCGCGCTATGGAGGGGGCTGATCCATGAAATCCGGGCGGAGCTCCGAAAGTTCGTGCTTATGTCGTTTTTTGCATCCTCCCCTAATTGATCGTCTGAGCATCCCGCCGCTTCGCGCTGGCTTTTGAGTACACCCTCTTGCCGTGAGCGTTCTGCTCGGCCGGAAGATCTCCCCCACATCGACCCCCACCATGCCCCACAACTTTAAACGGAGAAGGTTAAAGGCGAGGTATAAATCGAGCATGTACCGCTGCCGTGCCTGGCTCAAGCCGGGCCCGGCCAGATATATGACTGTGCCTCACTGAGGCGCACGACTTGCATCAGAGATCGGAAAATACCTTTTCCATTGACGATGCCCATCCTATCCTTTACTCCAGATCCCATGCTTCGTCTTGCACTCTTGCTCATGCGATATGAGCCAAAGCCTGGGATATGGCAACGCTTAAAGCGTAACACATACCTAAGCTTACCAGCTTGTTTTCGACTTGGTAGCGGAGCTGGCTACACTCTCGTGTGGCTGGCTCTCGCTCTGATTCCTGTAATCCACGGCACAACTTGGTGGACTACTACTACGGTGGAATACCATGTTGCGCCGGCTCTGCGAGGAGCGGAGCCAGTCCGCGATCGAGCTAGCGGGGCAACCCGCGAACTCGAGACGCTCTCTCCTACTTCACTGCGCCACTTCACTCCCGACTTCCACCAGATGCCAATCGGCAACTCGATCGAGAACGTGGTCACCCTGCGGGGCTACCCGCAGCGGGGCCACCTGCATCCCGTGCCAGTCAGGCGCCTCACGGCTACTACGCCAGAGCCTGACAAACCACAGCCTAAACCAATCACCGAAGCCGAAATGCACATGCATTGGATCAAGATAACTATATTCGGCATTCTGTGGGTAATAATGGGATGTGCTGTGGGATACATGCGGCAGGGGATGGACGACACGCGTACTACTGGCCCTTCATGGGACCCTGCCGGTACTACGCCTTTTCGCGAATACGTTCGCGAAGTACATGCATGGTTAAACGTAACGAGTGGCAATATGACACCACCACAACAAGCTGCAGCACTACAACGAGGCCTTCAAGGTCTGGCTCGTCGTATCGCCATGCAGGTCCCCTCCCAGATCATCAATTATGGTGTAACTGTCAATGGACAGCCAACGGATGCAGTAACCTACATACTGTACTTACTGAGCACCAAATTTGAAAATCTGGAAGATGAGCGCCAGCTCAACTCTGGCACGGCCCTTATCGACTTCCGCGTCGAAAGGGGCGAGCGAATCGACTCAGTATTAGCTCGATTCGAGATGGCCCGTGACGAGGCTAACTCTGTTGGCTTTGTCATCCCCAACTTTCAGATCCTAACGCTGATTCTCTTCAGAGCGTTAGGCGTTGGCGCGTCACGAGCCCAACACCTGCTTGAGCCCTTCAATCATCAGATGCCCCGAACACAAGCAGACTATGACAGGCTGCTGACCAGGATGAGGAACTACGGACATGTTGCCGAGCGCTCTCCTGGCAACATAGCGGGTATCTTCACAGGGCACCACTCACATGCAGGTGTCTACGCCACGACTGCGGGGTCACCCGCTGGTCCTGGCGAGCCAAATCCCTGGGCTGACCCAGCCGATATGCCCAACGAGGCCACTGCCCTTTTAGGGCAGACTGGCCAGGCATCGGCAGAGGCAGCTGAGGCGAACGCCTGGACGAACTACTCGCCAGGCGCCGCCTACACTGCAAGCCCGCCCTCGGGCACAACCCTCTGGGGCCAAGCGGAGTCATCCGCTCAAGGGTCTCAGCCACCCTCACCGTTTGAATCTGGCACTGACACGGATACCTCATCTGACGATGAGCACAATGGCATAGTCTCTGCTGGTAATGACTACCCAGCGGATGACACTCACCTCTCTGAACAACAAAGAGCGGAAGCCGCCTTTATGGCTTATCGCAAATCAAAACGCCGTTGGAGGCGCTTTATGAAGAAACCAGTCAGAAAGGTGAGACGTGCAGTACGCCGACATTTCAAACGATTTGGAAAGGGTCGTGGCAAAGGGGGTCGCAGACGCCGTATGCATGGTAGGGGTATTACTGCTTTCCTCACGTCCTTAACTGATATGGCTTTTGAAGAAGTTCTTATCGGAGGCAAAGGTCGGGGTCACAGGCGGACCTCCGGTAAGGGAAAGGGGCGGAGGGGCAACCCTAGGGACGCTTCTGGCAATACTATGAAGTGTCATACATGCGGTAGCACAGAGCATTTGCGCGATCAATGCCCGAAGGGGAAAGGAAAGGGATCCGTACATTTGGCTCAAAATTCTTTTATGGATGACATAGATTACATTGACTACGAGTTTTACGTCAATCCAGAAGCGGCTCCCGCCGCGGGCTCCTCCACGTATTACGTGATGGCCCGCTACGCTGAAGCAACTGTAGCCCTGGAAGACTACGCAGTGACCCTCTTCGACGAGTTCCACGGCTGGGGCGAGGTCGACGAGGTCGCGTACAATGCTTGGTTCGGTCTTCCAGCGGGGCCACCCGCCGGCGACGAGGTCTCCGAAGCCGAGACCGTCCCGGCAACAGAGGAAGAACTCACCGCCGTGCTGGCCCCGCAAGTGATTGGCATGCCGTTGCTGCCAAATCCTTCGTGGGCTGGTTCGGAGGCGGGAGACGCCGATGACGAAATGCGGGGCCATCCCGCGTATTCCGACTCCGAAGAAGCCGAAGAAGATTATAAGGACATGCTCCAAGAGCAGGTCTCAGAAGCAATCCGACTCCTGAGTGCGCCAGCACATCAGCAGATAACCATGAACGAACTGCTGTCACACCCAGGAGTTGCACGTCTACGTCCATACTTGGACTCGGACATGTCAGCATCTCAGATGCTGACAGCACTCCAAGCTCTAGCGGGGACACCCGCCGAAGAGACGCCAGACGCAACAGCGGGGCCACCCGCTTGGTCTATGGATGTATTCATGCAAGGTTGTGATCAAATGGACATTAACGACCTCACGATGGAGCAGTTAAACGACATCGGGTACTTCAGAAGCCCGTATCAAAACGTGTTCATGGTCCAGGACAGCTCAGAGGACTCGGAGGACATGCGTTACGCCAAGAAGGACAGACGACCGTCGCCTCCCCGAGACTCAGAGCATGACGATCAAAGGCCAATGGCACGCGGTAGTGCGTCAGCGGGGCCAGCCCGCAGAAGGAGCCGTTCAGCTCCCAGACGCCCTACACATGATGAATCGGGCTATCCATACAGTACTGAGCACTCCGTCGGAGTATCCGCTCAGCATGTGCCGGATTGGTACATCAAATGGTACCCCGGCTACTCGATGGACACGCTTCGCCACTGGTATTCTAAGGAGTATTGCACAAAAAGGGACGAAACTGGCGCGATAATACGTACCAAGGGTGGCAAGACCAAGACGCCAGAGGCTTGGGACAAAAGGGCTAAGAAACAGGAGATCATCAACGATCGCAAGACATACAGGAAACAAGTATGTCAGTGCGAGCCCTTCAAAGGTCACATGCGCAGGTGTCCGATGGACCGCCCCTCCAGGAGCCCTCATCACGGTGAGACCCCGTGGAATTGGTCTCATGGAGATGACGCTGGCAACGTCCATGATCCTAACAAGGAGGTCCCTGGAGGAGGAAAGCGCATCACCGAAGCCGATCGCGTCCCTATGACCGAAGAGGTGGCCAACATCGTCAGGGAAAATTGGGTACAGCTTCCCAATGACCATCGCCTCAAGGAATGGAACCGCCGATTCCATAAAGAGGCGGGGTCACCCGCAGAATCCAGCAAAGAAGCGGGGTCACCCGCAGACGCAGCGCCAGCCGCTGGATCCGCGGAAGACGATTGGATAGCTGTTGCATCTGCTGCTGAGTCCGCCGCCGGCACTGACCACACCGAACTGAATGAAGAATGGGCGGCGGAAGACGGCTCAGAGAATCCATTCCCTGATGGAAGCGCCTGCTGGTACTACAGCTCTTCGGCGCAGAAGTGGTTTTGCACGAGGGTAATCTACCGCCATGAGAATGGCAAGTACAAGCTGGCCATAAAAGGTACTGCCGACATCGACCAGATGAGGCAGGTCATCCATGATCATGGCCAGCCAGAAGGCCCTCCTAGAGACCCTCCTGGTCCACAACCGGGCAAGGGCAGCAGACCACCTCCAAGACCTAAAGCCGACTCCTCGTCTTCACCGACTCCTGCGAAAAGGCACCCGTCCAAGAGCCCCGAAGGAACACAGGGGCGGGCGAAGGCCAGAGGGATCGCCAAGACGGACGACCTTGAGCTGGAAGATCCTCCCGGTCTGTCCGTGACGGAGAGGAGGAAGGCTTTTGCTGGACCATCGACCCCGATGCCACCGGCGACCCAAGGCGATGTCAAGGACGAAGTTCGCGACAAGCCTAAGGCAGCTTTCCGAGGTGACTGGACTCCAACTCTGCATCAGCCGCGCCTTGCACCACGACCAGGTTCGGCACGAATGAAAGCACAGCCGAAGCCCGAAGCTGGGATGAGGTCGGTGCGGGCGGAAGCGGCCGCCAAGGCTAAGGAGGACAAGGGCTCTGCGGGGCCACCCGCTAAAGCGGCGCCAGCCGTAGCAGCGGGGACACCCGCAGAAGGCACTCTCTCAAGGGAAGAACGCTTCAGAGTCCTCAAAGAATTTGGCGACCAACAGAAACTAACCGATGATGCAGCTGCTGACGAAGGTCACCCGAACCCTGGCGCGGAGTCATCCGCAGGAGCTGCCTCGTCAGCCGCAGGTTCTGCAGGGCCACCCATTAAAGCGGCGCCAGCTGCATTAGCGGGGCCACCCGTTAAAGCGCCGCCGGCTGCATTAGCGGGGCCACCCGCACAAGGGCAGCCAATAATGTCTGTTCTAAGGAACATCCCTTTGGGAGCCATCGAATACTGGCAAGGCATTGAAGGCAAAGGCCCGAAGCGCACCATAAACCCACGAGTCACTCCAGACGACACGGACCGATACGATGTCATTAATTGTCCTGTTCGTCGTAACTTCGAGTGCCGCAACGACTGGGAACGTGAACAACAAACCGTGGGAAATATGTTGCGAGACAGGCCGCCACTACGCGTTGCGCAGCATAAAGCAGAGCTCCTGAAGGTCATGGAGAGGTTCGGCATGGATCCGACTTTGCCGCGTGAAGGGCAGATGACCAAGGTGTCAATATGGTTTTCTACAGCCCTACGCCACAGTCCATATTGGAAGGACGGATTCAGCCGACACTTTGAAAAGATCAGCACTTTCGATCCATAGGATGGCTGGGTTGTCGTTGACGATCTGCTAACAAACTGGACTGAAAATGATCAGTGGAAAGGCTATCGTGAAATGCACGAGGTGCTGATCAAGGGCAAGCCCCACACGTCATACGTGTATTGGGTGCTGCTAAACTGCTGTGAGATGATTGACCATCACGGCATGCAGAAGGGCAGGCTCCAGATGAAGTGCGTTGATGACAGCATGCTGCTGCCTCCCAGGTTTCGACCAACGGCACGCAGGCCACAGTACTTCATCAGAGCCACGAACGGCCACAGCAGTCCAGGCATCCACTGTCCCGAGTCGCTGTACAAGCCGATCACAACATGGATGAAAGAACCAGACGACCCAGTATATTTCATCCACGGGACACAGTGGGAGTATGTCAAGGACATTCTTGCTAATGGCCTTTCATGCCTCGCACAGGACAACCCTAAGAGGAAGGGGGGGCGCCAATTTGTGCACGGCTGCCCCTACCTCCCGGGCGACCCGAGGATTCAATCGGGCATCCGTCCTGACTCGGAGGTGCTCATATTCTGCAGCATCAACAAGATGCTGTCCAGTGGCTTCTCCCTATGGAGATCAGCAAATGACATAGTCATGACACGGGGCCACGACGGACGTATACCGCCCGATCATATCCTCCAGATTGTGAGCATTGCGAAATATCGGGTCGGCGAAGCCTGGAGCAATCCGCTGGCTTATGACAAGTCGCGGAGGCGGGGCCAACCCGCGGACAGGATTCGCACCGATGACTACCTGCCACTTAAAATGTGTGACAGAACTCTGGGTGTAATGGAAGATCACGCCATGTACCTAAAGGGCTGGACTAAGACGGACGGTCGTCCATTCAATTTGGTCATGACCGAGCAAGATGTTGCTCCACGACCGTACGACACACAGACAGTCCTCATGATGAATGCCCAGGAGGACGAGGTCATGCCTGAAGCGGGGCCACCCGCAGGTGCGGGGACACCCGCGGTAGACACCTCGGACGGTTCATGGCAACAAGTGGTCACACCAGTAGCAACGGTAGCATCTCCTTGGAGGCCGGACCAGCAGTCATGGGTCCAGGCCCTCAACAGCCATTTGACATCAGCCGACGTCTCTGGACTAACCGATCAGCTATACCGTGCTGACCCGTGGGCGGTGCATACAGGTATCCAAGACGCACAGCAGAGGAACCTGCGCCCTCCTGCGGAGCCACCAGGCATCCTAGGACCACAACCACAACGCCCTCCGCAGCAAGCTGGAGGTGCGAGGTTTGTCCCTATGGGCGGATCAGATGGTGGCTCGCCGTTTCGGACTCCGCCGTCTGAAACGAGCGAGAACAGCTTGTGGCAAAGACTCCAGGCGATTCGCGGGAATCCGGCGCTCGCAGCAGCACTCCAGGCAACCACTCCCTTTGGCACTCCGAGGGGTAGTGAAGGAGGAGTGGCTGCGGGGACACCCGCCGAGCGAACGCCTGCGGAGTCACTCGCACATGCGGGGCCACCCGCTGACGGACAGCAAGGTTCAGACTACGAACGTCGGGCAGCCAACTTGAGAGCACAGGCTACCTTTCTGCAGCAACAAGCTGATAGAGTGCCCAGCCTGTTGCGGAACCGCAACATAGATGTTACGAATCATGGCGACTTTCGGCCTCTCTGGAGCTGGACTTCTGAAGATGCTCCAAATGCTGATCCCACGAATCCATATCGACAGGTGTTTATTCCAGGAATAGCATCACACCCAATATATGGATGGGACAATCATGGACCAGCAGAGGCACAGGCCATGGACGCGCCGATGTACCCGGAGTACTACGCGCAGATGAATAACACTCCTATGATTGCGGGGCCACCTGCGAACGAATACACTCGGAATCTTGCCAATGAGATGTTTCGTTTGCAGTTTACACGAGCGGTCGATGCGCAGTCTATGCCGCACTACGCCTACATGCCCACGCCGACGGACCCCGAGACCGTAGTTCAGCCAGCTGGTCTCGCGGTGCCATCCGCTATGGGCAGCATGCCAGACTACATCCGCGACGTGCACGACACGCAGCAAGCGATACTGGCATCTAGGCAGCAGGCTCGGGACAACGCCAGGCTGCGCCAACAACGCGCGATCCAGAGAAGGATCGAGCGTGAAAACCAAGCGGGGACACCCGCAGACGCGGGGCCACCCGCTGAACGGACAGATAGACGGCCGCCACCGACGCCATATCGGGAGGGCGAAACCACTTTCGAGCGCCAAGCTCGGACTCGCCCAGACGTGCCTGCTCCAGTCATTTCAGACTACAACTTCACACAGTGCCCAATCTGTATGGACACCTACGAGATGGGCACCACAGTGTGGAGACTGGCGTGTGGGCATTTCTTCCACGATATATGCTGGGATCGTGTTGCACAGCAGCACGTCCGCAATCAGCGGCCAGGTGCGCCAAACGAGGCCCCCTGCGCTGTATGTCGTGGGCCGGGCATAATTACAGCACATTTCCCATATGCTGGACAGCGCGACGCTGAGTCGGAACAGGCGCGCCAGCAGGAAAGGTACGTGGCAGATGCCCGGGAAATGCGTCGGCTACGGGAAGCAGTGGAGGCACTAGAGGCTCGAGCCGCACACTCGGCGGAGCCATCCGCACGTGCCCCAGCTGCACAGGCATCCCCCTGGCCAGCGCCAGAGCAAGGCATCCAGATGCCAATCCTGCCTACGCTTCGAGCACAGGAGCCCCCAGCAGCGGGGCCACCCGCCGAAGCGGCTCCCGCCGCCAAAGCGGGGCCACCCGCAAATGGACCTCCGAATCCAGGATTCCTGAGGGCAATGGAGGCCAACATCAGGCGGAGTGGCAGGAGCGGAGGCGGTACGCGCAGGCCGACTGGATCATCCAGGACCTCACGTGTGGCAAGCCCGGTCAGCGCTAGAAGCCGGGCAAGCGCTGAGAGCGCGGAGGCAGCCCAGTTCCACACCACATTCATGATCGATACAAAAGGGCTGACCTATGCACGTGACGACACGGACACGCTGCCGCCAGGAGGTGAATGGATGTCCACACTCTCTGCGAATTATTGGGTTCTTGAACAGGAACCAATTACCGTAGAGGAGCGCCGCCAATATGAGCAGATGTGGTGCACCGAGTTAACCATGAGCCAATGGGTGCTTGAACAACGCCTGTTGAAAGGCACACTCGGTTCACAGATTACGTACCACACCGATGACCATGGTACGATGGCTCTGGCAGCGCGGAATGGGACATTCTTTCCCGACGAAGACGGACTGCCGTGCATCTCGTTCATGCTAGACATTGGCTCCAACGTGAACATCATTGGAGCCAATACGGCGCGAACCTTCCAGGAGGCTATGGCCAGGTACAATCATAGACCTGCCATATGCACCCTGAGCAAGACCCTCTACATTAACGGCGTCGGTGAGGGTGCTGCGATATGTCGGAAAATGGGCAACTTCAAGATCGGGGTGCAATACGCCAATGAGGCAAGCCCCCGTATCGAGGAGTATGCCTCCAACATCGCAGAAGGCTCGGGTGCCAACCTCCCGGCCATCTGGGGCCTTGGTGCCATGGAAGCACGTGACACGATCATCGTGCTGAAGCCAGGCTACCAGAAGGTTATCTTCCCCAGCGGAGATTATACTCTGAAGCTGGGGAGGGGCGCCAAGGTCCTGAGGGCGAAGAAAACTCCCTCAGGACATCTAGCCATTCCCTGCGGTTTGTATGACGGGGCTAAAAGCCAGACGGTCACGAACACCTTCACAATCCGCAGCAGTCGGGATGGCTACACCGAGACGGAGAACGAAGAGGACCCCGTCAGTGCGGGGCCACCCGCCGGTGTAGGTGCGGGGCCACCCGCCGGAGTAAGTGCGGGGCCACCCGCCGAGACCACAGCGGGGCAACCCGCGACGGGACAGTCCATGACCGTCACGACTGATACGTACATTGTCGAGCCGTATCTCGACAAGCAGCTCCTGGAAGACACGACCCGTTTGATCGTGGACAGGACGCTGAACAGCTGGTGGGAGGGCCAACAGTGTCCCGAAGGGACCTGGCCACATATGAAGGATGCCCTGAAGTCCAAGATATTTTGGGCAGTCCAGGAGGCGGTGAATAAATGGACGCCTGAGAACCAAGCGGGGCCACCCGCGACACCGCCACCACCACCAAGCTACACGGGCGGAGGTTCGTCGGACTCTGCGGGGCCAACCCGCGTGGAGATCGTGAGCGTAGCCGCACCGGCGACTCCTGCGGAGCCATCCGCTAACAGCATGCCCCCGAGTCAGACGGCAACGTGGTCACACGACCGCCGCTGACGGGGGCAGGCGGGCGCGCCGGCGGCGCTCGCTTGCGAAGAGAAGCCGAATACCGGCCTCCTCGCGACATACGTTGGCCGCGCTGAGGCCCGAGAAGAAAAATATCATTCAAAATGTCTCGTCATCGAAGATATTCGCACAGCTTGCGCTGAACTCCGAACCCGTGGATATATATGCGACCGGATTACCCATAATGAGGTAATGACTTCAACTGGAACACAGTATTTGGGAAATTTGTTGGCAGGAGACTACAATATGTTGTGGGTGGCCACACCCTCTGATTGGTACGTTCGTACTCCAGGAAAGAGGGCGGGACCACATTATCAACGTATACAAAATCTCCTGATCAAAGCGCGTGCTCTGAGAATGCAGATAGTTATCCTGGGGCCACCCGGGTATTTCTGGAAACAGGGTCCGATCAAAGATGTTATCGAAGATTTGAAGCTAAGCATTATACGAATCAGACTCTGTCATTTCGGTATCAAGTTTGACCGATCCAGTAAATATCCCAGTGGTTCTTATATACAAGTTGCTACATCTTGTCCTCATATACCGATAAACTTATGGAAATGTACTTGTGGATCACACAAGGAGCATGATTTGGATTGGTATGGCCAAGATCAGCAACGTGCCGAGTTTCGGTATAAAACTCTGGCTATTATTATTGCACGCTTTCTTGATCAACTCGATAAAGCCAACATGATCAGGAATGAGCGGAGTGCGGTACACCTCAGTGTGTGTACACGCGTTGACAAAAAGGTCAGACACTACGTCCAATGTCCTCAAAAGGGCCCTCAATGGGACCATGTGGTTCGTAGAGTCACGACCGACCTGGACACGAACAAGATCGTTCAAGACAGTAGAATCCAGGATCAGCCAACTGGGTACAATTATGTAGCTCCATTACCTGATGGGGTTACAAACATCAGTACTCGGCTGTACTGGGAGCCTCCGGCTCCAGTTCTTCATGGCAATGGTGAGTCGCGAAGGCCACGCCAAAAGCGTGTGACGATCTCAGCGTCGATCGATCTCCCCCCCCTTGTGTACTTTTTTTTTTTTTTTATTTTTTTTTTTTCGATTTTTTTTTTTTTTTTTTTTTTTTTTTTTGTTTTTTATTTTTTTTTTTTTTTTTTTTTTTTTTTTTTTTTTTTTCGTTTTGAGCGTTTTTATGAATAGTCGCCATGACTTCAGATATTCCGCAAGGGGTCGTCTAGCAGCGGATTCCTCCGCAGCGGATCTCTCCGCGGAAACCGCGTTGCCCACTGATGCCAGGATAAAACAGAAAGAAAAGCAGAAAGCTGACAAAGAAGCCGGCATCAAACCGAAGAAAGTTCCGAAGAAAGTGGAAGACGGTAACGACGACTGTGGAGAGGACCTCAAAGGGCTTGACTGCTCCACATATTTCAACGACGTTCCTCTTGACGACTCGGACTCGGTCAGCGAATCAGAGGACATCTTCATGATGTTACCGGCGGGGCAACCCGCTGACTCACATGCCGATGTCTTCTCGATAGTCCAGTCGTTATGCTACGGCAGAAACAATCAAGTGGACATGCTTGAATTATGTGGGGGCAAGGGTGGTATATCCATATTAGCCTTCAAGAGGGGACTCTCGTCAGGCGGGAACCTTGACAAGATATCTATGGTTGACCTTGGAAACTCGGAAGTACAAAGAGCAGTCCTCCACTACCTCAAGACTTGCTATGTCAAGATCACGATTCTGCAGCCAAGCTGCAGAACTACTGGACTTCCCTCCTATTTCAACGCACAGGTCAATCATGATACGTGGCTTAAACACCACAAAGAGGACCTGCCTCACATCACGTTCTGTGGAACAGTCGCTCTATTACAAGCCGACCTAAGACGTTTCTTTCTCAGGGAACAACCAATGGGCACGTGGGTGGATGAGATCCAGCCATGGAAGGAACTGCACAACGCAAGGTCACTTGCCAAACGATTATTGATCAGTGCACGACTGGTCTCAAAGATTCATTTGGACAATACATCCGCAAGCCAACACAGATGATGGCAAACAAAGAAGAGTTGTTGGCACCTTTCAGAGGCAAGCGTTGTCCAGGTAATCATGTGCACGCCAATGCTTGTAATAAAGAACTAGCAAGGGCGGCACAGTATACCTACAGAATGCAGTCACTGATCGTAGATGCGGTGCAAATCGCCAAAGACCTGTTTGCTTACGGTCGCGATCCATTCGCGAATCGTGAACGCAGCTATGCGTTCGTAACAAACAGTGCTGGCTACGAATTGGACGACCCAACAATCCGGAGACACCCAAACGGAGAAATCTGGCGACCACCACCTGGCGGTCTTGGGTGCCCTGGCTGTGTGGACAACAACTACAAGCTATCACCAAAGCACAGCAGGGATCCGAAGATGTGTCGGTGGTATGATGTTGAACCGTATTACTGGGACTGTCCAAGCTGTAAGAAGGAATATCAGAAGAGCAATCCTCACCACACCAAGATATCTGGCCAATGCATATTCGCCGAAAAATGGAAGCTGCCAGATAACTTTGGCCAGCCGCGCCCGGCGGGGCAAGCCGCTCCTGCGGCGCCAGCCGCGGAAGCGGCTCCAGCCGCAGAAGCGGCGCCAGCCGCAAACGCGGCGCCGGCCGCGAGAGCGCGCATACGCGCGCCTAGGCCGCCACGGCCTGGTGAGGGCGATCCAACCGCAGGCGCCAGCAGCCATGATATCACCAGAGCCGACGGGGCTAATGGTGGCAACAGTGGCGCTGGCAGCTCTGACGATCACCGTAGACTGCCACAAGTTGCAGCAAGGCGCGGACGCATGGAGGGAGGAGATCCTCCACCACCGCCGCAGCCTCAAGCAGAGCCAAGGCCAAGGCCAAGGCTCCCTGATTGGACTCGTTTCGACGTTCAGCTCAGCCTCCAAAACCTGCGCAGCTTCGACCCAGCTGTAGTGCAGCGAGAACTCCGCAAACTCCACTTGAGATGGTTTCATGCCAAGGAGCCAAAAATGCGGATGATTCTAACCAAGGTTGGTCTGGGTGAAACCCGTTTGAGTCTGATCAAAGGCATTTGCGACTCGTGTAGAGAAAGTCGAGCCTGGGACAAACCAGGCAACACGGTGATGCCTTCTGTGTCACTGCCAGGACGTTTCAACGAGGAAGTCGAATGTGATCTTTTCTTTTACAAACAGGAACATTTTGTTTTTCACATCATCGACCGTTGTATTCGCTGGGCAGCTGGCACAGAGATTCCTGATAAAGCCATGCATACTGTTCTCGATGCCTATCATACGACTTGGATGCAACGTGGCCCTGCTAAAATCTTATACTCCGATGGGGAAGGAGCACTGAATAATGATACAGCAAAGGCCATCCTTAAGGCTAAGGGAACAGAGCTTCGTATTCGAGCGCGTGGCCAACACGCTACAACTATCGAAGCTAGGAACGGCATCCTGCGACACCTCTTACACGTGATGGGAGAAGAATTGAATAGATTAAATATTCCTCTCAATTCCACTCGTCTCTTACATGAAGCCTTGTTTGCCAGCAACGCATTTACCTTCTACAATGAAGTGTCTCCGTACAATGCGCTGTATGGCAGACAACCAGCTATGCTTCCTGATTTCCCTGTCTTGGATCATGATCAGTCCGCTGAATCATCAGATCACTCAAGGGAAGAAACAATCAGGAGGGTTAGTCTGGAGGCAATCACGCAGGCCACTGCGGTTGCCAAGACGAACAGGGCTCTCCGTACGAAGACTACTGCTACGGGTGAATTTCACTACAAAGAGGGAGATCTCGTGACTATCATCGCCCGACCACCACGAAAGACGATTGGGGTGGATGGAGTGGTCCATACCCGGTCATCCGCAACGAACCTGACCGAGGCCAGGTCATCGTGAAGGTCGGCAGTCGCGAAGTGCGAGTACAGTATCCTGACACACGACACACACTGTACATCGAAGCACTTATGGTCCGCGAGATAGGATCGGACAATACGGCCCTTCGGACAGTATTGGCCTTTATTGCCGGTCTGCCAGCGGGGAAACCCGCCATGACTTTCGGATATCTACCAGCGAAACAGGGTCGGCTGCAGATGACTGCTGCGAGCCGACTTTCGCCTAAGGTGCACTTGGCTCTTCAGTACCTCATACGCAACTACTTTCGTTTTGAAAACGTTGTTGCTGTACGACTTGCCAAGAGCCTGACGAAGTTGCCTGCTGCACCCTATGCAGACAGCTGTACACTAGTGCACTATGATAATGATGTGACCCCTGGTTTTCATTACTATGAAGCTGATGGCACTGCCTTGAACATCTATGACATCACAGGATCTACACACTCACGCATCATCCAGTGTCTTAAATCCAGGAAGCCGTCTGCTGGATTTGACCAAGACCTCACTAAGTTTGAGGAACTCGCTGATGGTCCACCACCAAGCGAATCACCTCCAGCAGCTGCTCCTGAGGAGCCTCCTACGGATAACGATGGTCGGCTCCCGACCATCATAGAGGAAACAGAAGAAGATCTGGATGCTTTTGTCTTGAAGTCGTGGTATGCTGAACTGATGGATGACAGAACACTCCTTGAAGCTGACACAGAGGAAGTCATGCATACAGTTCCCACATACATGACAGACACACAGTGTGTGTTAGTCTCTACGACCTGTGAAGATGTGCAAGGCCACTTGCCGGAGCGGGGTCACCCGCCAGGATACGACATGGACACTTCTTACTACGTTCCTTTATGCTCCACGGATCCGGATAGCAAATATGATCTGGACTCCGATGAGCACGGGAAGTACATCGAGCTCTGCTTCACTGCAGACATGTCCAAAGTCGTCCTGTCCGAGCAGCAACACCGATTGTTGGATGACAGCAGCGTCACAACTATGCGAGTATACGTTAGTGCTGCCTCCAAACGTGCCGTGGTCGTCAAGGAAGACGATCTACTCACGAAGGCCGACATCCAAGCAAATCCGGTCAAAGTTTCCAAAGCCCTCTACACAGAATTGAAGACTTGGCTTGACAACAAATGCTTCCAGATGACTGACTTAAGCAAGGCGTCTAACATCATGACGTCACGCTACGTATACAAATGGAAGTTTGTCAAGAACGAAAAGGGCGAAATGGAAAGGACGATCAGGTTACGCTTGGTACTCCGTGGCTTCATGGACTTGAAGCCTTTGATGTCGAAACCTTCTCTGGCACGGCAAGGAGGTCAAGCCAGAGACTGCTCGCAAGTTCTGCTGCATGCAACAAAGCTTGGATCATCGCTTCCCTGGACATCAACATGGCTTTCTTGAAGGGACTGACCTATGGCGAGCTCGCCGCGGCAACGGGCGAGAAAGAGCGTGTGGTGTGCTTCACACTACCACCTGGGTCAGCAGCTGTCCTTCGCACACTGCCAGGCTTTGAGTCATATGACGAATCAAAGCATTGTCTCCGGTGTCTGAAACCGGGGACGGGCACGAAGGATGCTCCCAGGGCATTCTCGCTGAAGCTCAGGTCCATCACTAGGAGCTTTGGGCTACAGCCTACTTCATACGACGAAGAGTTCGAGATGAGCCAAACCTCTTGACAGCCAAGCACGTTGATGACATCAATATGACTGGGAAGGAAGAGGCTATTGACAAGTATGTCAAGTGTGTTGAAGATACGTTTGGGAAGTGCAAACTGAACAAGCACACATACACAAACTGTGCCGTTCGGTACAACAAGACCGATGATGGGAGCGTCACTCTTGATCAGGACGAATACATCAAACAGCTTCGTCCTATCACACATCCAGAGCTCACAGGAGCTGATCCTGAGAGCAAAGCGACAAAGACGATTTCTGACATGTTCGTCAGTCTTCGTGGCGCTCTAGCCTATGCGTTGATCACGCAGGTATGGCTGATGGTCTATGTTGTCTCACTACAACGTATCCAGGAACCGACAAACATCCAGGTACGACGACTAAACGCGGTTACCAGAAAGCTACAGGCAGGTCCGAAGAAGATCGTGTATCAAGCTATGACCCCAACAGGAGAAGTCGACCTGCATAGCGATTCTGGCTATCGTCGTCTCAACGGAGATGAAGACGACGAAGTCAAAGGCTATGGTATCCGCGGGGCTAACCTGCTGAGGCGTGGCCACACGCAAGCGGGGAAACCCGTCGTGCACCTGGTGGACGCATACTGCAAGTCTCATCGACTGCAGGTGCGTTCGAGCTACTCTGCGGAAACACTGGCAGCAGCCCACAACTTGGAAGACTGCTACCCGACCATTGTAACGCTCCACGAGCTACACTCGGGACCATTGACCCCCACACAGTTAAAGAACATATTGGAAATGGGTGGTCTATGTATCAAAGTCACTCTGACTATTGATGCCGAGTCTGTCTTCAAGTCTTTGTCTAGCAAAGATCTGAAGAAGCCCACAGAATGTACTCTGCTTGGGCACATCAGCTGGATCCGCCAGATGATGGAACGCGGAATCGTGGAAAGCGTCCAATGGTGTGACACGCGGGATATGACTGCCGATGGTCATACCAAAGGTAGTATTGACCGCGCGTTACTCCTACAAGTAATGGCCGGCCAGCAATCCTTCAAGCACGAGCTGAAGAAACATACACCGTATAGGGCGGGCAGGTCGTCTGAGGACGGCCCTGCCTCCCGAGCCAGCGGGGAAACCCGCGGGCAGGTGCGCTTTAGTAGCGAGGAAACTCGCCGGTAGCGAGGCTACTCGCGCGCCCCTTCCTTGTAGGCAGCCGCTGCTGCTTAGCACTGTTTTTCCGCATAGTGTAGAAGTGCGGTACCTGCTCGTCTCCTCCCCCTCCGACTTTAAACGGAGAAGGTTAAAGGCGAGGTATAAATCGAGCATGTACCGCTGCCGTGCCTGGCTCAAGCCGGGCCCGGCCAGATATATGACTGTGCCTCACTGAGGCGCACGACTTGCATCAGAGATCGGAAAATACCTTTTCCATTGACGATGCCCATCCTATCCTTTACTCCAGATCCCATGCTTCGTCTCGCTCTCTTGCTCATGCGATATGAGCCAAAGCCTGGGATATGGCAACGCTTAAAGCGTAACACATACCTAAGCTTACCAGCTTGTTTTCGACTCCACACACACCTCCCTCTCCCTTCCCCCCCAACCTCCCCTCCCACCTTGCACCCTCCCGTCCCCCCGCACACCCCATCCTACACCCACACCCATTCCTCCCACCCTGTCTTCTTCCCCCATCCCTTTCCTTCCTTCCACCCTTCCTCCTCTCATTCCCCCCTGCTTCCAAGGCGAGGGCGTCCAGTGCATTTCTGAGCTAGGCATTTCACGCATCTGTGTTCTAATACACACACGCCCGCTCTTGCGGGCAATTTGGTCTGCATGCCGTTTCAGCGTTGTGCTCACCCCCGGCATTGATCCCACAATGGGATTGCCCCGCGGACATCTGAGTCCTAAATCCTACCCACCACCAGCTTGACCCCCCAGTTCGCTCTGCCCTTCTCCCCTGCGCCCCCATCCTCCCCCTCCGCTTCACCGTGTCCGATCCCCGCCAGCGGGCGCGCACGGCACGCGACAGGGCGTGTCCGGGTGCGGCCACCGCTGCCGCCGCAGTCGTCGTCGTCGTTCGTCGTCGTCATCGTCTCAAAGTTTCAACAGCTACACGGATGGAGTGCGGGTCGTTTTCAAAATGCCGTTCTCGCCGTGGCGCATCGCAGATTCTTATCATAAGCTCTGAACAGCTACAAGGATGGAAGACGGCGTCTTTTCGAAATCGGGCTCTCACATGAGGTGTTCGTCATCATTACGGTGGCGAGAAGTTTCAAATCACGCAGAAGCCAAAAGATAGAGGGCGGCTGATTATGAAAATGAGGCCATCGCCTGAGACGTTATTCGTTCCCATGGCCAGAAGCTTCACATTGTGTAACTAACCGAGGCACGTGTGGAGAACAGTTTCGTTTCAAAACGGGGTTCTTGCTGGACACGTGCTTGAACTGTATGATGTTGCCTGTTCTTTCGCCTCATGGCTAGAATGATGCATTCCCCAATCAGCGCGTGCACTGAAAAGTCCTAGCGGAAGTCGAAGCAGTTGGCGAAAGTACCAGGCCGATTTCGGTGGCGGACCGGCTCTTGGCTCTCAGCTCTGGCGAAAGTGCTGGGCCGATTTCGGTGGGCGGCCTGGTTCCCAGATTCCCAGGTTCACGGGTCTGGGCCGATTTTGTTGGGCGTCTCGGTTCCCAAGGTCTGGTTCCAGGTCCGGGGTTCTTGGCGTCGGAAAGCTCCCGGGTTCTCGAGTTTTCAGTTGTGGCCAAGGGTCGAGATCTCCCACAGAATGATGTCAGAGAATCGAGCAGATTTGAATAGATTTGACAAGAGGGATTACAGCACAGTAAAGAAGCAAGAGCAGAGCGAAGTGAGAGGGTAGACACAGTAAACAGCATACTAGCAGAGAGAGAAAGATATCAAATATGATTGTTCATGGATTCTTCTGAGCGGCGTAACTGGCTTGGCCGGCTGAGGGGAAGGGCGAAGGGCAAGCAGGACAGGAGGCTGCGGGAGCACGAGCGGCTGGGGCGGCGGCAATTTACCCCGCTGACCAGAGCCCCGAAAAAGTAATCCTTAGAGAGAGTGAGAGAGAGCGGCGGAGCGGAGCGAGAGAGAGAAAGAGAGAGAGAGAGAGCAGAAAGTAGAGGGTAGACAGTGCAGATCAAGTAGTTTAAAGCAGAGTTGCTTCTCGGGGCCATCTTAGTTCAGACGGGGTCACCGTTGCCCTGTCTGAGGGCATCTTGGATCGTCTCGGCGGCAATGCAGCGCAATCCTGACCATCTGGGAGGCGAGCCTGGTCATCTCTTGGAGTTTTGGGGCCCTCTGGGGGCTCTCTTGGGGCGTTCGGGCGATTTCAGGCCCTTCTTAGGTGATCTATGGCCCACGGCCCATCCTGCCACCGCGCCTTGGTATGATACTGTTGGGGAGCTTCTGGGAACCCTCTTGAAGCTCTTTCCAGGCTGTTTTGGTGGCTTCTTGGATCTCTCCCGGGCTCACTGAAAGTCCCAAGAGGCTTGAAGAGGGGCCCCAAAGGGCACCAAGAGGCTCTAAAGGTTTAAGAGGGCCCATGAGGGCTCCAGCAGCAGCCCGCAACAGTGTCATACCAAAGGTTTCTGGTGTGATACTGTTGAGGGTTTGCTTGGAATTCTGTGGGGGTCCTCTGGGGTCTCTCTTGGGACGCTCGGGCGATTTGAGGCCCCTCTTGGATGCCCATCCCGCCACTGTGCTTGGGCAGTGGTCCAGAAACCTGATGTATGGTTCTTGGGATATCTTCGGAGGGTTGTCGGGGGCCTCTGGAGGCAGTTTGGAGGCCGCCTGGGAGCATCTTCGGAACGTCTTGGGACTTCCTGGGGGCCTCTTGGGGGCCTCTGGGGAGCCTCTGGGGGCCTCCCAGGGAAATGTCGGTTCGTGTTCGCCATCTGGGGCCCTTCTTGGAGAGTTCTTGGGGCCGTCATGGAGGCCTCTTGGGCCGTTTTGGAGGCCTTTTGAGCCGTCTCGGCGCCCTCTTGACAGCCTTTAGAGCCGTCTTGGGGCGATCTTTGGGGCCTCTTGGGCCGACTTGGAGCGTCCAGAAGCCGAAAAGGCAGAATGAAAAGGCAGAAACGCGAAAATCGTTTCAAAACCATTGGATGGAAATACAGAAAATGTGGCCTTTGGGGGCCCTCTTGGAAGTGCTAGGCCTCTTGGGGCGTCTTGGAGACGTCTCGGGTCGTCTTGAGGCCATCTTGGGCGTTCTGGAACAATCTTCCGGCGACTCTGGACCCTCTGGGTCCCCTCTTGAAGCATCTTGGAAATTAGTTGCAGAAGGTGGATCAAATTTGCTCGTAGACGGCCCGAAAAAGAAAGGGGGGACCGCATTCTGACCCGGACCCCCCCCCGGGACCTCCCCCGCTCCCCCAGGTGGGGAAGGGATCAAAGGGAAGGGCCATCTTTTCGACTCAATGACGACTTCGATTACGACCAGGCTCGATTCACCTTCAGTTGACGAGCTTGGCGCGCCAAACATGGTATCGGAAGAGTCTCCAGGAATGGAAGAGCAAATCGAGTGAAAGATCGCCTCTTGGGAACACTCGGGGGCGACGGACCCAGGATTCCCCCTCACACACACCGACAGTGCCCGCGGATTTGCGAGACTTGGAATGCAGCCACGCTTCGCTGGACCGTCCGCGTTGCAAAAGGTGTTAAGGTGTCTGCAAGAGAAGCTACCTTACACAAAGCGTCAGAAGAGCGACAGCATTTGTCAGTGGGAATAACAACTAAGGGAATCAGGTCTTTCCTTGAGCGCATACAGCTCCCAAGGTCATACACACGTGACGAGTCGAAGTTAGGCTGGGCAGCCGAAATATATGGCATTGATCTCACGGGGTACGACCTTGCTGAAGCTATTCGCCAATTGTTAATTTTGAAGGGGTTTGCATCTAAATCAGTCTGCGAGGTTGTATTATGAGCACAATGAATGTGGTACAAGCACTTGTCCCGTTCCAGTACGAGCTTGCTGAAAAAATCACGGGGGACAGATCGTCCGTTCCATTTGATACGAAGGGTTGGGTTGATTTGTTTGTTTTGCGGCAGTGCAAGAGCGATTTCAACAATGAGGAGATTCGTCGCATCATAAATTGGATTGGATACACGATCGTGGAGCTCGACAACGAATGTACGCATCTGGGCTGGAGCTTTTGCATTTTGGCAGTATTTGCCACCGTGGACGGCGGCGCTGAACTCAGAGTGTTCGCCAGGTCGCTCAACGATGCGTTTTTTAAGCAGCCAGTGAAGCGAAGGAAGTTGACGAAGTCTACGAAGCTGTTGGTGAAGCTTATGCCATTGCTGTCACCGCTGTTAATCGAGTCGATGTTGCTGCTGGGACAGCTCGGAAGGCTGAGGACAAACATGCCATTGATACATTCATTATGGAGGGCATCGGGAATTGACCGCATGAACAGCATTGTCAAGGAGGACGTCGCCAACGGATTGACCGCGTTTATGGAACAGTACGGCGGCTGGGAGTAGACATTACGTCAGCGGAATAGCACAAGGACGAAGCATTGAACAAAGCACGACAACAACAACAACAACAATTACTAGCACGTGGGGACACTCCGTTCTCACCAGTGCCAGGGTTTTCATAGGAGGCGGGCAATACCCCCACTTTGTGGGGGGGCCGGTTCAAGCTCTACCAAATTTCCAAACGACTCTTCGCCACCACCCACACCCAGCTTCCCGCCCTATGACGTTCGGACACTTCACTTCGTGGCATGCGGACGACCGTGGCTACTATTCAGGGCCCCGCGGCCGACGACGACGGCGTGCGCGCGCGAAGAAAAAACGAATGTGTCCCGCATGGTATTATTTGACAGGGATGATGGCCCTGGCAGGTGCGCAACCGTTGTTGCAGAAGTTCGAAAAAGTTGCTCGCAAAAGCCCGTTTGACAGAAATGTTTAAAAAGTGTTGGGTTTCCTACGAATCCGCAAGAGCGCGCGGGATGAAATTTTGACAATTTTTTTTGAAAAACCATTGGTTTTTTGATGTTTTTATGTTAAAATCGCTACGAAAACTAAGGTTTTGGAAGGATTTCGTCTTGCGCGCGCGAATGTCCACTTTACCTTATTTTTTGCAAGGGATTCTTGAAGTTTGGTTATGTTAGAACAAGAAATGTCCACTTTAGCTTATTTTTTGCAAGGGAAAACCGATCGTAACAACACAACCGGATCCGGACTCCCCCGTTTTGCCTGAGACTTCCTCACGAAAATGATGAAAATGAGGCTGCGGCCTAGGCGCGGCGGGGGGGTCGTGCACCAGGGGCCCCAACAATAATTATTCTTTAGAAGTAATAATGTTCAACAACAACAGCAACAAACAAATAACAACAAAACATTTCAAAACAAAACAATGAACAACCATACCGACCAACAAAGCAAACATCAACCAACAAAAAGGCGCGAGAACAAGAAACAAACACATGTATGACGAAAAGATTCCTTCAAGGGGCTGCAACTCCAACCCCCGTATTCGCGCGGGAGCGCGCGGGAAGAATGAGGAGGATGAGACAGAGGAGGGAGGAGGAGGAGGAGGCGGAGGAGGAGGAGGAGGAGGAGAGGCCACGCTCCTGTTCAGTGCGCGGCCCCCCGAGCTCTGGGCACCCCCTTTCTCGCGGCCAGCGTTTCGTCCGAGGGCCGTCTCTTTGACAGCCGTCTGCGGCCCAGAACGGGCTTCCACGAGATTTAGTTTCAGATGCAAGTTGGACGTTTCTGCTCTGCCCGGCAGTTGAGCGACTTGGGCGTGCTTGTCATATATATATATATATATATATATATATATACAGTATTGCACGCACTTGCCCCTCTCCAGGCCCACACGAGGCCCCAGAGAGTCATCACTACAAAATTCGCCGTGCCGCTGAGGCACTGGTAGACCACTCTAGAGCGCCCTTCCTAAGCCTTCTTTGGACCCTGAGCTGCCCCTTTGGTTACGAGCGATACGCTCGCGTGCCATTCGACATGCATCTCCCAAACCCTTGATGCCCGCCCTGTCCGTCTGTGATCGTACCCCCTTGGGGGGTATATCGTCCTTCTCTGCGATTTGTGATTGGCGCAGCCCTTACAACAGGAAGAGCAGAAATAATTCTAGACGCTTCGCGTATCCCCACCAGCCCGTCCAGAAATGAGCCCCAGGGGAGTGGAGGTGATGAGGGAAGCGGGGGAGCATGCAGAAGAACAAAGAGCGGGTTGAGCCGCCATACGCCCCAAGAGGGGGAGGATGTAGGAGGAGTCGTCGTCGTCGGAGTAGGAGGAGGAAGACGAGGAGCAGGAGGAGGAGCAGGAGGAGGAGGGGGAGGAGGAGGAGGAGGAGGAGGAGGAGGAAGATGAGGAGGAGGAGATGGAGGAGGGCGAGGACGAGGAGGACGAGAAGGAGGAGGAGGAGGAGGAGAAGGAGGAGGCGGAGGAGGGGGAGGGGGAGGAGGGAGGAGGGAGAAAAAGAAGAGGAGGAGGAGGACAATGGCGAGCTTGGGGGCCTCTTGGGCCGTCTTTGGGGCCTCTTGGCGGTCCCGGAG
Organism: Prorocentrum cordatum; assembly: GCA_963575745.1. NCBI lineage: Eukaryota > Dinophyceae > Prorocentrales > Prorocentraceae > Prorocentrum > Prorocentrum cordatum. The sequence continues at coordinate 367,937 of CAUYUJ010012758.1, forward strand.
GCCTCTTGCGTATCTCGGGGAGCTTCTTGTGGCCTTTTGGGAGTCTCTTGGAGGCCTCTTGGAGGCCTCTTGGGGGCCTCTTGGGGCCTCTTGGGGCGCTCTTGGGGCGCTCTTGGGAGCTTTCGGGGCGCTCTTGGGGCCATCTTGGAGGAGATCTATCAAAGAAGGGGGGGTTGCTTATTAGCGTTGCCCCTCTAGAGTGCCTCGAATCGCCTCTTGGGCCTTCCTAGAGGCCAAATTCCGTCCAAAACCTAAGGAAAATCAATGTTTTTTGCTTTCTCGCCTTTTCGCTCTTGGAGCCGTCTTGGGCCATCTTGGGAGCATATTTAGGCCTCTTGGGGATCTCTTGGGAGCCTCTTGGGGGCATCTTGGGGGCCTCTTGGGGCCTCTTGGGGCCTTCTTGGGGCGCTCTTGGGGCGCTCTTGGGGCAATCTTGGAGCGCTCCTGGGCGCTCTTGGGGCCGTCTTGGAGCTCTCTTGGGCTTCTCTTGGTGCCTTCTTGGGCCATCTTGGAGCCATCTTCAGGCCTCGGATGGCCATCGGAAGCGAAAAAGCGAGAAAGCCAAAAACGTTGATTTGCAGAGTTTTGGATGGATTTTGGCATCTTGGGAGTCTCTTGGGATCATCCTGGAAGCCTCTGGGGCGCTTCTTGGAGTTTCTTGGGGCCCCTCTTGGGGCGAGCGGGGGAGCATGCAGAAGAACAAAGGGCGGGGTGAGCCGCCATATCCCCCAAGAGGGGGAGGATGTAGGAGGAGCCGTCGTCGTCGGAGTAGGAGGAGGAAGAGGAGGAGTAGGAGGAGGAGCGCGAGGAGGAGCAAGCGGAGGAGGAGAAGGAGGATAAGGAGGAGGATATGGAGGACTGCGAGGACGAGGAGGACGAGAAGGAGGAAAAGGAAAAGGAGGAGGAGGAGGAGGAGGAGGAGGAGGAGGGGGAGGGGGAGGAGGGAGGAGGAAGAAAAAGAGGAGGAGGAGGAGGACAATGGCGAGCTTGGGGGCCTCTTGGGCCGTCTTTGGGGCCTCTTGGCGTTCCCGGGGGCCTCTTGCGTATCTCGGGGAGCCTCTTGTGGCCTCTTGGGGGTTTCTTGGAGGCATCTTGGAGGCCTCTTGGGGGCCTCTTGGGGCCTCTTGGGGCCCTCTTGGGGCGCTCTTGGGGCGCTCTTGGGAGCCTTCGAGGCGCTCTTGGGGCCATCTTAGAGGAGATCTATCAAAGAAGGGGGGGTCCCCAATTAGCGCTGCCCCTCTAAAGTGCCTCGAATCGCTTCTTGGGCCCCCCAAGAGGCCAAAATCTTTCCAAAACCTAAGGAAAATCAATGTTTTTTGCTTTCTCGCCTTTTCGCTCTTGGAGCCGTCTTTGGAGCCATCTTGGGAGCCTCTTGGGGCCTCTTGGGGGTCTCTTGGGAGCCTTTTGGAGGCCTATTGGGCGCCTCTTGGCGTCTCTTGGAGCCTCTTGGGGTTCTCTTGGGGCGCTCTTGGGGCGCTCTTGGGTGCCTTCGGGGTGCTCATGGCGCCATCTTGGAGGAGATCTATCAAAGAAGGGTGGAGCTTTAATTAGCCCCGCCCCTCTAGAGTGCCTCGAGTCGCCTCTTGGGCCCCCCCCCCAAGAAGCCAAAACCCGTCCAAAACCTACAGAAAATCATTGTTTTTTGCTTTCTCGCCTTTTCGCTCTTGGAGCCGTCTTGGGCCATATTGGATTCTCTTGGGGCCTCTTGGGAGTCTCTTGGGAGCCTCTTGGAGGCATCTTGGGCGCCTCTTGGGGCCCTCTTGGGGCGCTCTTGGGGCGCTCTTGGGGCGCTCTTGGGAGCCTTCGGGGCGCTCTTGGGGCCATGTTGGGAATATATATCAAAGAAGGGGGGAGCCTCAATTAGCCTCGCCCCTCTAGAGTGCCTCGGATCGCCTCTTGGGCCCCCCCAAGAGGCCAAAATCCTTCCAAAACCTAAGGAAAATCAATGTTTTGTGCTTTCTCGCCTTTTCGCTCTTGGAGCAGTCTTGGGCCATCTTGGGCGTCCCAACGCGTCGCGGAACGCCCCGTCCAGGTCAGTGGGGAGGGGTAAGGGGAGGGGTAAACCCCTCCCCGAAGGGAAAGAAGGGGGGTTGACAGAGGAAACGCTCTAGACCACCTACGCCCTAAAGGGCTGGTGGGATTGAAAAGGAATGGGGCGAAGAAGAGGGGAGTGGAAGAAGGGAGGAAGGAGGGAAGGGGACACGAGAAAGGGAGCGGGACTATCAAGGAGGAGAGGTTCTAGCAAGAGGGATTAGCACGAGGAGATGGAGAAGAAGTATCAGGCGAGAGTACAGCTCCTGAGGAAATTATCAGGAAGTCCCGAGCGAGAGTCCGATTCCAGAGCGCCGAGAGACATATTCCGTATGTTAATTGCGAGGACGTCTCAGGCGAGAGCGCGATCCTTGGATATAGTGTAGGGAAGTCTTTAGCGAAAGCCTGATCTTTAATACATTGTGAGGAAGTATTAGGCGGGAGCCATTGGTGTTGCAAACCGGGGGCCAACAACCCAGTCTGAGGCGCAAGACCTTCCTTTTGCACAAAGCAGGGTGTGAGTCCTAGGAGGCGCACTTCGATTGAAAAAACGCAAGGTGCACCAGAGAGAGAATCATTCAGAATTATATCGAATAGCCTTCGGCCTATCCCGAAACCGTGCCTGGGTTTGAAGCCTATTGGATGTTCTCTGGGATCTCGTGGGAGGCTTCTCGGGGGCCTCTTGGAGGCAGTGTGGAAGCCTCTTGGGGGCCATTTTGGAGCCTCTTGGGGCCGCTCGGGGGGCCTCTTAGGGGTCTCGTGGGGCCTCTCGGAAACCTCTCAGGGGCCTCTTCGGGGCTCCTGGGCGCCTCTTGGGGCCTCCTGGGACCATCGTGGGCGGAAGGCTCGGACTTTAGGTTCGTTTTCCCTCTGTTGGGCCCCTCTTGAGGCCGTGTTGGCCGTCTTGGGGCCCTCTTGGAGGCCTTTTGGGCCGTCCTGGGGCGGTCTTGGGGGCCTCTTGAGCCATCTTGGAGCGTTAGGAAGCCGAAAATATTAAAAAGCCAAAGACCTTCCAACACCTAAGGAAGGTCAAGAATGTTTGCCACTTGGGAGGCCTCTTGGGGTGTCCGTCTTGGGGCCATCTTGAGCGTCTTGGAGCGATCGCTCGGCGACTCGGGGCCCTCTTGGACCGTCGTCGGGGCCTCTTGAGGCCCTCTTGGCCCGTCTTGGGGCCTTCTTGGCCAAAAAGGCACGCGGCACTTTAATTGACAAATGCAATGGTCACCGGAGGGGTGGTCAACATAAATTACGGTTTAGAAATGAGACAACAACAATAGCAGCATCAACAACAACAGCAACAACAACAGCAACGATCATTTTTAGATTGTTCGCTCTCCTCTGCCCGCGTGCCACTCACCACGTATCTTCCAAACCTTCTGTACCCGCCCTCTTCGTCTTCGATCGTACCCTCTTTGGGGGGCTTTTTGTCCTTACCTGCCACGCGCAAGCAGTGCAGCCCCTAAAACAAGGGAAGAGAAGGCCGATGAAAGGGAGAGGGAGAATAATGGAGCACGAGATGAATTAGCAGGGGGTGCTAGGAGCAGAAAACACATGGCAGAACCAGACGGGCAGATCCGGCGGGCAGAACCCAGCGAGCGGGTCGGGAAGGCGGGCCCAAACGGCCAGGTCGAGCAGGCGGGTTGTTGAAGCGTGAGTCGCTCATGAACCGCGAGGAAATCTGGAGTGATAGCGCGATTCCCAAATACATTGTGAGAAAGGCCACAGCGAAAACATCATCCTTGAGTGTCGAGGGCGCGGCGTTTGAATAAATTGCAAGAAAGTCCCACGCGAGAGCGCGATTCCTGCATGATTTGTGCGGAGGTCCCGCTCGAGAGCGCGATTTGGGAATAAATTGATAGGAAGTATCAGGTGGGACCGTTGTTGTTGTAGCTCGGGGCCCAACAATGCAGTCCGAGCGGGAAGACATTCCTTGACAAAAAAACAGAGTGTGAGCCTTGGGATGAGCACTTCAATTGAAACAACACAGTGTGCATCGAGGGGGAGAGCTCAACAACAACAAACATCAACCACTGCAAAAGCAACAACAACACACACACACACACACACACACACACACAACAAAGCAACAACATAGATATCAATGACAATTGGTAAGCTCAAGAACAAAAGGCAATAACAACAACAACCCCAACAACAATGTAAGAATGTTCGCTCTTATCCGATCGCGTGCCATTCAACACGTATATCCCAAGACCTCGATACCCGCCTTCATCGTTTTCGATCGTACCCCCTTGGGTGTATAGATCGTTCGTTCCTTCTACGCATATTTCGCGCAGCCCCTAAGGCAGGGGGACGGATGGAAGGAAAGGACTAGGGGGAGGGAGGAGGATGGAGCAGAAAACAAGTTGCAGAACCAGACGGGCAGATCGGGCGGGTAGACCCTAGCGGGCGGGTCGGGAAGACGGGCCCCAACGGCCAGGTCGAGCAGGCGGGTTGTTGAAGAGTGCGTCCTGCATGAATCGCGAGGAAGTCTGTAGCGATAGCGCGATTCCCAGATAAATCACAAGAAATCCATAGCGAGAGAATAATTCCTGAGTGTCGAAGGCGCGGCGTTTGAATTAGATGCGGGAAAGTCCCAGGCGAGAGCGCGATTCCTGCGTAACTTGTTGCTGTTTGGGGCCCCACAGCCCAGTTTGGTGACACCCCACCTTCCTTGGTACAAAAAAACAGGGTACGAGTCCCAGGTGAAGCAGTTGAATTGAAACATCCATTGGTTACGGCGCAGGGAGGATCAAGAATCATTTATCTGTAGACATGAGACTTCATGTTTTTAAGGCTGTTCGTTCCTATCTGCTCGCGTACAACTCAACATGTATATCCCAAGCCTTCGGTACTCGCCCTCTTCGTTTTCGATCGTTCTCCCTCTGGGGGCATATGCTCCTTACCTGCCACGCGCAAGCAGTGGCCCCCAAAACAGGGGAGAAGACCGATGGAAGGGGGAGGTAGAAGAATGGAGCACGGGAGAAATTAGCAGGAAGGGTGCTAGGAGCAGAAAACACGTGGTATAACCAGACAGGCAGATCGGGCGGGCAGACCCTAGCGGGCGGGTCGGGCAGGCGGGCCCAAACGGCCAGGTCGAGCAGGCGGGTTGTTGAAGTTTGAGTCGCGCATGAATCGCGAGGAAATCTTGAGCAATAGTGCGATTCCCAAGTACATTGTGAGAAAGGCCGAAGCGAAGACGTGATTCTTGAGCGTCGAGGGCGCGGCGTTTGGATCAATCGCGAGGAATTCCCACGCGAGAGCGCGGTTCCTGCATAATATGTGAGGAAGTCCCGCACGAGAGCGCGATTTGAGAGGAAGTATCAGGCGGGAGCCATTGTTGTTGTAGCTCGGGGCCCAACAGCTCAGTTTGAGCAGGATTGTTTTCCTTGAGTAAAACACAGGGTGCGAGCCCCAGGAAGGACATTTCAATCGAAAAACTCTATGTGCACCGATGGGGGGACCAACAATAGTTATTTTAACAAAGAGAGTTCAAACGATTAACACGGGGATCCACACACACAAAAACAGTAAACAAAAAAGACAAATAACAAAAACAACACTAATGTTGAAATGGCCTCTGGCCAGTGCCGCCGATCTGGGGCGCTTCGGATGATGATGATGATGACGATGATGATGATGATGTTGATGATGATGATGATGATGATGATGATGATGATGATGATGATGGTGGTGGTGATGATGATGGCGACGATGACGACGATGACGACGATGACGATGACGATGACGATGACGATGACGATGACGATGATGATGATGATGATGACGATGATGCTGATGATGATGATGATGATGCTGCTGCTGATGATGATGATAATTATGATGATGATTATGATGACGACGATGATGATGGTGGTGGTGTTGGTGGTGGCGATGCTGATGATGATGATGATGCTGATGCTGATGTTGATGATGATGCTGATGACGATGATGCTGCTGATGATGATGAGGAGGAGGAGGAGGATTTTGATCATGACACTGACCATGATGTCGATCATGATGAGCGATTTGCAAGCATCTTGGAGGCAGTTTTTGAGCTTCTTGGGGGGCGCCTTGGAGGCATCTTGGAGGCCTCTTGGGGGCGTCTTGGAGGCAGCTTTTGAGCTTCTTGGGGGCCTTTGGGGGGTCCTTGGGGGACACTTGGGGCCTTCTGGGGCCTCTTGGGGGCGTCTTGGGGCATCCTGGGGGCCTCCTGGGCCGTCTTGGGCCCTTCTTGGGCCGTCTTGGATCCCTTGTGGGCGCCTCTTGGGCCCGTCCTGGAGCCCTCTTGCGCCGTCTTGGGGGCCTCCTGGGCCTGCGTAAGTCCTTGTTACGCCGACTTGGAGCCTTTTTGAGGGCCCCCTGAGCCGTTTTGGACATTGGGGGGTCCTTGGGGGCCATTTGGGGCCTTTTGGGGCCTCTTGGGGGCGTCTTGGGGCCTCCTGGGGGCCTCCTGGGCCGTCTTGGGCCCTTCTTGGGCCGTCTTGGAGCCCTTTTGGGCGCCTCTTGGGCCCGTCCTGGAGCCCTCTTGCGCCGTCTTGGGGGCCTCCTGGGCCTGCGTAAGCCCTTGTTAGGCCGTCTTGGAGCCTTTTTGAGGGCCCCCTGAGCCGTTTTGGACATTGTGAAGGCCCAAGAGGCGAATATGCTAAAAATGTATGTTTTCCTGAGGGAAATCGATGATTTTGGCTGGTCGGGGCCCTTTTGGAAGACCTCGTGGGGGCCTCTGGGAGCGTCTTGGCGGCCTCTTGGGCTGTCTTGGGTTCATGTTCGGCGTCTTGGATCGACTTTTGGGCGATCCAGAAACGTCTTGGCCCGTCTTGGCGGCTTCTTGGCAACGTTTGGGTCCGTTCTGGCCAACCGAACCCCGACAACCCGAACCCAATCTGTGGAAGACCCCCCCCCCTACCCCGGCAGAGCCACCCCGGCTCACCCCCCCCTTCAACTCACACGCCGGATCGGCATATTTGGTCTGCGTGCAGCGCGCGTCGCCAACCCTCCTCCGCCGAGTGCCCGGGCCTGTGCCGCCGCGGCCCCCGCGCAGGAACATGGACAAGCTCCAGAAGGCCGAGGAGATGATGCGGGAGGTGGGCTTCTCGGGGATCGGGGGAGAGGAAGAAGGCGAGGGGGCATTGGGGGGCGAGAGGACTATCCATTGCCTCCTGCGTCCAAGGACATCGGTTCCCCATGGCGCTGGACGTGTGCGGACTCTGGCTTCCGAAAGGAGAGAGGCGAAAGTGGACGGGGTTTATCCTCCTGGAGGGCTTCGCAGAAACAGATCGCGCCAGACGTGTGTCGTCATTTTCGGCGTGCGTGGGAGCTGGTTCTGGGTCCCCAGGCGTCTCGTGAAAAAAGTGATTCAGGACGAAAAGCCGGTCCCTAAGGAAGCGGTCCAGAAGCACGTGGGGGGAAGGCATGCCACAAGGGACGAGGAGGAGGAGGAGGACGAGGACCAATGTAAGCCCAAGACGCATCAACGATGTTACAATAAACCATCCCTCCAAGCTCCCTCTTCACGGGCCACCTACGAGGATTCATTTTCATTGATTGAAGTGGCCCGTTGGAAGACAACCGTCTGAAAATGTTGAAGTGTGCCAGAAACCCCTCCTGGGATTTCAACGCCGCGAATTACCGAGACTGTTGCATCTTGACGATCCCGAATTGTGCCAGAACACAATTTCCGGGATGTCAACACCACGAACCAGCATAATCGTTGCGCCTTGAAACTCCAACATCGTACCACAACAAAATGTTTGGGACATTGGCCCTGGTAATTAGCTCTTGAAGCTGTTGGAAGTTCTTGAACGAATGTGCGCGGCGTCAAGGCGAGAGCCACCTTTTGGAAAAGAGCTGGCTTCCATCCGTGAAACGGATCCACTTTTGTATGACGAATGTGGGCGGCGCGAAGGTAAGAGCCTCATCTTGAAAACGGCCCACCTTCCATCCGTGAAACTCTTGTAATATGTTTTGACGAATGTGCTGACGAATGTGCGCGGCGTTAAGGCGAGAGCCACATGTTGAAAACAACCCGCCCTCCATTCACGAAGCTCTTGCAATTTGTTATGACGAATGCGCGCGGCGCTAAGGCGAGAGCCATAAGTTGAAAACGATGTGTTAACACGAGCACGGCGCTAATGCGAGAGCCACATGTTGAAAACCACCTGTCCTCAATCCGTGCAAATCTCTTATGTTTATTAATTGATGTGCATGGCGCTAAGGCGAGGGCCACATTTTGAAAGCGACCCGCCCTCCACCCGTGAAACTGCAGGCTATAATTGATGCGGAAGTCTCAGGCGGAACGCCCGACCCGCTCTTCCGATTGGCTTCGGGGTGCGACAGGGAGGAGTTACTCAAAAGGAAAAATATGGAGGGGTGAGGGGGAGGGGGGGAGAGGGCGAGGGACAGGGAGGAATGAGTGAGGAGGAGCATTATGATAGTATGACGGTTTCGACCAGCTTCGCCCTCTTTGGGTTTCCCAAGTGGCCATCGTAACCGTGGTTGGATCCACGTTGAAAACCAGTCAGAGCGCGCTTCGGCAGAGTTCCGAAGGTCGGTTTGGAACAGAGGGGGGTGTAAGAGGAAGGAAGAAGATGACAAGAGAGAGAAGGAGGTGGAGTTGGAAGAAGATGAGGATGGGAAGGAGGATGAGGAGAAGGAGTAGGAGGAGAAGGAGGAGGAGGAGGCGGACGCGGGAGGAGGAGGAGGAGGAGGAGGAGAAAAAGGAGAAGGGAAAACAGGAGGAGCAGCAGGAGGAAATGCGAAGGAGGAGGAGGAGAAGTAGCAGGAGAAGCAGAAAGAGGAGGGGAAGGATTCGGGAGAAGGACGTGCCAGCTTCGTGGTAGGCCCTGCCCGAATCCAATCGAGATCTCAGTGGGACGCCAGTGCAGTCAAGCTCTCTTGTGTTGGACCCAGGCCTCGGACTGCCAAAAGAGAGCACGGCGACCGAGTTTTCAAAGCGGTGCGCCAGCATCCAGAGTTTCACCTGCCGCCGCAGGCGGGCCCCTCGAGGCCAGTGTCACCAGGGCCGTCAGTTAAGACTGCCCGAGATGAAAAGATGCCCCAGATCCGCGGGCAGTTGAAAACCTTACCCCCCTACGAGTCCGATCGACGCTGGGGTGTCGGACGCCCTTGGGGTCTGGAGCCGTCTGGGGGTCTGAGGTGGCCCAGCATTGGTTCTGGCCAGCAGGAAGGGCGGGCAGGTTCGAGGTGCTGGGTTCGGGGAAGCTTGTCTAATCTTTCGACCACGGGGGGCCGTTTTCGGGTCGCGGGACCGTCAAACGGATCCAGGTTGAAAGTTCGCACCACATGGACCCCAGAAAGGGTCCGGAGACAGATTTTGAGCGCATTGGGCTGCATTCCCTTCCTGACCGATTTTCTGGGGTCTCAACCAATTCAGACATCCTGGCCGCTTCCAAGTTGGGGTTGGCTTGGTTGTAGACATCTTTGAAATTCTGGACCCCAGCTGGTTTTTCAGAGATCTGGCGTGCAGAGGTAGGGTTCACATCTGGTTGCTTGCTGGGGACAGGGTGCGCTCCC
>CAUYUJ010012758.1:387500-452209 GCA_963575745.1 Prorocentrum cordatum
CCAGAGGAGGAGGTGCCCGCTTCCCCGCTCAGGCCGCGGCAGCGTCCGCGGCCAAGACCGACGAGCCCGCCGCAGCGTGAGTGTCGCCGCGCGGCGCGCGCGCGACGCGGGCAAAGGCCGTCCGTTCCCTGGGGCGGCGGCTACCAGCAGGCCCGGCGAGCACCGGGGCCTCGGCCGAGGTTGGGCCGATCCTCCTCGATCCCGGAGCCCCTCGAGTCGTGAAAAATCACGGCCTTGATAGGGCCACACGAGACCACACGAGAGGGGAGGGGTCGGGCGGGGCTAGGACGAGGATAATTCCGTTCCAGAGCGTTCCGGAACGCTCTGAGAAGGCCGTGGCGCCAGATACATCCTGCAGAGCCGCAGGGTCTCAGAGATTCTCGATTCTATCCTTACCCGATGTTACCCTCGTCCTGGTTTCGTCGGAGGGGGGGGGCATCCACCCCCCCCATCGCCCATGCATCGCCGAGCGGGGCTGGTGCCCCCCACCCCACCCAGGAGCGAGGAGCGTGCGGTTTCGCCGTCGGGGGCCTGTCGCCGACCTGTCGGCGCTGCATCGCCGGTTCCCTTCGTCGGGGTCTGGGACCCAGCCGGTGGTGGGGAGAGCGCCTCGCGCGGCGGCGCCCAGCAGACCAGCCACAGCTGCAGGGAGCTGTGGTCCCCGACCCCGGGGGGACCCACTGGAGTCGGCGCTGTTGACAGATGAGCGAACCGAAGACATGTCGCCCCTACAGCACACCGCACCCCGCGCCCTGGCTTTGCGATTGAGAGATGTCGCGCGCGGCAAGGGGCGACAGAAAGTATGGCGCGCCCCTCCGCTGCGCGCGTCCGTTTTCAGTTCTAAGGCATTTCTGGAGCTTGCCGAGGCCCCCGAGTTAGTGGTGCAAGCACTTTTCCGTCATCCGCATCGCCCTCGGGAAATCGTAGATTCGATGGGCCTTCTCGAAGGGGATCAGTTGCCATGAAGGGCAGGGGTCCTGAGGGAGTCGGGTCACGGACCACTTAGACTTTCCCCCAGCATCAGTTCCTCGTCTTGAGCCGTACAGTCGAGCATCTGCTTAAGAAGCCTCCTCCCGAAAAGGTGGGCCAGCGTGTCTTAACCAATTTGCCTGACAGATGGCCAGTTTCTTGAGCACGTTCGCCCTTCCAGCGCTAAGGAACAGAAGTTGGCCCAGGCTTGTTTTGAGAAACTTTCGGGAAGCTGGCCCAGGTGTCTGAAATGGTGATTTTCTTGATCGCATTTTCGGCTGTACTTTGACGGCCCGAGGGGCGCGAACACGGCGAAAGATCCGAGTGTCCTCTTCTCTCCATCCAGGACCCGCTGCCTCCACGCAGACAGGGCCCACAGCTCTCCATCCCTCGGCCGCGCGCAGGAGAGGCCCTTCGTCCGAGAGACCTCTGGTGCGCGGCCTCCGAAAGAAATACGTTAACGAGTTCGCCGAAGGCGAAGAGCTCACTGAAGGCATGAGCAGTCGTGGAAGGCAACACAGCTGCCACTGAGGGCCAAAATCGTCGCACCCAAACTTGCCTCACTGAAGGCAGACACGTGTGTCTTCTGAATATGCTGCCTTCCGATGTTTTTGTTTGCCTTCAGCGGCGCCAAGCCCAATGCACGCGGGCCGCCACTGCCGCACCGCACGAAATGACACGGCAGGCCGCGCACCAAAGGCCACCCCCCTGCTTGGGGCTGCTCCCCGCGTGCGGCCGCACTCGCTTGCGCGGACGGGTGACCCTTGGCCAGAGTGACCCATGGTGCGGGCCCACGGAGTCCCCCCAGCAATGGCTGGCGCGCTTGGAGTTGGCCTCCCCGCGGCCCCCATGAAGTCGCGCACCGAAGGTCTCCCCTGCCTGGGATCACTCTTGCGTGCAGCCGACGACCGCCGTAGCATGGTCGGAGATTTTCGGCCGCGCGGCCTTCCAGGCCTGCGTGCTGCCCTGACGTCCGGGGGGCAGGTCGGGGGACGCCAGCTGGCCGCCCGCGCCGATCCTGGCCGGGCCGATCCCAGGCCCAGGATCGGTGCAGGTGCTTCCCTGGCCGAGCCCGGCGGGCGCCAACGTCGAAGAAGCAGGTCGGATATTCGGAGGTCCGCGCTGACGTCTCGGATCGAGGCTGGACACCCTTGGCGGCTCCTCCAGAGAGAGCGGACCTTAGCCCCGCCGCCGGGCCCATTCCTCGATACGTGGGCGCCTCCCGGCGCCGGGAGGCGTTGGGAAAATCAGCTACGCGAGCTGATTCTCAAACCCCCCCTTTGCTATCCCCCCCTTTCGCCCGGCCCGAGATGGGGGTCCAGCACCGATCCCGGTAATCCGCGCGGACCTCGAAAAGTGTGTACGCTGATACAGCTCTGTTCTGATGCACCGATCCTGGGCCCACCCAGACCTCCGAGGTCGCGCACTCTGGACAGCGTGGCTCCCCAGATGTCTGGACGACTTCCCCAGGACCGGCTTTTCATCCGAGTCATCTTGTTGACAGCCCTGGAGGCCGGTGAGGGTGCCCCGGAGACAGAAGCTTGCTCGACACCTTCCACCGTGGATTGTGCGTCGCAGCAAGAGGAGGCCTGCGCAGGATGGGCTTGACCAGGATCGGCGAGGGGGTCAGCGGGCGTCCCCCGAACAGGGGCCGCCCCGAGCGTGGGCGAGGCTCTGCAGATAGGTGCCCCCGAGGGCTTTCTGAGCGGCGCGAGCCGTGCGCTTGCCGCACGCGCGCCGCGGCAACCAGCCCCGCCTCACTCGAGGGGGTGGGCCTGGTCACAGGGGGGCAGGACGAGGAGGATCTGTGGCAAGAGTTTGTCCGTAACCATCGCCTGGGGGGGGTCGATATTCGGGGACCTCGGCAGCCGGTGGATATGGATGTTTTCGGGCCCTGACGGGGGAAAGGGAATAACAAATACCCCAAAAAGCAATTGTGCGATCCAACGTGGGCACGAAACAGTGTGCTTCTAGCAGTCTACGTTGTGAAATATATGTTGTGCAATACATGTGGTGCAATGCATGTGGTACAATCGATGTGGTGCCATATATGCGGTGCATTCGATGTTGTGCAATATAGGTTGCACAATCGATGTTGCGAACATATATGCGACCATGTAAGTCGTGCAACCTATGCGGTGCAATATGTATGATGCAGCTTGTGGTGAGCAATAGATGTGGAGCAATATATGTGGTGCACTAGGTGGTGTGCACTATGTGTTGTGCGATATACGCTGTGCACCATACGGTGTGCAACCCTTATTGAGCAATCTATGTGGTGCAACATATGTGGCGCATAATCGATGATGTGGAGCCATATAATCTATGTGGTGCAGCCTATGCTGGGCAATCTATGTGGTACAATATATGTAGTGCAACCTACGCGGTACAGTCCTCGTTGCGGCGACGAGGCGGCGACGGAGCGGCGACGGCGGCAACGCAACAAGGCGGCGGACCCGACAAACGAGCCCAGACGACGGGCGGCGACGAGGCGGCGACGTGGCGGCGACGGTGGCAACAAGGCAGCGGACCCGACAGATGAGCCCAAACGACGGGCGGCGACGGTGCGGCGACGGCGGCAACAAGGCGGTGGACCTGACAAACCAGCCCAGCTCGTTAGAAGAATAGCCTGGCGAAAGACCCAAGCAGTTGCAGTTGTGGGAACCGCAGTTGTAAATACATTATTCGGTGGAGCCGCCTGTGGGGCCACGAAACGTGTTAGTCGTGTGCCGAATTGAGCGGGGGGTCATGCGGGCCCTGCCATTGGAGCCTTCGGTGGAGCTCCCTATGGGGCCACGGAACGTGTGAGTGGTGTGCCGAAATGGGTGGTGGCGAGGCATGCGGGCCCTGCCACTGAAGCCTTCGGTGGAGCTCCCTATGTGGCCACGAAACGCGTGAGGGGTTTCCCGAAACTCGTTGTGGGGAGGCACGCGGGCCATGCAATCGGGGTATCCGGTCGAGCTCCCTATGGAGCCACGAAATGTGTGAGGGGTGTGCCGAATTTGGTGGTGAGGACGCATGCGGGCCTTGCAACTGAGGCCTTCGGTGGAGCTCCATATGGGGCCACGAAACGTGCGAGGGGTGTGCCGAGATGGGTGGTGGCGCGGCATCCGTGCCCTTCCACTGAGGCCTTCGGTTGAGCTCCTTATGTGTGCCGAAATGGGTGGTGGGGCGGCATGCGGGCCCTGCCATTGGGGCCTTCGGTGGAACCCCCTAGGGGCCACGAAACGTACGATGGGTGTGCGGAATTGATGGGGAAGCATGCGGGCCATGCCACTGAGGCCTTCGGTGGAGCTCCCCATGGGGCCACGAAACGTGTAAAAGGTGTGCCGACCTGGGTGTGGCGGACGCATGCGGGCGGTGGAATTGGGACCTCCGATGGCGGCCCCCTATGCGCCCCCTTATGGGGTGTACTGAAATTGGTGTGGCGGACGCATGCGGGCGGTGGCATTGGTGCTTTCGACGAAGCTCCCTATGGGGCCACGAAACGTGTGAGGGGTGTACTGAAATTGGTGTGGCGGACGCATGCGGACGGTGGCATTGGGGCCTTCGGTGGAGCTCCTTTTGGGACCACGAACCGTGTGAGGGGTGATGGGTGCGGCGGACGCATGCGGGCAGTGGCATTGGGGCCTTCCGTTGCGCTCATTGTGGGGCCACGAAACGTGTGAGGGTTGTGCCGAAATGGGTGTGGCGGGCTCATGCTGGCGGTGGCACTGAGGCCTTCGGTGGAGCTCCCCATGAGGCCACGAAACGTGTAAGGCGTGTTCCGACATGTGTGGCGGACGCACGCGGGCGATGATATTGGGGCCTTCGGTAGAGCTCCCATGGAGACACGAACCGTGTGAGGGGTGCGCCGACATGGGTGTGGCGGACGCATGCCGGCGGTGGCATTGGAGCATTCGGTGGCGCCCCCGTATGGGGTCTCAACGTGTGAGGGGTGCGCCGACGTGTGTGGCGGACGCATGCGGGCGGTGGCATTGGTGCCTTCGACGGAGCTCCCTATGGGGACACGAACCGTTTGAGGGGTGCGCCGACATGGGTGTGGCGGACGCATGCCGGCGGTGGCATTGGAGCATTCGGTGGCGCCCCCGTATGGGGTCACAACGTGTGAGGGGTGCGCCGACGTGTGTGGCGGACGGATGCGGGCGGTGGCATTGGTGCTTTCGACGAAGCTCCCTATGGGGCCACGAAACGTGTGAGGGGTGTACTGAAATTGGTGTGGCGGACGGATGCGGTCGGTGGCATTGGAGCCTTCGGTGGCGCCACCTTATGGGGTCTTGCAACGTGTGAGGGGTGTGCTGACATGGGTGGTGAGGAGGCATGCGGGCTTTGCCATTGAGGCCTTCGGTGGAGCTCCCTGTTGGGCCACGAAACGCGTGAGTGGTGTGCCGAAATGGTGGGCATGCGGAGGGCAGAGGCACGGATGGGAGAAGAGAGGAGGGGGAGGAGGAGAGGAGGCGGGAGACGCGGGGCGTTGTCTCTTCAAAACGAGGGCCCGACACCACAGGATGGTCGGGAATCAATCAGGTCCCCTTACGTGCAAGCACTGCTTGTTGTGAATGTATATGAGGATGGTGATGGTGATGGCGATGTTGACGACGACGATGACGTTAATGTTGATGCTGATGCTGATGTTGTTCATGATGATGATGATGATGATGATGATGATGATGATGATGATGGTGATGGTGATGGTGATGGTGATGATGATGATGATGCATGTTGATGGTGATGCTGATGATGATGACGACGACGATGGTGATGATGATGATGATGGTGGGTGGTGATGGTGTTGCTACTGTTGCCGATGCTGGTGCTGATAGTGATGGCGATGATGCTGACGATGGTGATGATGATGATGATGTTGATGCTGCTGGTGATGATGATGATGGTGGTGATGATGATGTCGATGTTGATGCCGATGATGCTGATGATGATGATGATGGCGGCGATGGTGATGATGATGATGATGGTGGTGGTGGTGATGATGTTGATAGTGATGATAATGACGATGTTGATGATGATAATGGTGACGATGATTATGGTGATGATGGTGGTGATGCTGCTGATGACGGCGGTCAAGGTAATGATGATGATCGTGGTGATGTTGATGATGGTGGTGGTGATGATGATGATGTTGATGATGATGGTGGTGAACATTATGATGATGATAATGATGGTGGTGGTTGTAGTGGTGGCATTGATGATGATGATGATGATGGTGATGGTGATGATGATGATGATTTGAGGATTCCTCATGGGGCTCATCGCGGCCGTCTTGGGGCTGTCTTGGCCTCCTGAGAGGCAGTCCTGGGATTCATTTGGGTCCGTTGTGGGGCCTTCTTACGCCGTCTTGAGGCTCTCTTGAGCAGTTTTGTGGCGCTCTTGGCCGTATGGTGAGTGTCTGGGGGCAGCCATGGGCCGTCGAAAGCCTCGTAAGGCAGTCGTTGGTCCCACGGAAGGCCCTCTTGGGCCGTTTTGGGACCGTCTTAGATGCCTTTTGGGCCATCACGGGGTCCGATTGGGCAATCATGGAACCCTCTTGGGAACCTCTTGGGCCGTCTCGGGGCCATCGTGGAGGCCTCTCGGGTCGTCTTGAGCTGACGGAAGCCCGAAAAGGCGAGGAGGAAAACATTCAAGCATTCAATGGAACACAATGATGTGGTTTCTTCGGGCCCTGCTGGAGGTCCTCTTGTGGCCCTGATGGAGGCATTTTGGGCCGTCTTGAGGCTATGCTCGGCCGCTTCGGGGCCATCTTGGGCCGTCTACGAGGTATCTTGGGCCACCGTGATTTCCTTAGTTGCCTGCATGAGCCGTCGTGGAAGCTCGGGACGCGGGCATATCGTTGTGTCACGAGCAGTCGTGGCCTCGGGAGCAGATCCATCTTTTTTCAAAAGGTCGTGGCCTTATATACTGACTGAGTGCGCAGCGACTTGACGCGCCTTCAGACAGGGCTGGCAAACACGGGGCTGGAGGCCCCTCTACCCCAGGTTTGCTCCCAACTTGTCGGGAGCGTTCTGCCGAGATCCGAGGCGTGGAGCATGAGCTACTGGGCGCCGGAAGTCGGGCACCGATTCTAGCAAGGGGGAAGGTGCGAATCGCCGGGGATGTCAGAAAATATGCCCGAGCGCGCCGCGCCTGCCATACGGCCCCCAAGGTAGACGACCCAGATAAGCAAATGCAGCAGTGGGCAGAGGAGGGAACGACAGCTGGGGACCGGGATGAACCCGGAGCCGGGGGAGTGAGGGCGGGGGAGTGCACGCCGCCAGATGCGGATAGAGGAGGAGGATCCCCTTTATAATACAGAAACCCTACCAGGCAGCACTTGGCATTTTACGACGCATCAACGCGCCAGGGGGGCACAGTTGCTGACATACACCTACATTTGTATATATGTATATGTATTACACCTGAGAAAATCAAATCAGTGGATGATTTCAAAATTGATACTATGGGTCTTGAGATCGATTGTGAGATCGATAATGAGATCGATAGTGTAATCGATGGTGAGGACGATTGTAAGGTCGATCGTGAGACCGAGAGTGAAATCGACTTTATGATATCGATAGTGAGATCGATCTCGAGAGCGCTCATGCTATCTCTAATGAGATCGATGGTGAGATCGATAGAGAAGTGGGTAATGAGATCGATGGTGAAACCGATCGATAAGAAGATCGACCAGGAACCCGAAAACCCGGGAACCTCGCCGCCTTCCGAAATCGGCCTGGAACCGGGAACCCAGGAACCCGGGAACCCAGCCTGCCACCAAAATCGGCGGGGAATTTTCGCCAAATCCTTCAATTTTCGCGAGGACCCTTCCAGTGCAAGCACAGATTGGGGAAAATATATAAATATACAAATACATACAGACAGACAGAAAAACAGAGATGCAGGCAGGCAGGCAGACAGACTGGCAGAGAGACAGACCAGACAGACAGACAGACAGACAGATAGACAGACACATACATGCATACGTACGTACATGCATACGTGCATGCATGCATACATACGTAGATGTGTACATGCGCGCATGCATACATGCATGCTTGCATGCATACATACATATATGCATGCATAAATTCATGCATGCATGCACACCTACATAAATGCATGCATAGATACATAATTGCATGCATGCATATATGCATACATGTTTGCATATATACATGCATGCATGCGTACAGACATGCATACAGGCATGCATACAGACCTGCATATCTACCCATATACCTACCGACAGACCTACATGCATACATACATACATGCACATATGCATACATACATGCATGCATGCGTGCATGCGTACAGACATGCAAACATGCACACTTACCTACCCGCCGACCTACCGACAGACCTACATACACACATACATACACACATACATGTATACATACATGCGTGCATGCATGCGTAAAGGCATGCATGCATGCATACAAACCTACAGACCTACCCACCGACCTACTGGCAGACCTACATACATACATGCATGCATACACACATGCATACATGCATACACGTATGCATACAAACATGCATCCATGAATGCCTACAGACATGCATACATGCATACATACCGACATACCTGCCTACTTACGTGCCGACATACCTACATACATACATACACACATGCATACGCACCTGCATATCTACATGCATACATGCATGCATGCGTACATACATACAGACACACATGCATACATGCGTACATAGTTACATGCATGCATGCATACCTGAACTCATATATGCATACAGACCCTACCAGGCAGCACCTGGCAATGTACGACGCATTAACGCTCCAGGGGAGCAGGGTTGCGGACATGCATCGACACGTATAGTTTATATGTATATGCATATATATACAGATGTACATACATGCATACATGCATACATACATATATGTGCTGTACATGTGTAAATATATGATTTATGTGTGTGCAAACATACAGACCGACAGACAGACAGGCAGACAGACAGGCAGGCAAGCAAGGAGACAGACAGACAGAAAGACAGAGACAGACCATACAGACAGACAGACAGATTGACAGACAGACACATGCATACATGCATACATGCATGCATACATGTATGCATACATATATGCATGCATGCGTACATACATACCTACAAGCATACAGATAAGCGTGCACGCATACATACATGCATATACATGCATGCATGAATGCTCACCTATATACATACGTAGACACATGCATACATACATGTATGCATACATACGTGCATGCATGCGTACAGCCATGCCTACAAGCGTAGCTGCCTACACACCTACCAACTTATCTACCGACATACAATCATCTATGCATGCACACCTACATATATGCCTGCATACATACATACACACAACCGTACACGTGTGCATACATACATGGATGCATGCGTGCAGACATGCCTACAAGCATACCTACCTACACACCTACCCACCTATCTACCGACATGCCTACATACATGCTTTCATACATACATGCTTACATACACACAGACATGCATGCACACATACAGGTATGCATACATACATGCATGCATGCATGCATACATGCGTACAGACATGCATACATTCATACATACCTACAGACCTGCACACCTACATATCGACATACATGCATACATTCACGTATGCATACATGCATGCATCCATACATGCACGCATGCATAGAAACATGTATGCACACGTGCATGCATGCATGCGTGCAGACATGCCGACATGCATACATACCTGCATACCTACCCACCTGTGTACCGGCAGACCTAAATACATACATGCATGCATGCATGCATGTGTATCGACATGCATACATGCATACATACCCACAGATCTACATACCTACCGACAGACTTGCATACAGACATACAGACATGCATACATACATACACACACCTAAATACATGCATGCATATATGTGTGCATACATGCATACATGCATACATGCATGTGAATATAGATAGGCATACATATAGGTCCACATTGATTTCCATATTCACCGCATGCCGAGGCCCCCACAGATCGATGCCCCAGGCGGTGGTTTGTGAATAAATCCCCTCCTCGCAGAGGAGGCGACGGAGGAGGAGTAGGAGGAGGCGGCGGTGGCGGCGGCGGCGGCGGTGGAGGCGGAGGAGGCGGAGGAGGAGGTCAAGGCGGCAAGCGTGTGCGAGCACGCTCACGCAAGCGCGTGTGCTGAGAGCAGATGCCGCCGCTGCGACCGCTGGTGAGAGCACACGCTGATCCCCATCCAACGCCGAGGAGGAGGAGGAGGAGGAGGAGGAGGAGGAGGGATGAGGAGAAGGAGGAAAGCGGCCGCTTCGGAGGAAGGAAAGAAGGAAGGAAGGAAGGAAGGAAGGGAACGAGGGGGGGAAGAGGGAGGCAGGGAGAAGGGAGGAAGGAAGGGGAGGGAGAGGAGGGAGAGAGCTGTTTTGGAGGAAGGATGGGAGGAAGGGAAAAAAAAGAGGGGAAGGAGGAGGCATGGGTACGAGGAGGATGAGAGGGATGAGGGTGGGAGGGGGGCGTTTTGGAGGACGGGAGGGAGGGATGAGGAGGAGAAGGGACGATCGATTAGGTTACCAAAATAACCTAAAGCCCAGCGGACTTGTGACCTCGGAGGAGGTGGAGTAAGGGGGGCGTTTCGGAGGAGATAGAAGGAAGGAAGGAAGGGAGGGAGGGAGAGAGGGCAGGAGGGAGGAAGGAGGATGAATGGGAAGGAGAGGGAGGAGGAGCGCACACTATGTTTCGGATACCGATTAATTGTTTCATAGGTCAGAATATGAAGCAAAGAAAGTCCAGGGGGGACGCGATGATGTAGGAGTGCTATATCAGAGGCGGTCCTCCTCCCTCCTCTTCTCTCTCTCCTCCCCCACCACCCCTTTCACCTTATCCCTCCACCACCGTCCCCTCCCCCCCTCCCCTTCTCCCCACTCCTCCCACTCCTCCCCCTCCTCCTCCTCCTCCTCCTCCTCCTCTCCTCCTCCTCCTCCTCCTCCTCCTCCTCCTCCTCCTCCTCCTCCTCCTCCAGTGTTTCCTCCGCCTCCTGCTCCTGCTCCTGCTCCTCCTCCTCCTCCTCCTCCTCCTCCTCCTCCTCCTCCTCCTCCTCCTCCTCCTCTGCCTCTTCCTCCTCCTCCTCCTCCTCCTCCTCCTCCTCCTCCTCCTCCTCCGTCATCCTTGGCAACCGCAGGAGGAGGGGGAGGAGCAAGAGTTCAATCTCCAGGTTTCTTCAGGATGATGGTTGCTGACGAGGGGGTAGGCCTGCACGAGGTTTCTCTTGCAGCGGGGTGGACGACGAGATGCACGCCTTGCGCAAACTCCATCTTATGCGTTGTAACAGACCTTCGGCTCCAGGGAAAATAGCTGTTCATCGGCTCCAGGGAAATAGCTTTTCATTCGTGCTCAACCCTAAAGTGGAAGGATGAGGATTCGAAGTAGTGGTCCTGGGGCACCTCAAAACCCCGTCAGTGTGCCCAGCTTGTCGATGTCACCACCCTGAGAAGCACGATGGTCGAAAGCGTCCGTCGTGGTGTGCACTCAAGGTCCGTATAATCCCAGGGCGAGACGAACGCGTGCGCGGGGGGGGTCTCAGCAACGCAGCTTGCAGTGGATCATGGGCAACGCTCAGGGGGCACAGGCTCAGGGCATAGTCCACCCCGCCCAGAGCGTGCTGATTCGCTATCGCGGGCCCATCGCCGATATATCGGCGATGTGCAGCCGATGACAAGTCGGAGTCTCCCCTCCCAATAAGCCGTTCCCCCTTGTCGTTCCCACTCAGTGGAGGAGGAGGAGGAGGAGGAGGAGAAGAACCAGAGTAAACCCAAGATTCATCAGCGACTTTGGCATAAATCCTCCCTCCAAGCTCCCTTTTCATACGCCCCTACAAGGACTCATATCCACTGGGGGAAGTGCCCGTTTGGAGACAACCGTTTGAAGACCCTAAAGCGTGCCAGAACATATATCCTGGAATTTCAGTGCCACGAATCAGCGAATCAACTTGACTGTTGCGTCTTGACGATCCTGAATCGCTCAAGAACACCAGTCCTGCGACTTCAGCACCGCGAATCAGCATAACTGTTACGCCCTGGCAATCCGAAGTCGCTCCAAAACACCGTTTCTGGTGCGCTAACCGTGGGAATCCGTAAGAATCTTGCAAATGTGAATTACGAATTTGTGTGCGCGGCCTTAACACGAGAGCCACATTTGAGAAAGGAGCCGCCCCCAATCCGTGAAACACTTGTAGCTGTTTTAAAGACAAGTGTGTGCGGCGCGAGGGCGAGTGCCATATTTTGAAAAGCGCCCGTCCTCAAATCCGCGAAACTCTTGCAAGTGTTTAAAGCGAATGATGCGTGCGGTGCTAAGGCGAGAGCCACCATTTCGAAGTCGCCCACCATCGATGAAAATGCTGCCAACTCTTTATGTTTCAGGATCATAAGTAGTAAGGAAGTCTCAGGCGAAACGCCCGGCCCACCCTTCCGACTGGCCTCGTGGTGCGACAGGAAGGAGTTATTTGTAAGGAAGAGGAATGGAGCAGGAGGAGGAGGAGGAGGATCCTCCCGATTCCATTTGGAACGCCGGCCCCCGCCAACCCGACGACGGGCTCAGGGGGCGGCTATGACGCAGGGCGGCCCCTCCGCGGCGACCCTCTTTTTGTTTGAAGTGCGCCCGAGCGGGCGATCTGCGTCTGGGAGTCGTCGGTCTTGCGGTTTTCATCGCAGGGCAAAACAAGGGTGTCCACAGTTCGGTCTATCGTCGGAGGAGGGCCAGTCGAAACAGCCGCGGCCCGCTCTGGGGTTGTTTGTCATTTTGGGGCATCCTGGAGGCTTCTCGTCGCCACGGCTGGGTCCGCCTTGGAACACGGGTCAGGATTGACCCCAGAGATGTCTGGGGACCAATTTTAACCGGATGTGGGCTGGGCAAGGGAGCCGCCATTGTCTACATTGGCCTTCCTCCGGAAAGGATTTCTGCGAGTCGCTCGGTTTGGCTGCCTTACGGTCGGTTGCGTCAGGTCGGTCCGGTTCGGTCGGCTGTTAAGCAGTTGTTGCGTCGCTGCGCCCTCCTAAATTGCTTGGGGTCTGTCGGTTTCGGTCGGCCTCGTTTTCGCTGTCGGCTCGGCTAGTTTCCGGCCGTGCTGTCGCCGTGGACGGCGCCGTGCGAATCTCCAAAATTCCCCAAGCAGTGCTTGCATTGAGATGTTCTTGCTTGATTCGTGAGGAATCGGCCGGGGTCTCGGGTTTTCGCCCAGAGCCGCCCATGGCCACTTCGTGGCCGCCTCGTGCGTTGGCTGTTGTTTCCAGGCTTTCGCTGGTTGCCCGCCCATGCCCGCCTCAGATTTCCCCACGCATTCAGCTTGCACACAGATGCTGCACCCGATGTGTTGCACCACATAGTTTCTGCATAACATAGGCCTAGGCTGTACCCTATGCTTGACAGCTACAGGATTCAGTGCATGTGTCGCGCCCTGAACATATTGCATCACATGTGTTGTACCCCATACCCTGCACCACGTAGAAAGCAGCGCGCACATCGAATCGTACACAGATTGCACCACAAAGATTGCACATCGAGAGTGCAAGAGCCCACTACTTGTGGATCCACACTGGCAAACACTTATGCCTATGGCAGGCTGCTAAGAGCGGCGCGTTACGTTCTGCTCCGCGCTCCTCGAGGCTTGGGCCTCTTGCTACAGTTGGGGGGACGAGGCGAGAAGCATATTCTTAAAGCAATGTATCGAATGGCCTTCGGTCCATCCCGCCACCGTGCCTGGGTTGTGGGTATGAAGCTTATTGGATGTTCGTTGGGATCTCGTGGGAGACCTCTCGGGGGCCAGTCTGAGGCAGTTCGGAGACCTCTTGGGGGTAATTTGGAGGCCTCGGGGGGCACCTGTTGGGCCTCTTCGGGGCCTCTTGGGGTCTCTTTGGGCCTCTTGGGGGCCGGTTTTGGCCTCCTGGGGGCTTCTTTCTTGGGGTGGAAAGCTCGGATTTTCGGTGCGTGTTCTCTCTCTTGGAGGAGGTGGTGGAGGAGGAGGAGGAGGAGGAGGAGGAGGAGAAGGAGGGGTGAGCACCGTGAGGGCTCACGGCGGTGGTCAGTCTGCCCTTTGTCCGTCGAGTAGCGCCAGCGCACAACTACGACGCTGTGAAGTCTCTTCCTCCCGGACGCCCCCTCCTCATCCTCCTCTTCCTCTGCCTCCTCCTTCTCCTCCTTTTCCTCCTCCTCCGCCTCATCCTCCTCCTCCGCCTCCTCCCCCTCCTCCTTCTCAAGCTCCCTTCTCCTTCGCATTCGCTCTCCCTTCCCATTCGTTCCTCTCCCTTCCCATTCGCTCCTCCGTCCCCTCCTCATCCCACGCCCCTTCCTCTGCCTACCCCTCCTGCTCCTTTTCATCATCGTTTTTCTCTTCTCCTCCTCTTCCCCAGCTGCTCCTGTATGATCATCATCCTCGCCCTCCTCCTCCCCCTCCTAATCATGTCTCTCCTACTCTTCCTTCTCCTCCTCATCCTCCTCCTCCTCCCTCCTCCTCTTTCTCCTCATTGTCCTCCTCCTCCTCCTCCTCCTCCTCCTCCTCATCCCCCATCCTCCTGCTCCCCCTCCTAACTCTCGTATTCCCCCCTGTCACGGGCACCCCTCGTTCTAACCAAGTTCTGAAGGTTCTTGGTTGTGTGTTGGGGAGTAGGTTGCTTCGCTCTCCTGGGCCGCCGGACAAAAACGACTCGGGATGAAAAGCCAGCATTGGGGAAAGGGTCTGGATTTTCAAAAACCACATATTAAAAAATAGTTTGGCGAAGGACCCAACCATATGCAGCTGCGAGTACCGCAGGGTATGGCCCTCTCCCCGACACTAGCGCGCTGCGAAAGGGACAGCAATTGAGGCTGGCTGACTGGCTGGCTGGCTCAGCGCGGATGAGGGCCGCCAAACGCATCAGGGGTGCGCCGACATGGGCGCTGTGCCGACATACGAACCCTGCCATTCGGGCACTTGTGCTCCCTATGGTGCCCGAAACGTGTGAGGAGTGTGCCGAGATGCGCGCGGTGCCGCTACGCGGGCCCTGCCATCCGGGCGTTCGGTGGGGCTCCCCATGGGGCCACGAAACGTGTGAGGAGTGTGCCGAAAATTTGCGCGGTGCCGCCACGCGAGCCTTGCAATTTGGGCCTTCGGTTGGCCACAAAACGAGTGAGTGGTGTGCCGAATTGGGCGTGGTGCTGCCATGGGAACCCTGCCATTCGGGCCTTCGGTGGAGCTTCCCATGTGGCCACTTAACGTGGGAGGGCTGTGCCGAAATGGACATGCGGAGGGCAGAGGAAGAAGGGAGGAGGGGGATGAGGAGGAGTGGGCCGTGGTGCTGCTGAGTCAGAGCGGGGACCTCAGCACAACAGGATGGTTGGAAACAAGGCGTCGGGCCTCTGGGTCCAGGCTGCCCTCGCCCCTCGTCTGGGCGGCACTGAACACCCTCGCTCAGAGCGCTCTTCCGTGGAGGTCCCTGGGGTATACTGGAGGCCGCTGGAGGTCCCCACGCGGTTTTAGGCGGAACGACGACGACGACGACAACGACGACGACGACGACGGCGACGGCGACGGCGACGGCGACGGCGACGGCGACGGCGACGGCGACGGCAACGGCGACGGCGACGGCGACGACGACGACGGCAACGGCGACAACGACGACGGCGCCTGCCCTCACCCGAGAGCGGGTAGGGCCCGCGCCGCCGGCACAGCCGCCGTTGGCGCAGGCGGGCAGGGGGAGGGGGGGCGCCTTCTCTTATCCCTCTCCTTTGTGTTTCTTCCTCTGTTATTTCTCTCTCTCTGTCTCGCTCTCTCTCTCTCTCTCCCTCTCTCTATTTCTGTCTCTCAGCGTGGTCGCATTCGACATGCGCCCTGTCTGTTCCTCTCCCTCTTCTTCGCCCTCTCCTTCTCCATCTCTGTCTCCCCCTCTTGACGTGGTCGCGCTCGGCGCGCACTTCTCCATATTCTTATGGTTCCTGAGCCGTGTCCGGTAACAGGACGCGCTTTTGGTGGCCCACCCCCGTCTTTGTCTGCGTCTCTGTCTCTCAATTAATTTGACTCCTCCAATGCCGCATCATCCGCCTCTTCCTCGGGTTCGATCAGGAACGTTGCCACCCCACCCCACCCCAGAGCGGCGGCCGCCGCTGGACGGGATCAAGCTAGGCAGATGTAAAGTAGAGTGAGGAAAGCAGAGCCCTCCGGCGGGCGGGGCATCTGACTCCCCCGCGATGCTTGGAGGGGGGGGAGGAAGGAGAACGACGGGACGTGGGGGAAAGCTCAAAGCCCAAGGGAGTTGGAGAAAGGAGGGGGAGGAGGTGGACGAGGAAGAACGAACAAAACATAGCCTGGCGAAGGACCCGACCATATGCAGCTGTGGGTTTCGCAAGACAGGTGGGAACTAAGGGAAAGGTTAGCAAAGAGGATCAAGGCGCACGTGACAGGGACGGAGCGACGTGACATTGCTGACGGGGTCGCAGGGGTCGGCCGTGACGGGTTACATCTGGATGTAAACTATGGCTGATTTGCGCGGTTGTCGGCGCGGCATTGGGCAGCAGTAGGCAGAGGGGTGTCCCGAGATAGGCGCCGTCACACACGCGAGAGTCCTCGCTTGGGGGCCTCAGGTGGAGCTCCCTAAGGAGCCACGAAACGTACCAGGGGCGCGCCGAAAGATTGCGGAGAAGGCATGCACAGCCATTGGGGCCATATGTGGAGCCCCCTTTGGGGCCACGAAACATGTGAGTGGTGCGCCGAAAATAGTGTGGAGAGTGGAAGAGGCATGCGGACCTGGCCACTGGGGCCTTAGATGGAGCTCCGTATGGAGCCACGAAACATGTGAGGCGTGCGCCAGAATTGTGCAGATAAGGCATGCGAACCTAGCCACTGGGGCCGTAGGAGGAGCTCCCTATGGGGCCACGAAACGTGTGATGGGTGCGCCGAAATGGTGTGGAGAAGGCATGCGATCCTCGCCACTTGGGCCTTCGGTGGAGCCCCTACGGGGTCACGAAACGTGTGAGGCGTGCGCCGAAATGGCAGAAAAGGCGTGCGGGGCCTGCCACTCTGGTCACAGGTAGAGCTCGCCAGGCGGCCACGAAACGTGTGAGGAGTGCGCCGAAATCGTATGGACAAGGCATGCGAACCCAGCTACTGAGGCCGTAGATGGAACTCCCTATGGCGCCACGACGCGTGCGAGGGGTGCGCCGACATGGTGCGGAGAAGGCACGCAAACCCATGCATGGGGGTCTTACGTGTAGCTCCCCATGGCGCCACGACACGTGCGAGGGATTCGCCGAATGATTCTGAAGAAGGCGTGGGAACCCAGCCATTGGGGCCGTAGGTGGATCTCCCCATGCGCCACGAAGGGTGCGAGGAATGCGCCAAAATGGTGTGAAGCAGGCATGCGAACCCAGCCGCTGGGGCCTGAGGTGGAGCTCCCTACGGGGCCACGAAACGCGTGAGGGGTGCGCCGAAGCAAAGACCGCGGGGGGCACAGGCAGGGAGAGGGAGGAGGGGGGAGGAGAGGAGAGAAGGACGTGGGGCGCTGCTGATTCAAATCGAGGACCCAACACCACTGGATGGTTGGGAACAAACAAACCTACATAAATGTAGAATTCCAGAGATCCGCGCCGATTCTTTGGATCTCTGCTGGATTCCTTGCCCTGGCGCGCGAAGTGCGCCAGGGCCAGGGGATACGCCAGAGGCGCCGCCAGGGGAGTTCAGCGCCGATCCAGAAAATCGGCGCGGGCCTCCGAAAGATTATGCACACGTCGATGTTGATTCCTCTGCTCTCTCTCTCTCTCTCTCTCTCTCTCCGTCCTCGCGTGTCGGTCGCCTGGCGGCTGCCGCTTGCCCTGGGTCGGGGATCGAGGGCTCACGGGTTCGAGCGTCCAGGATCCAGGATTTTGATCGTGTCCGGTCGTGCATGGGTTTCCAGGAGACTTCCCGAGGCTACGTCCGAATTTGGCTCGACGTCTTGGCCACAGCGCAGAGAAATCCGA
Source organism: Prorocentrum cordatum (assembly GCA_963575745.1). Taxonomy (NCBI): domain Eukaryota; class Dinophyceae; order Prorocentrales; family Prorocentraceae; genus Prorocentrum; species Prorocentrum cordatum. The sequence continues at coordinate 405,454 of CAUYUJ010012758.1, forward strand.
CATTCGATTTTCCGGGTCATTGGCGCCGTTGCTTCAGAGATTTCTGAGCGCCTTTGGAGGTCATCGTCGCCAAAGTTGGAGGCGGCTCGGAAAGTTTGCCAGGACTGACTCCTCGAAGTCCAGGGATTGATTCATTAGCAGCGTTTCGCCAGAGGTTCCTAATAGTAGTAGGAGAAGACCGCAGCAGAGTCCGACAGGGGGAGCGGGGAGCTCGAGGCCGCTTGGTCCATGCTGCCGTTTCGCTTGAAATTTCTCACCAGTTATTCCAGAATTGTGTTCTCGAGTCAATGTTGGCTACATGTTCGGCCCCTGTAGCACATTTGCTAAGGTGCGCTTGACGGTGCGTGTCCCAGGAATCCTTAGGAATACTCAGGAATGCACGTTTTCACTAGCCGACCTTCTATTCGACCCGCCTTTTCACCGTTGCTGCTGTTAGACTGTTCTGCTGGAGTAGTTCTTCAGGCTTCGCGGCTTCGCGTATCCCCACCAGACCGTTCAGATACATTGCCCATGAGACGCTGACGGGAAAAGGGGCGAAGAAATACATGTAGTGAAACAAAGCTCGGCGGATCCATGGAGAACAGAGGCGGGGGGAGGAGGAGGATGAGGAGGAGGAGGAGGAGGAGGAGGAGGAGGAGGAGAGGAGGAAGAGGAGGTGGAGGAGAGGAGGAGAGAGGAGGAGAGGAGGAGGAGGAGGAGGCGTGCGGGCCGCGTCCGACTGCGCTGGCGTGCTACTTGTGAGTTGTGAGGAGGAGGAGGAGGAGGAGGAGGAGGAGGAGGAGGAGGAGCAGGATGAGAAGGAGGAGGCAAAACGCATGTTGTGGCCCTCGTGGGCGCTTTTGGGGGGCTCTTGGGCGTTTTGGGTGCCCTCTTAGGAGCCGTGGAGGGGGGCCCCCCTGGGGCTATCAAAATCGCCTCTTGAGGCGCTTTCGGGCCGATCTTGGGCTCTCTGAGGGCCGTTTGGGGGCTCGAAGAGAAGTGAAGATGTGACGGTTTTTGTTTAGCCAATTTCCTACTCGACCCACATCTTCACTTCTGTTGTTATTGCAGTGTTTTGCTGGTGTCAGAAGCACTGCCCACGAGACGAAGACACACATGTACTGAAACAGAGCTCGGCGGATCCATGGAGAGAGGGGCGAGGGGAGGAGGAGGATGGAGGAGGAGGAGGAGGAGGAGGAGGAGGAGGAGGAGGAAAGGAGGAGGAAAGAGGAGTAGGAGGAGGAGGAGAGGAGGAGGAGGAGGAGGGGGAGGAGGAGGAGGAGGAGGAGAAGGAGGAGGAGGGAGGAGGAGGAGGAGGAGGAGAAGGAGGAGGAGGAGGAGGAGAGGAGGGAGGAGGAGGAGGAGGAGGGGCAGGAGGAGGACGAGGAGGAGGAGGAGGGGGGAGGAGGACGAGGAGGAGGAGGAGGAGCAGCAGCGGTCGGTCTATTGAAACCCGCTGGCTTGGCTCGATGCCGGGGTCTCTGGCAGGAAGCTTTCTTCTTGAACCTGCCGGCCTGGTAATTGGACTGCCGAGGTCGCCCTCCAGCCGCTTCTCCACGTCCCTCTCTGCCGCTGCTCACTCGGGCGCCTCGGGCGCCGTCGGCGGCGGCCGCTGCTTCGCCGCCTGCTCAGCGCTCTGGCGGCCGCGGCGCGCGAGGGCGACCGCGGCCGCCGCAACGCCCAGCGCGCAGGCGGCGGCGCCCAGCCGGGGGCCCGACTGCGCCGCCTCGGACAGCCCGAGCGCTGCCTTCGATTCGACCGTGGAGTAGACGGAGGAGAGGCGCTCAGGCATAGCTTCTGCTGCGTTGATCTCCGCGGCCATGTCGCTTGTCTCGAAGTCGAAGACGAACTCGGGGTCGGCGCCTGCTGCCTCCTTGGGGCAGGCGTGCGCGTGAACGGTGGCGCCGCCCGTCGTGGTAGCGTCGGACTCGTCACCTTGGTGCGCGACCAGGCACAACCCCGTGAGCTCGTTCTAGATGTAGCCGTTGCCCAACAGGTTCCGCTTCTGGTTGCCATGGGAGCTGGGCTTCTCCTTGGCCGCGTCGTTGGATCAGCAAGTCCACAATTGGATATCGGCCTCTTCCTTGAGGTCGCCGACCTTCTGGCGCCTGCCGCCTGGCGTATCCGAACCGTCCTCGCACAAGGCCTTGATGTCGATGCAGAACTATGCGTTGTCGTCCTCGCGACCGGCAACTTTGTTCTTGATGCGACCGGCAGTTTTGTTCTTGATGCGATCCACCAGCAGCCCTCGAAAGTTGCGACAGCTTCGCAGATCGCAGCCCCCCAGGGACGGCGAGGTCCTGCTCAGATCTGCGCGGTGTCTCACTCGGCTGGACACACCAGAAGCCCTCGAAAGTGGCGACAGTTTCGCAAGTCGCAGCCCACCAGGGACGGCGAGGTCTACCTCAGGTCTGCGCGGTGCCTCACTCCGCTGGACCCACCAGCAGCCTTCGAAAGTGGCGACAGTTTCGCAGATCGCAGCCCCCTTGGGATGGCGAGGTCCCGCTCAGATCTGCGCGGTGCTTCACTCCGCTGGACCCACCAGCAGCCCTCGAAAGTGGCGACAGTTTCGCAAGTCGCAGCCCCCCAGGGACGGCGAGGTTCCGCTCAGATCTGCGCGGTGCCTCACTCCGTTGGACCCACCAGCAGCCCTCGAAAGTGGCGACAGTTTCGCAGATCGCAGCCCCCCAGCGACGGCAGGATGCACACACAAGGGGAACGCACGAAGCAAGAGGAGACAAGAGGGAAGCGGGAGACAGGAGGCGGGAGGAAGGAAGAAAGGAAGGACGCGCGAGCAGTGCTCTATTCAAAACGAATACCCAACCAAGGAGGGTTGGGAAAAAATGCCGACAAATTCACTGATGGATGGAAGGTGGTTTTCAAGATGTGGCTCTCGCCTTGGCGCCGCGCACATCCGTTTTTCCAAATGTGTTTCTCGGATTGAGGGCGGGTGGTTTTCAAAATGTGGTTCTCGCTTTAGCGCCGCGCACGTTCGTTTTAAAAACGCAACAGCTTCACGGATTGAGGGCGGCTCGTTTTCAAAATGTGGTTCTCGCTTTAGCGTTGCGCGCATTCGTTTTTAAGATTTACCAGAGTTTAACGGATTGAGGGGGGCTCGTTTTCAAAATGTGGTTCTCGCCTCAGCGCCTCGCACATTCGTTTTGAAAATTTGCACAAGAGTTTCACGGTTGCCCACGGTCAACGTAACAGAAATGGCAGGTTGGAAAGATTCCAGCTTATGAGGGCGCAACAGTTGCGTTGATTCACGGTGTTGACGTCTCAGGAATTGTTGTTTGGCACGGTTCAGGATCGTCAAGACGCAAGAGTCAGGTTGATCCGTGGCGTTGGAGTCCCGAGAATAATGTATTGGCATGTTGCAGGGTCTTCAAGCGGTTGTTTTCCAACGAGGCAGCTCCCTCAGTGGATCTGAACCCTTGTATGGGGCCTACGAAGGAGGAGCTTGGAGGGAGGGTTTACGTCAACATATTTGATGGCTCTTGGGTTTACGCTGGCCCTCCTCCTGGAGCTCCTGTGTTGGTGGAGGGAGGGGGGGGGCTCTGCTCCGTTCGAAGCGCAGCAGGATGCAGGTGGATTCTGAATCAGGCCCATCGGCGGGGGCTGGGCGTGCAGGGTCCTCCTGCTTTCTCTCCCCCTGTCTCTCGTCCTCGGTCCATCCTTTGGTTGCGCCGCCTGTTTCCCCAGATTTTCTAGTGTACAAGTGTGACTTTCCCCCGGACATCTCGAAGTGCTGGAGCTCCGGTGTTGGTGGAGGGGGGGAGGCGGGGGGCGGGCTTCTCGGAGCACAGCCGCTCTGGCTCACAAAATAAAGAAGGGCTCAGGGAACCCCCTACTTGGGAGCCCTGTTCGCCAACGCGTCCCCCAGAGGGGCACGCGAACTGGCCAGGAGCTGTTCCCCTCGCACTGACCCGGGGACTCGTCTTAATCAGCGAGCCTCTCTTACGGGGCCACTTCGGAGCTCGCCCCCTTGAGCTTCGGGGCATGCCCCCTGCCCGCACCAGGATAAGTATGGAGCGCGCAGCATACGACTCTATCGCAGGGTATTTTGCCAGACGCGCGCAAGACACCAGTCTAGGAATGTTGACGTTGACCCCCTTTATGCGGATGTCCTGTCCTGTCCTCCTCTTTCTCCTCCTCCTCCTCCTCCTCCTCCTCCTTCTCCCCTTTCTCCTCCTCCTCCGCCTCCGCCTCCTCCTCCTCCTCCTCCTCCTCCGCCTCACTCTAGTCTCCCCTCCTCCATCATCATCGTTTCTTCCGAGCGATGGGCACCGTTGTCCTCTTGGCCCTCTTCCTATTCAGTTTCCGACGCTGCAGTCGGCGCCACTGGCCAAAGGACTGAAACATGTTCTCCCAGTTTTGAAGGCACGAGCTCGCCCACGCCCATTTGACCCCCCGCAGCAGCCTGCAGCGGACTGACCCTTGAAGGCAGGTGCTCGCGCGGCACGTAAACACAAAAGCCAAGAACACAAAAAAAACAAAACAAAAACAAAAAAAACAAAAAACAAAAAAAAAAAAAAAAAAAAAAAAAAAAAAAAAAAAAAAAAAAAAAAAAAAAAAAAAAAAAAAACGTCGGGAGGTAAAAGGCGACCAGGCAAACATCATTGTTGTTCCTCGGATGCTTGAAGGATGTTTGCCTCCTGGGGGGGTCCTGACGAGGCTCCGAGAGCACTTGGAACCGTCTCGCGGCCTTCGCCGGGTTTTGTGGAAGCATGTCGGAAGTTCTTGTGATACATGTCCTGTTATCTTGAGCCGCCTGGGAGGCCATCTCGGAGCATCGGAGGCCTTCGTGAAACCACTTCGAGCGAAGAAGACCCCTCTGACACATCGCGGCCCCCGCCGCAAAAGTCGCAGGGAAGGCGAGGGGGAGGGCCCCCCTCCCCGAATTGGAAGAGGGCTTTGGAAGAGGAACAAAAGAACTCGTTAGGCCATCTACGCCCAAAGGGCTGGTGGGATTCTGATGAGGTTCGCCGTCCGAGTCGAGCGGTTTCTATGTTTGTGTGTCGATCTCTAGAGGATCGGTCCGTCCGAGGCTCCGGGCTCCGTCAGAAAACCACTCGGGATGACAATCTGGGGAAGCCCTGGGTCCCAGACCCGTTTCTTTCAGGCCCCTTCGATTCCATATCAGAGGAGGGAGGTGGAGTTGAGAAAGTGGTTCTCGTCTTCCTCCTATGCCTCCTCTTGCTCCGTCTCCGCCTCAAAAGCGACACTTCGCTGGACACCCCGTTGAACCGTATGATGATACGTCTTCGCGTTATCCATTACACGCCAGGAGGATGCAAGGCAACTGCGAAAAGCAAGTCGTTTTCAGAGCGGGGCCTTCGCCAAAATGGTGCGCTAGTTGTTCCAGGGGGGGCGCTTCTAGCAGTGAAAACAAAGTTTGCAGGGACGTTGCGACTTGAGGCAAAATTGCAGCACCGTTGATGCATCGTTGGTTGCTCTGGTTCCCCTCCTTGTCCTCCACATCCCCCTCCTCCTCTTCGGCAAGGCTTGGAGCTGCCCACGCACGGCCCCGCAGTTCTGGGCCGCACCGCGCGCGCGTGGCGGGAGGGTGGAAGTGGAGATAACCCTGACTTCGGATCCGCCGTACTTGGGGCCGTCTCGTGAGCAGGGCGGAGATCTATCTGCCCTGCTTCTTCCAGGCGCCGTTGATGTCGATGTGTTTGCCGTCGCGAGCACGTGTTTTCTCTGCAGCCTCGCCCGCCCTTGTGGCACGCAGGCGCCGACGTGTCGGCTCCAGCGGCGCTCCCCGCGGAGCTTCCCGTGGGCCTGGAGGAGGATTGCACGGATCCCCAGCGCCGCTGCTTCCCGTGAGTCGAGATTCGCGGAGGAGGAGGAGCAGGAGGAGGAGGAGGAGGAGGAGGAGGGGGAGGGAGGAGGGGGAGGAGGAGGAGGGGGAGGGAGAAGGGGGAGGAGGAGGAGGAGGAGGAGGAGGAGGAGGAGGAGGAGGAGGAGGAGGAGGAGGAGGAGGAGGAGGAGGAGGAGGAGGAAGGGGAGGAGGAGGAGGGGCAGGGGGAGGAGGAGGAGGAGGAGGAGGAGGTGGAGCAGCAGCAGCAGCAGGAGGAGGAGGAGGGGGAGAGAGAAGGGAGAAGAGATGAGGAGGGGAGGCGGCATTCCCAGACCCCCTCGGGTGTGCTTCTGCTTCCAGTGTGCCGACAGTCTGGCATTGAGAGAACGCCCATCCAGACAACTCGATTCAGGAAGGCTGCACCAGTTCGCTCGGCATTCGAGTGTACCAGTGCAGTCCCCAGTCCGTTTCGCTCAGTTGCGTTCGTTTCGCCGGCTACAATCAGTTCTTCTTGAAAGTCGATTCGCTACCCCGCTGGGTTCCACTCGGAATGCGTTGCCATGCGCACATGGAGTGCCCCTGGCAGCTTTCACTAAAGGGCGTTGTTCTAAAGGGTGTTATGTCAATATTCGAGAGATGCGCGGGGGGCGCGGCGTTCCCAGACCCCTCGGGACATGGAAAAAAAATACGATGGACCGCTTTCTACTACTTTGGGTTTCCAAGGGCTATTGCTGGGCCTCGAGATCGTCAAAAAGCGATTCGGGATCAAGAACCAGTCCCAGGAAGATGTCCGTACCTCCGGGGGTCCAAGTTATGAAAAATCATGACGTCGGGGGTCTGGATCCGGGGCGGGGGACCCACACTGTGCGGTAACCACCGTGTGGTGAGCCAAAGGGGATTCGAGGTGGCCGCACGGTTTGGGGACCTGCGTCGTCCTCTCCGAGGGCGTCTCGGGCGACTCACAGCCAGAACTGAGCGTTGGCGGACCGTGAGGTGAGATCTTTGGGGGTTCCGAGGTCACCGCACGGTCTGTCACCGCACCAGTTTTGGACCCCCAAAGCATGCGGATCCTCCGCGTCTTTGTTGTTCTTTCTCCTCTGCCTGCGATGTGTGACGAACTGCCGGGGGTTGGGCATGCGTAGCACCCACTTGGGCTGCAGGTGGCGCTGCCTGTGGACGCACGAAGCGCGTGAGGAGTGTGCAGAAATGCTCCGGGGACGGCGTGCGCGCGCACACCCATTGGGGCCGTTGGTGGGGCCCCCATATGGGGGCACGAAACGCGTAAGGGGTGCACCGAAATGCGGGGGGGGGGGGGGGGCGGCACACATGCACGCCCACTGGGACCGTAGGTGGAGCCCACTAGGGGGCACGAAACGTGTGAGGGTTGTGCCGAGATGGGCACGGGCGGCATACGTGGGCGCCCACTGTTGACGGACCTCCTTACTTCTGCAGGTCAAAAGATGTTGCTCTTCAGCTCGAGAGGCCACGCGGGTGCCCGCGGTAACGGTCGAGTTTATCACTGTTATGGGGGACGTGAGTGGATGTGGTCCCGCTTCCCGTGTATGAGTGTGTTGTGGGAGAGGGCGAGAGCCCGCAGTGGCGCTCGAGCTGGTGGTGATGATGGTTGTGGTGGTGGTGGTGGTGGTGATGATGAGGATGAGGATGAGGATGAGGATGAGGATGATGAGGATGATGAGGAGGAGGAGGAGGAGGATAATGAGGATGATGAGGATGATGAGGATGATGAGGATGATGACGACAACGACGACGACGACAATGGTGATGATGGTGGTCATGGTGCAGCCACATTCCAGTAGAATCTTAGCATTACGTTTCACTTGCAGTGCCGCGTGGATCCAATTTCCCTGGGGGTCCAAGATCCGAGGTTGGGGGGTGAGATCGCAGTGGAACGGAGAGCCCCCCACCGGGAGATCGGTTGCGGTTTCGTGTCCGTGTCGTGCGTGCGGGCGAGGCGAAGCTGCGTGGGCGCGTGAGAGAAGTGATGCCGCCGTGGCCAGGGGCTGTGGAGCCGGTTGTCTGCCCCTCCCTCCCCCCAGCGCGCGGTTGCACGGGGTGTCCCGTCGGTGGCGCGTCGGTGCCCCTACGGTGTTCAGTGATGAGAGCCGCGTGTCTCCTCTGGGGCGGGCGTCTGGGAGGCGACGGGGCTGGGGCCCTGGGGCTCCGGGGCTCCGGAGCCCTGGGGCTGGGGCCCGGGCTGGGGCCGGGGCAGGAGCCCGGGGGCCGGGGGCCGGGGGCCGGGGGCCGGAGTTTGCTGTCTTTGCTTGTGCTGTAAGCGCTGCGGGGCGAAACGTAGCGACGTTCCCACGCGCGCCCTGCACGCGCGCTCACGTGCGCACGCACGCGCGTGTACACGAGCACCCGCATGCCACACCAGACATCACCCCTGCTCACTCCTTGGGGCAATATCCATGCTAGGAATGTGCATCGTTTTGTTTGTTCGGGGGGGGAGGGCTGGCAGTTCATCCCTTAACAGCATTGGGCGGGCGATGCCAGATATTGGCGACCAAAGGCAAGAAGTTGGCGGGGGAGACGAAGTTCGGAATGCCATAAGGGATTGGCACCCCTCCCGCACTCGTGCGCAGTGGCGGCGGTGGCAAAAGACGTTCATTGTACAGCGCGCGTATCTCCCACTGACCCAAGCGCTCGCTTCGTTGTCCCTCGCAACAGTGCGCAACCTAGTGGCATTGCACACCGTGCGATTGACGTATTTGCTTTGCTGGAAGCGCTGCGGTGCGAAATGTAGCGACGCTCCCACGCGCGCCCTACACGCGCGCTTGCGCACTGGCACGGCAAGAAGTTTGTGGGGGAGACGAAGTTCAAAATCCCACTTCTGCAGGCCGATTGAGTTTCCTCTTGAGCTCGAAATGTCACGCGGGTGCTCGTGGTGACGGTCGAGCTTATCATTGGTATGTGTGACGTGGGTGGATGTGCGCCCGCTGCGATGCTCGAGCTACGCAATGTTAAGGGGGAAGTAATTGATGGGAGTTGGCGGGGCCCGCAATGACAATTGAGCCTTGCATCGCTTCCCTTGTTACGAGGGTGTTGTGGAAGTGGGCGAGAGCCCGCAGTGGCGCTCGAGCTGGTGGTGATGATGGTGGTGATGATGACAATGGTGATGATGATTATGGTGGCGGGGAGACCCCATCACCCTGTAATCATAGGATGATGGTTCACTTGCAGTGCCCCGCAATGGACTTCTCAGAGGGCCGCAGGGCTTCTGAGAAGCCCTGCCGCCTTCTGAGAAGGCCTGGCCCCTCTGAGATGTCCTCTCAATGAAATCACAAATGAGGCCCCCGTTCGAGACGTCCTGAATGCGCATGTGAGTGTTCGAGGGTGCATAAGCGGGAGTGGTGATGATAGTGATGATGATGATGATGATGATGATGATGATGATGATGATGATCATGATGATGAGGATGATGAGGATGATGAGGAAGAGGAGGAAGAGGAAGAGGAAGAGGAAGAGGAAGAGGCAGAGGCAGAGGAGGGGAGGAGGAGGATGATGGTGTTGATGCTGATGGTACTGATGACGATGACGATGGTGATGGTAATGATGATGACGCTGATGGTGATGATGATATGTGGTCATTATGATGGTGTTGATGATGGTGGTGGTGGCGATGGTGGTGATGGTCATGACGATAATGATATCGATGCCGATGATCATGTCGATGATGATGATGATGATGATGATGATGATGATGATGATGATGATGATGATGATGATGCTGGTGATGATGATGATGATGATGACGATGACGATGACGATGATGATGATGATGACGATGCTATTGATGACAACGATAGTGATGCTGGTGATAGTAATGGTAATGGTGATGGTGATGGTGGTTGCGATGATGGCGATGATGTGTTATTGGTGGTGATGATGATGATGATGATGATGATGATGATGGTGCTGATGATGATGATGATGATGATGGTGGTGGTGGTGGTGGTGACGATGATGATGATGGTGGTGATGTATTTTCACGCTGATGTTGATGATCGTGATGTGATGGTGGTGGCAGTGATGACAGTGGTGATGGTTGTGGTGATGGTGGTGCTGATGACGATGACGACGACGACAACGACGATGACGATGGTGATGATGATGATGTGCTGATGGACGATGATGCTGATGATGATGGAGATGGTGGTCGTGAGGTAGTGTGTGAATTGTGATAATGGTGGTGACGGTGGTGGTGGTGGTGGTGGTGGTGGTGGTGGTGGTGGTGGTGGTGGTGGTGGCAGTTGTGATGATGTTGATGGTGATGATGATGATGGTGATGATGATGGTGATGATGATGACGATGACGAAGTTGGTGATGATGATGTTGCGACTGTGGAAGGGTGTAAGTGTAAGAGTGATGACGACGAGCGTGGGAAGAGGAGAGAATAGCAGGATTAGGTATTCCCTTTCCTGTGCGGAGGCGTCCAGAGAAGACAGGAACCCACTCAGGATGTTGGGACTATCCGACAGGGGATGGAAGACAAGGCAGCAGGAAGGGGTCGAGAGGTCCGGGGGGGGGCACGTGCTGAAAAAGTACGACGTCGGAGGTCTGGAGTGGGAACGCCCAGAGCCCTGTTTGGCTATGCCCTGGTTCGCTCGGCCATGGGCGCTGCAAAGCGGGGGAGTTCTAAGCGGGGACGGGGAGAACGCCCCTGCTGATGACTCTTGTTGAGCAGCCTCCTGGCCTGATTGGCCCTGACTTCCGACTGGTCAGTTTCCTCCTCTTCCTCCTCACATCGCCCCGCCGCCAGACGACGGGGTGGAAATTGGCAATATCTTGACAGTTGTGCTCACAAATTGTGAGCATGCGAGCATGAGGGGGCGGAAGCGCCGTTCTGGGAGGAGAACTCAACAAAACAGAGTGTCCGTAATACGGCCCCAAGGGCAACCTCTGTTGGCGGCGTGCAGTACCAGAATGCATGCTACAGGCGGCCTGCTGCTGGGGTTGGCAACTGTTGCTGGGCGCGGGGGGGCTGCACATGCTCCTCTTCGCAGACTCGGCGAAGTTCACAGGGTGTGTTTCGTTCTGACCTCTCGGCTGTCCCAGGAAGGGGAGGAGGAGGAGAAGGAGGAGGAGGAGGAGGAGGAAGAGCAGGAGCAGAAGGAGGAGGAGAGGAGGAGAAGGAGAAGGAGGAGAAGGCGAAGGAGGAGGCTCTGGAGCAGCAGGAGGAGGCGGAGGAGGACGAGGACAAGGTGAAGAAGGAGGAGGAGGAGGAGGAGAAGGAGGATGACACGGCGGTTCTGCGCAAAGCAGGGCCGGTTCGAGCCCGCCGTGCGCGGTGGTGCACGGTTTGGCGCGGGGAGTGACGCCGTCGAGTGTTGTCCCACATGTTTGTCCCATTTCTTGTGCACGGTTCTCTCTACAAACGGGCACGTCCCGAGCCGCTACGGAAAAAGCTCAGGACAGCCCCCTGGTGGCCTGCACTCGGCGCGGGGAGGAGGACGACGGCCACGGCGGCGGCGTATCGAAGGCGGCCCTCTCTGTGTCCGCCCGCCGCCGCGGCCGCCCCAGGAGGGTCTGGAGGACTCCGCCGCGGCCACGGCCGCGGCGCTGTTGTTCGAGGAGCTGGAGGCGCTTCTCCGCCCGGGCGTTGGGGGCGGGACGCACTGCCCTGAGAGCCAGGCGCTGCAGTTCGTTCACAGCAGGCGCTTCGGCCCAGCTTCGGGCCCAGGACCATCACCAGGCATCGATCGGGCTCGAAAGAAGCAGCAGAACGGTGGAGTTGGGGCTCTGGTCGTGATTCGCCGTGATGTCGCAGTTTGTCCGCGACGTCGGCAGGAGAGGGGTCCTGGAGGGTCCCCGCTGCTTTCGGGACCCTTGGAGGCCCATGCGGGAGACCTGGGACTGTCAGAGCAGGGTCGGGACGAGAAGCTGGTCTTCGGGAAAGTCTGGTGGTCCAGAACCGCTTTCGCCCAGCCCCAGGACCGCCAAAAACTTGTTCTGGATGAAACCGGCCCCAGGGAAAGGATTGGAGTTTCGCGAGGGCGCATCGAAAACAAAAAGAAACAACAAAATATCTGTGAGGGCACGAGCTCCCAAGGAACCTAACGGTTGTTCTCCTCCTATCGACTTGTGCGGGTCAAGCTAGAGTCGAAATATGTAAAGATGTGTACCGTCTAGACACACGGGGGCCCTGCGGACTGCTCGAAATAGCGGGACGGAATTCCGAATTGTTTTACGACCAGTGCGACAGTCCACGAACGTTACCCAAGTAAAGAAAGTTTGTTTGTTCGTTGCCACTGTCTACCTTTCCCGCACGAGCTGATCACCAGCGAGTGAGGCAGGCCAAAAATTAGCCTGGCGAAGGACCCAACCATATGCAGCTGCGAGTACCGCACGGATATGAGACGAAGGAGGGGGCACGCAAACTAGGCCGCTCTTCTCATGGGCACCGCGCCACTGCATGGACGAGGCACAGGGCAGCGCGGGCAGGAGCTTTGGCACGAGAGATGGTCCCTGCCACTGGGGCCTTCGGTGGAGCTCCCTATGGGGCCACGAAACGTGTGAGGGGTGTGCCGAGATGGGTGGTGGGGAGGCATGCGAACCCTGCCACTGGGGCCTTCGGTGGAGCTCCCTATGGGGCCACGAAAGGGGTGTGCCGTGGGTGGTGGGGAGGCATGCGAACCCTGCCACTGGGGCCTTCGGTGGAGCTCCCTATGGGGCCACGAAACGTGTGAGGGGTGTGCCGAAATGGGTGGTGGGGAGGCATGCGGACCCTGCCACTGGGGCCTTCGGTGGAGCTCCCTATGGGGCCACGAAACGTGTGAGGGGTGTGCCGAAATGGGTGGTGGGGAGGCATGCGAACGCAGCCACTGGGGCCTTCGGTGGAGCTCCCTATGGGGCCACGAAACGTGTGAGGGGTGTGCCGAAATGGGTGGTGGGGAGCATGCGGACCAGCCACTGGGGCCTTCGGTGGAGCTCCCTATGGGGCCACGAAACGTGTGAGGGGTGTGCCGAAATGGGCGGTGGGGAGGCATGCGGCCAGCCACTGGGGCCTTCGGTGGAGCTCCCTATGGGGCCACGAAACGTGTGAGGGGTGTGCCGAAATGGGTGGTGGGGAGGCATGCGAACGCAGCCACTGGGGCCTTCGGTGGAGCTCCCTATGGGGCCACGAAACGTGTGAGGGGTGTGCCGAAATGGGTGGTGGGGAGGCATGCGGACCCTGCCACTGGGGCCTTCGGTGGAGCTCCCTATGGGGCCACGAAACGTGTGAGGGGTGTGCCGAAATGGGTGGTGGGGAGGCATGCGGACCCTGCCACTGGGGCCTTCGGTGGAGCTCCCTATGGGGCCACGAAACGTGTGAGGGGTGTGCCGAAATGGGTAATGGGGAGGCATGCGGACCCTGCCACTGGGGCCTTCGGTGGAGCTCCCTATGGGGCCACGAAACGTATGAGGGGTGTGCCGAAATGGGCGTGGGTGACGATGACGATGATGATGACGATGATAGTGATGATGATAATGATGATGATGATGATGATGATGATGATGATGATGGTGATGGTGATGGTGATGGTGATGGTGATGGTGATGATGATGATGATGATGATGATGATGATGATGATGATGATGTTGATGGTGATGGTGATGGTGATGGTGATGGTGATGGTGATGGTGATGGTGATGGTGATGATGATGATGATGATGATGATGATGGTGATGGTGATGGTGATGGTGATGGTGATGATGATGATGATGATGATGATGATGGTGATGGTGATGGTGATGGTGATGGTGATGGTGATGGTGATGGTGATGGTGATGGTGATGATGATGATGGTGATGGTGATGGTGATGGTGATGATGACGATGACGATAATGATGATGGTGATGATGATGATGATGATGATGATGATGATGACGATGGGAAGAGGGAGGAGGGGGAGGAGGAGGAGAGGAACGCGGGGCACCGTCTCTTCAAAACGAGGACCCAACACCACAGGATGGTTGGGAATAAAAGAATTCGTACCAGACGATATCATGCATTGCCAACCCCACCTTCCCTCGGACGGGCGGGCGGGCGGGTACCAGAGCTAAGTTCAGGATATCTACACATGGAATTCGACAACGTATGAACATGCAAGGGAGTGCTGGGATTCGGACGCGAAACCGCCTCTGATGACAGGGTACGACTGCGAGTGTGAATGCGTACTTGGCCCAGCTTCCTTTTCGAGTGGGGAGCGGCGGAGCCGAAGCGTGCGGCTGAGACAGAGGGGGCCCGCTGATCACCACGTCGAGGACGGCCTCTCCGATATCCACGGCCCCAGCTTGGAGCTGCTCTTCAGGGCTGAGGCCGCTCTGTCGGACGGGCGGGCGGGCGGGTACCAGAGCTAAGTTCAGGATATCTACACATGGAATTCGACAACGTATGAACATGCAAGGGAGTGCTGGGATTCGGACGCGAAACCGCCTCTGATGACAGGGTACGACTGCGAGTGTGAATGCGTACTTGGCCCAGCTTCCTTTTCGAGTGGGGAGCGGCGGAGCCGAAGCGTGCGGCTGAGACAGAGGGGGCCCGCTGATCACCACGTCGAGGACGGCCTCTCCGATATCCACGGCCCCAGCTTGGAGCTGCTCTTCAGGGCTGAGGCCGCTCTGTCGGCCGCCGTGTCTGCTACATCCTCCAGGCCGGCACTCTCCCACAAGACTGCGACCGCCTCGGCAACCTCCTGGGTCTGCGCCGCTGCGGTAGATAAGGCTCCTGTATTGCGGAGCCCGAGACGGTACGCACCGGACATCGGGCGTGAAGACAGGCGGTCCAGCACGCCGAGGACGAGGCTCGCCACGAAGTCTAACACCACGTCGGGATGGCACACTACGAGCACAGTGAGCCCGCACGAGAGGAGGGTCGTCAGGGATTGAAATAGCGGAAGGAGTGAGGAGGAAGGAGGAAGGAGGAGGAGGGAGGAGGAGGAGGAGGAGGAGGAGTCCCTTACCAGCTGCAGGAGCCACCAAGTTGGTTGGCCCTCGTCGAGCTCTCCGATCTTGGAGCGTTCCCAGCTCCTCCCGTCGAGGCCCCGTTGCCCGGGGCTCTCGCAGCCTCGGCGCGGGAGGAGAAGCCGGAAAGAGGCGAAGCGCTGTTCGGTCGCAACGATGTGATGGTTTGTCAGGGTTCCCGTTTACAGGGACCAGGGACGGTCCCAGATGCTTTCCAAGATTGTTGACAGATTGTTAGGACGCCTCTAACAATATGGCCCAGAGACGGTACAGGGTCCACGTCGATCCGATCGATCCGATTCGATGTCGATTCCAGCCAGTTCGATCGGATTCGATTCCGATATTCCGGCAATTTGGTCTTGGCCGATGTTTGCATGGTTTTGGTGTTCATTTTGGCGCGGCCGAGCCGATTCCGATTCCGTGCCGATGCAGCCCAACCCGACGCAGATTCCGATTCGATACGAATTCACGATTCAATGTTGATTGATCTTGTCAATATGGCCCCAAGATTGTCCAGGGAGCTCGGGCCACCTCGGAGCGACATGGACCGATCTCGGGCCATCCTGAGGCAGCTTGGGGCCGTCTTGGAGACCTCTTGGTCAGTCTTGGGGGCAAGCCCGTAAGAGACCACGACAACCGCCCCAAAAAGTCAAAGATGTTGGCATCTTCAGACTCTCCTGGGGGGGCCTCCTGGAGCCCTGCAGAGCCCTGTCAGGGGGCCCTTGGGCCGTCTTGAGGCCGTTTCGGAGGCATCCTGAGCCCAGGCCTCGTCGGATCGTCAGGGGTCGCCTTGGAGGCAATACTGGAAGTGTCGGGCCGCCTTGGAGGCCATGCTACGGTCGGGAACTTTGGCTGAGCGTGTCACGCCGCGGGTTCTGGCCCACCGCGCTTCGGCGCGACGCGCTAACCACTGCCCAGTCCCCGAGCGTCAACGTCCCGAGCTGTTCGAAGCCCCCCGCCCCGCGGAGCGGAGCGGCACGCTATCCGCCCGCAGGGCATCGCGTGTCGCCAGGACCACCGCCGCGACACGCGAAGCAGAAGTTTCCGACCGTGGGCTGTCTTGACACGCCCGTTCTGCAAGGTTAACACGTGCCGTGCTCAGAACGTCCAGGCTAACACGTTTCGTGTTTGCTTTGCACGTGTTTGCCCACGTGCCGAGCCAACACGCAGCACGGGCTCTGTCCTGGCCGCCTTACAGGGATGGCTTTTTCATGCGCGCTGGGCGTTGCGTGCGGAAGGCTGCCGGACGGGCCGACGGGCCTGTCGGGGCTTCTCGGCAGGGCCGGGAACAGTGTTATCTGAAAGTCTTGCTCGCTGGGAACCACTGCAGGCAAGCCAGAGAGAGAGCAACGGAATTGCCCAGATCTGCGACGATGTTACTGTTTTAATCGTGGCGTCGTTCCTCGATGTCGGCCTCTGGGGCTTGTCATCGGGCCCCAGGGCCATTCAAAAATGGATCCAGGACGAAAAACTACCCGCTTTTAAGGGGTCGGGAATTCTATAGCCGCGGATTCATGCCAAATCCGTGACCGAGGCTCGCCTTAGCCAGAAGAGCTTTTCTGTTTTTGTGTTTCGCCTTCTTCATTTCAGCACGATGACTGCACGGTACACAGTTCGCGTTTGGACGGGGCTCGCTGCTCATGTCCTTCGATGGCTGTTCCTCCAGCGTTCCTCGTGCTCCCGGGCGCCTTCGGGTGCGAAGCAAGGCCCCGTTCCTGAGCTTAGAGGTTCCCCCTGGTGTTTGCCTGGCCGCAGTGGCCTTCGGCCCATGCCGCCACCGCGACCCGGGCTGCGGGCGGGAGGTGCGGCAAGAGCACAGCCGGACAGAGTGCACGGAGTGCGCACGGCAGCGCTCTCGCGCGATGCATGTCTGCCAACGCTTCATGAGGCCCCAGCGGGTCTGCGTTGGCCCGCGGCGGCGCAGCGGCCCGCACATTGACCTCGTCGCGCCGCGCGCGCGCGTGGCGTGGGCTGTGGGCGCGAGGCGCGGTCGGGGAGGGCGCGCGGGGCATGCGCGGTGGACGCTCCGAGGACGTGGGAGCCGCGCCAGAAAGTTGTGGAGCAGACACTGCCAGGCAGACTGGTGTGCTGAATCGGCGCTGCGAGGAGCTCGAGCACCACATCGACAGAGCCTGCGGCGTGTCAAGGCAGAGTCATCTCAGGCGACCCCGAGAAGATCGTCGAGCACGCTCCTATGCGGAGGTGTTCAAGCCACCAGCCGTGCAGAGACCGACGGGCACGCCACGAAGCCTCCCCGCTGGACGCCCCATGGCTGGCCAGCGCCCGACGCGGCGCTCGCCGCCCCCCGCCGCCCGCCTCCATCACCAGCGTCGTCCTCATCGGCGTCGGCGTCCTCGTCGGCGTCGGCCCCTGACATCCGCTGGTGTGATTTTTGTCAGCCCTCGGCGGCAGAACTCCCAGCCCTTTCCCTGGGGGTGGTTCCCCGCCCCGGACCCATTCTTGATGTCGTGGGGCCCGCTGGCGGGCCCCAGAGGCCGAAGTGAAGGAAAAACATTCAGATTGAAGCAAAATCATCGTCGGAGATGTGGGGCGTCGGCGGCGGCGTCGTCGTCGCAGTCGTCGTCCTTGTCGGCGTCAGCGTCGTCGTCGAAGGCGTCGTTGTCGTCGTTCTCTGAGATCCGAAGTTGCGAAAAATGCAACCTCTCGGAAAATCATCACCGAAGTTCGTGCGTTCGTTTGCCCAGATCAATCCGTTCGGGTCCTGGGGCCCGAAACTTGGCGAAAACGCCCGTAGTGAAAAAATGCAACGCTTGGATCTAAAGGCTGTCGTCTCCGGCATCGTTCGGCTACGCGTAAGAGTGACCCTTCGCTGGAGCGACCTTTGGACCGGGCCCACAGTGGTGCCCCCAGCAGTGGCTTGCACGCTTGGATTTCCCCCCCCGCGGCCTCCTGAAGCCGCGCACCGAAGGTCGCTCGTGCAAAGGGTAAGTTTTGCGTGTAGCCGAGTCGCCGGCGTCCCAAGACCGCCGACGCAATGACTTGTCATGACGTGGACCCCAGAGGTGTCGACCCATTCCTCGCGACCGACTCTTCATCTTGCTCCGCTCTTTGAAAGTCCCGAGGCCCGCCGAGGGCTTCTGGAGGCCGAAGACGGCGAAAAACCTCGGCCATGATTTTTGTCAATGCGTTGGGCCTCTGGCTTGCGTGTAGTCGGCTATGCTTAAGAGTGACCTTTCGCCAGAGTGACGTTTGGTGCGGGCACATCAGGGTCCCCAGATGGCTGAATGCGATGCGATTGCAACGACTTGCGCGCTCCGACTCGGCCTCCCCACGGCCCCCGAAAGTCCCGCACCAAAGGTCACTCTCGCCCAGGGTCGCTCACGTGCAGCCGACGAAGCCGAGCCGCTGGCGTCGTCGTCGGCGGCGCCGGCGCGGGCGCCCAGCGCCTGCGGCAGGCAGCCGCGGGGGCCCCCTACGGCGCGGCAGCTCCTGGCGAGGGGGCGGAGGCCGCCGCGGCGGCTGCGCCAGGCGTGCCGAGGCGCCACCGCCGCCGCCCGCGCCGAACCCGAGTTTCGAGAAGCGATGCTCCAGGATCTCCGACGATCCCTGAGATCCGGGCGACGCAATGGCGTTTTCGCCCAACTTCGGGCCCTGGGACCCTCACGGATCGATCAGTTTCGAAAGTGAGGCAGAAAGATGGGGTCCAGGGCTCTGGTCTTGGGTCTGCGCGATGTCGTATGTTCGCAACGTCGGATCTCAGGGATATTCGAGGAACAATAAGCGGCATGAACAGAAACATGAACAATCAAAGCTCCGCGTGGAGTTTTTGGGTCGGGTCGTTGTGGGTGCGACCCCTGCGATCCTTGCGTTGCAATTGTTTGTCACAACAGGCGTCTTCGACCAGTTTCGGGCCCCGGCCGGGACTCGGACCCTCACAGATTAATCCGGCCCGAAAAATGAGGCAGAAAAAAGGGCCCGAGCTCCGGACGTGATTTTTTGCGATATCCAGTGGCGGCAGACGGCCGCTGTCGGCCCCGTTTCGGCAGATGCGTTTCCGGGCGGCACGGACGGCCCCAAGATGGTCCGCAAGATTGTCCAAGAGGGTCACCAGTCGCCAGAAGATTGGTCCAGACCGTCCAACATGGCCTCCAGACGGGCCAAGAAGCACCCAGGAGACCTTCAAGAGGCACCCCAAGAGAGCCCCAAGAGTCAACATTCATGTGTGTTCCTTTGGTTTTTGAAGGTTTTTCGCGTTTTCGCCTATCGGCCTCCCGACGCTCCAAGACGCCCCAAGAGGCCCCAAAGATCATTCCAAAACGGCCTAAGAGGCCCCCAAGAGAGCGCCAAGACGGCCCAAGACGCCCCCAAGACAGCCCAGGAGACCTCCAAGGCGGTCTGAGAAGGCCCCAGGAATCCTTCAAGAGGGGCCCCAGAGGGGGGGCAGGGACCGACATGTGGGGCTCTCCGCCCGAAGAACCCCCCAGGAGGCCCCAAGAAGCCCCCAAGAGGTTTCCAGGAAGCCCTCAGAGGTCCCCAAGAGGGCCCCAAGACTGCCTAAGATGGTCCCGAGATGTTCGGAGACGCCTTATGGCCCGAAGATTGCCCAACAGGACTCCAAGATTGTCGGAGACGCCCCGACAAATGGGCACAGCGTCAAACGGACAACACGGAAACCAGCATAATGCGCCTCAAAGTTGCACAGCGTCAAACGAACAACACGGAAATCAGCATCATGCGCCCTATAGGCATCTTCTTCTGTGTTTTCTCTTCCTCGCAAGTCACGCCCACTTCTCCTCCAAGATTGGGGTTCGTGGCAATACCAGGTTTTGAGCCATCATTTTTTCGAGACGTCGGATCTCAGGGGATGTTTGCAGTCCTGTCGCTGATCCTCGATCTCGGCCTCCAGGGCCACGTCCTCGGGCGCCGGGGCCGTCCAAAAAATTGACACGGGACGAGGCTCTCAGGGCGGTTTCGGGCCGCGGATTGACTGTGGTTTCCCTGGCTCCTTTCCGCCCTCCTCCTGAGTGCTTTGGGGTAGGAGGCATGAGGTAGGCGGGTCCCCCTCCTCCATTCCCCTCAAGCGTGCAGGGGCGCCGACAGGCGACAGACTTGCCCGCCTGTGACCCCAGTAACAATGGGATGGGATCGATGGGGGAAGGTAGCCAGTGCGGGAGCATCAGCCTCAGCAGCAGCGAGCGAACGAACGCCCACTGCTTGCCAACTTCTATGGAGCCCAGTGGATGCATTTACACAAGGCCTACCGTCGCGACCCCGCGGCGGTTTCTACCCCGTCTCACAGTGCTCATGAGTGATTGTTGGGACCCGCTTCCGATTGTTCCGAGGAGGGAAGACGAAGGAGGAAGGAGGAGGGAGGAGGGAGGAGGGAGGAGGGAGGAGAGAGGAGGGAGGAGGGAGGAGGGGGAGGGGGAGGGGGGAGGGGGGAGGGGGGAGGGGGGAGGGAGGAGGAAGGAGGGAGGAGGGAGGAGGTGGTGGTGGTGGTGGTGGTGGTGGTGGTGGTGGGTGGTGGTGGTGGTGGTGGTGGTGGTGGGTGGTGGTGGTGGTGGTGGTGGTGGTGGTGGTGGTGGTGGTGGTGGTGGTGGTGGTGGCCTGGGAAGGCATCTGTTGAGGCCGCGGAGGGAGGAGGCAGGAGGCAGGAGGACCAGGACAAGGACGAGGACGAGGAGGAAGAGGAGGAAAAGGAGGAAGAGGAGGAGGAGTAGGAGGAAAAGGAGGAAGAGGAGGAGGAGGAGGAGGAGGAGGAGGAGCAGGAGCAGGAGCAGGAGCAGGAGGAGGAGGTCGGGGTACGAGGGAGGAGGACGAGAAGGAGGAGGAGAGGGAGGAGGAGAGAAGCAGGAGGAGGAGGAGGAGGAGGAGGAGGAGGAGAAGAAGCAGGAGGAGGAGGAGGAGGAGAACGAGCAGGAGCAGGAGCCAGAGCTCATCCGCGTGCTGCCGAACGGGGCCGTCCAGGAGGCCGTCCTGGATCTTGTCGTCACGTTCCGGGGCTCTGTTCAGCCCCTGTATATCGACGTGTCGATCCGCTGCCCGCACGTGGCGCGCTATGCGCAGGCGCAGGCGAGCCCGGGCGACGCCGCCAACGCTGCCGTGGACGACAAGAGGCGGCGGTACGGGAGCGACGTGCTCACCGTCGCCCTGGAGTCATACGGGCGGCTTGCTGCCGGGACCCACCGGTCGCTGGAGCACCTCGCCACGCACGCTGCTGCATCCCTGCGGGACCAGTGGGCTGCGCCCAGGCTGGTGCCGCGCTGGAGGGCTGCCCTGGAGCGCGCGGTCGCCTTCGCAGCAGCGGACATCGACCTGCTCTCGCTGGGCGCAGCCCCCACCGCCCAGCAGACGCGGGTGATGTACGGCCGCGTTGCTAGCGCCTGGTAGTCGTAGTATGTGTCGCATGTGTAGTGTGTGTCGTGTCTCGGCTGTGCCTTAGCAGGAGCAGGAGGAGCAGGAGGAGCAGGAGCAGGAGGAGCAGGAGGAGCAGGAGGAGCAGGAGGAGCAGGAAGAGGAGGAGGAGGAGCAGGAGGAGGACGAGAAGGAGGAGGTGGAGGAAACGGAGGAGGAGGAGGAAACGGAAACGGAGGGAGGGGGTCGTGGGACGAGCGGAGCCTCGCCCCGCGCACGGCGCCGACGCGAGGCCGCCCGAGGAGGCCGCGGCGGTGGCTGCCACGGCAGAGGCCAGCGGGGCCCCAGCGACGAGCACGCGCTCGAAGGCGGCGGCGCACCGCCTCCGACGGCCGGCCGCGGCGCTCCGCGAACGCCGCCGACGCCGCCGCCGCCGACGGCGATGACGACGACGACGACGATGCGCGGCGGCCGCCCACGCGGTCGCCCCGCGCCGCGAGCCGCGGACGACCTACACAAGGCCCCGCGGGCGATCGGCGATGCGGCCCGCGAGCGACGCGTCGGCGACGCGGCTCGATGTGGATTCCGATTTTCTGCACGCCGATGAGACCGATGCGTCGCCGACATCATCGATGCATCGCCAAGGCATCAACGATGCGGCGCCATCCTCCGACCCCATGTAGTCGGACCACAAGCAAGGATGGCTTTGACTTATGAGGCGTTCCAGGAAGTCCTCGCCTTCGAGGGTCGAAAGAGTTGTCATCTCTGTTTGTGGCGGAAGGTCGGCAGAAGTGAAACCAGGCAGCATCCGATGGCCAGCCACGGTGTTCCGCGGACGACTTATGCTCGGCCACGCGCAGAAGGGGGGGATTGGGAGGGGGTCTTAGAAGCGCCCCTGCTTCTTAGAAGGCGCGGGCCCTGTCTGTATATTTAGGGCCGGCGCCTTCTAAGAAGCAGGTTCAGTCTAAGAAGTTGTCCCACGTCCCCCATTCCCCCCTTGTGTGCGCCGCCAAGATTCATGCAGGGCCCATCTCGATCCGATCGACCCCGTTCGATACCGATTTCGGCAACCTCAATCCGCCTCGATTTAGGTGTCCTGGAGATCCGATGCGGCAGGTCGGACGCGGCATTTGTTCACCACGACCGTTTTCGTTAAGTTTCGTGTCCCCCACCCATCAAAGATCGTGCCCCAGAAAGATGGGGTCTGGGGTTTTGGTCATGATTTCTGGCGATGTCGCATTTTCTCCGCATCGTCGGATCTCAGGGTACGTGTACCGTAGAAAGCCTTTTTTACTCCCGGGCGATCACGGGCGTTACCAGGGGGGGAAGGAGGGCGGGGGTCTTGTAACGTCACGTTTGGCGCCCGCCCCGTGTGGGAACTTCTAGGACGAAATTCGGAGATCAACACGAATCGTGACGTTACTTGGGATGGTAAGGGAGCGGCCGAGGCCAGTAGCGGCCGCTATCTTGAAATATATGTATGTATATGCGCAAAACAAAAAAAAAAAAAAAAAAATGCAAAAACAGAAAAACTGTGGTACCGCGTTGGCCTCAGCTCACAGACCCCTTCGAATCATGAAAAGATCACGACGGAATGGTTTTCCTGTTTGCAGCCCCTGGGACCCTTCAAGGGATTCGGGGCCGACAGAAATCGGTTCAGGATGAAAGTCCGGTCTTGGGGAATGGATCGACATTCCCGGAATCGACGCTATGGAAAAGTCATGACGCTCCAGAGAGGGCCTCGCCCTCGAGGATCAGAGGTCTTGGCACCTGGAGCCGTCTGGGGGGCCTGAGGTGGCCTGGCACTGGCTCCGGCCAGCAGGAAGGCGGGGCGATGTTCGAGGCGCGGGGTTCGGGGAGGTGCTTTGCTCCCTGCGGCCTCCAGGGGCCGCCGTCGACCTCCAGGACCGTCAGACACGGATCCTCGGTGAGAATTGCGCCGCACGGACCCTGGGAGGGGTCCTGGGATGGATTTTGAGCAGGCGTGCTGTGATGCCTCCAACGCGGGCGTGGGCAGCCCCCGAGACGGGGTCAGAGCAGACGGGGTCAGAGGATCGCGCCGCATCGCTGACGCATCGGCGACGCATCGGCGCTGCGGCTCGATGCGGAGCCCGATTTTCTGCACGCCGATGTATCGCCTACATCGGCGATGCATCGCCAATTCATCAACGATGCGGCGCCATCCTCCGATCGCATCTGGCCGGACCCCATCTAGGAGGCGTCTGACTTATGAGTCGTTCCAGAAAGTCCTCGCCTCCGAGGATCGAAGGAGTTGCATTTCTTCCTCGGCGAAAGGCGGCGGAAGCTGGCGGAAGTAGAACGAGGCCGCCTCCGCCGGCGGAAGCTGGCGGAAGTAAGAGATGCTCCCTTTAGAATTGGCAGCATATTGGGGCTCAGAGTTTCCAGGATCGGTTTTATCCCCCAAACAGTGATTGCACTTAACGGTTCTTACTGTTCTACGGAATTGGGCCTGGGTGGCGGTTTGGCGGTTCTGTGTTCGCCGTCGCCGCCTCGTCGCCGCCCATAGTTTAGGTTTGGGTGGCGGTCTGGCGGTTCCGTCCTCGTCGTCGCCGCCCCGTCGTCGCCGTCGCCCCCCCGTCGCCGCGTCGCATCGATAATTTTTGAGCAAAAACTGATATCTACCACCTCCACCTTCAAACCGAAATTGCGCTACCCCTCAGGGACCGTGCAACTTACATACGATTCTGCCTCATCGTTCAGTCTAAACATGAGTTCATGCCATCCCTGCCAGACCCCTTTGATCGCCACCCCTGTCGAATGGCACTATGCGCGCACATTCGTTGATCAATTGTCACAAATGTTATGGAATCTCTTGCAACAAATGTGACAAAGTCCACGCGCGCGGCGTTGCGCGCGTATGCCAGAATCTTTCAAAAAAACCATGGGTGCCGTAAGGGTTTCAATATCGAGTTGCCTTACAATGTATCCAACCAAAACATTGTTTAGCAACACGAGCTGTCCAAAAATGAGCGCGTTCCTGTGAAGCTTTACGGGAACCATAGGTCTCCACCATTTTCATCAAATGCGGCCAAAAGGGCCTCTCGCGCGAGCATGTCGAAATCATTTGAACGCCTTTGCGCGCTTGCTGGGAGGGCACGATCCATGTCAAACAACACACAGCGGACACGTGGACACCATCATCGTCGCCGGCGTGATCAGCATCGGCGCCGTACTTGGCCTTGCCGTCGTCAACGTCATCATCATCTCCAGGATCGTAGCCATCATCATCGTGACTGCAGTTGTCGCCGTTGCCATAATACCGCGCCCGCCCGAGTCACCGACTCGCAGTGAAGTACCAGCGCGGCTTGCGAAACGCGCGGGGAAGAACCCAGCGGTCAGCGCCACCGCGGCCGCGACAGCCTAGCTGGCCGCTCTGCGCGCAAGCCTGCGCGCGCTAGCGCGGCCGCAGCGACGCGCCAGCCAGCGCCAAGCAGCCATCGCCACAAAACAAATTCTGGGCGGGCGGGAGGATGATTGCGAGAGTACTGGAGTTGACAATTCACGGGTGAGAATTCGGTAATACTTTTGTTAACAAAGTATTAGGATCTACCTTCCCCCGCCCGGACTGAACGAACTGGCTGTTTGGTTTGCAATTCGATTCTGCCCCATCGCCCACCCGAATGATGAAACTGTACCATCCCAGGCAGCCGCTTATCACCTCCCCCATCATCCTCTGCAAAAGGAAACAACATGATGCGCGCACAGAATTTTATCAACAAGCATCAGTGCGAGGCCAAAAAACGGGACGAAGTGCACGCCCGCGCGTCGTCTCGCGCGCATTCCGACATCCGCCCAAAACTTCGAGGTGCCGCAAGGATTTCAAGATCGAGCGCCCCGAAAACATGTAGAAAAATGGTTTCGCGGCAGGAATCTGCAAGAAAAACACATGCGGCCGCGCTCTTGCGAATTCTTAACAAAACCAGAGGTTTTTCAACATTGACATCAAATTCTACCAAGCGTGTCCCGCGAGCGCGCCTGCCGAAATCGTTCGAACGCCCTTGCGCGCTTGCTGTCGCAAGGATCTCTTGTCAAAAACAGGACAAAGCGCACGTGCGCGCGTCGTCGCGCGCGCCGCAATCCTTCAAAATTTCCGGTTTAGTGAAGATGTCAAAATCGAGCGCCCCGAAAACATATGCAAAAGACGCATGGTTTTGCAACGGCAATTTCCCTCAAAAAAACCCGCGCGCTCTCGCGAATTTGTCGGACAACCACGGTTTTTTCAACATTGCCATCACATGCGACCGAACAGACCTTTTGCGCCGCATGCCGGAATCATCCGAACGCTGGGGGTGGGCACGTCCCCCGTCAAATATACCACGCGGGCCATTCGTGCGCGTCGCCCGCGCACGCATGTCGAACTCCTTCCGAAACCTTCATCACCGACGCGAGGACATCGTATCGTCATCGGCGCGAGCAGAGTCGGCGCCGTCATTGGCCTTGCCGTCGTCGGCCTCATCATCGCCACAATCATCGCCGCCACCACCATCGTTCCCACCGCGGTCGACGTCGCCGGGATACCGCGCCCGCCCAAGCCACCGATTCGCGCTGAAGTGCCCGCTGGGAAGTGCCCAGCGGTCAGCACCACCGCGGCCGCGTCGGTCGCGCCAGACTAGCTAGCCGCTGCGCGCGCGAACATGCGCGGGCCAGCGCGGCCGCAGAAATGCACCAGTCAACACCAAGCAATCGCCGCCGCATGGGTTTTGTCAAACCAACTTGCGAGTGCGCTGGCGGGATGCGAAGTTGACAGTTCAAAGTTTCTCTAAATTTGTTGCGCCTCGTCGGTCCTCCTTGTTAGAAGAGCACCAGGATCGACCCCCCCCCCCGACTGAACGGCCTTTTTGGCATTGCAGCTCACGTGTGACTCTGACCCGTCTCCCATCCTAAATATGATTAATTGGCTGACGCCGCACCGCCGACCCATTGGGGCGGCAGTAAGAAGGAAAAACGGACGGAGCGATTTCTGGGGAACTTTGGGTTGTCAGTTTCTTGGGATTTCGTCGGGGGCGGTTGGCTGGTCGCGGCTCTGCTGTTGGGTTTCTCGGGGCTCTCTTGGAAGCACTCTTGAGGCCTTTGGGGGGCCGTTCCGAGGCCTCTAGAGACCTCAAGGGGGCCTCGTGGGAGCTTCTTGGGGGCCTATTGGCGCTTCCTCAGGTTTTTTCGGGGCCGAGTGCTCGACATGTTCATTCGGGTTCCCCCTCTGGGCCTCCTCTTGGGGCCGTCCTGGAGCCCTCCTGGGTCGTTCTGGAAGCTTCTTGGGCCGTCTTAGGGCCGTCTTGGAGCCCTCTTGGGGGCCTCTTGGGCTATCTTGGGTTAAAGGCAAAGGTTTCTTGGGCCGTAGTGGGCCTCGCGAAAGCCTAAGAGGCGAATGTGTTAAAATTATACGCTTCCCCTACGGGATGTGACGATTTTTGTATATGGACGGCCTCTTGGGACGCCTCTGGGTGGCTTCTTGGGGCGTTTCGGGGGCCTCTGGGACCGTCTGGAGGCAATCTTGGGCGTCTGAGAGCGATCTTTCGGCGACTTGTAGCCATCTTGGACCGTCGGGGGGTGGCCTTTGGGGCCCTCTTGGCCCGTGTTGGGGCCCCCTGAGGCTCCAAGAGTGCGGCCGACACCTTTGCCCCCCCCCCACTCCCCGTCCAAACCGTCCGCACCGGGCTCCCGGGGGAGGGGTTTGGGGAGGGGGAAGCATATCACACGCCGTGACCCCAAAGGGTCGGCGGAGTTCATGCCTCCCAGGCAGCCTTCACTCGCCATCCCCGCCTCACCCCCTTAATTGCAACAGAACATACGATGCGCGCACACTCACTTATCAAACACCACACGTTGTCAGACATCCTTTGCAAAAGACGGGGCGCAGCGCGCGCGGTCGCGACGTCGTGCGCGCATATAACAATCGGTTTTTCAAGATTGCTTCAAGATTTCCATCCAATTCGACCAAGCGGGCCTCTTGCGCCGCATGTCGAAACCATTCTAACGCCCTGGCGCGCACTGGGGGGGGCAGGCGGGGTGGGGGTCGCGATCCTGGTCAAATAATCCTACGCGGACCACTCGCGCGCGTCGGCCGCGCGCGCATGTCGAACGAACTACCCCAAAAAATGTCCATCACCGACGCGAGGACATCTTCATCGTCACCGGCGTGATCAGCATCGGCGCCACCATTGGCTTTGCCGTCGCCGTCGTCATCATCGCCACAATCATTGCCACTACCATCGTCTCTTCCACCACTGTCGACGTCGCCAGGATACCGCGCCCGCCCATGTCACCGACCCGCACTGAAGTGCCCGCTTGAAAGTGTCCAACGGTCAGCGCCACCGCTGCCGCGACGGTCGCACCAGACTAGCTGGCCGCTGCGCGCGCGGCGAACATACAAGGTCTAGCGCGGCCGCACAAATGCACCAGCCAACACCAAACAGTCATCGCAATCGCCGCCGCATGGATTTTGCAAACCACGTTGCGGGTGGGCGGGTGGGATATTTGCGCGAGCAGTGGAGTTGAAAATCCCACATTTTCCAAAATTAAGCGCGGCGCATAGATTGCACCTCACGGGTGGCACCGCACATGTTCCACCACTTGCATTACACCAGTAACATTGCGCAACATGGATTGCACCACATAGTTTGCGCCACGCAGATTCTCTTGTGCTAAAGGAATATTGGGATCTACTCTCCCCCATCCCGGGCTTAACGAGCAACCTTGTATGTTCGCAGTGTGTTTGGTATATGATGTTGCATCTTCCATCCTAAATACTAGCTCGCACCCTCCCGGCCAGCCCCTTCTCGCCCCCAGATATTATGTAAAAAAACCATATGCGCGCAGTCCTATATCAAAGCACAGGTCATCAATGTTCATGCGTCCCTTGCACCAAAAAAAGAGAGGCCAATTGCGCGCCCGTCGTCGCGCGCACATGCAGTTTTTGTTCAAAAGTCGTCAATCGTGGCTGAGTGCCCTGAATACATCTTTCTGTGTTTTTAATGTAGCAATCGGAATTCCAAATGGAAAAAAAAAACATGCGCTCGCGCTCTTGCAAATTCCAAAGGGAAAGGCTTTCAACGTGTGCATCAAATCATACCAAACGCGCCTCTTGCCCGCGCGTGTCGGAACCAGTCGAACGCGCTCGCGCGCGTGCTCCCACAGGAACCCTTTGGAGAAAATGGGACGAAATGCACACGCGCGCGTCGTCGCGCGCGCATGCTGGAATCTTCCAAAATCTGAGAGTTCGCAAGGACTTCAAAATCGAGTGCCACATACAGAAAAAACGTATCAAAAAATGGAGTTGCCGCATTTGCATACATAGATGTATGTGTGTATATACATACATGTATGCATACATGTACATAGACATACAAACATACATGCTGGCACAGGCAGATATATAGATATTCATATAGCTATGCATGCATGCATGCATACGTACATACATCCATACACACATACATCACGCATATGTTTGCGCGCGTTTTTGCGACTTCTTCCGAAAACCAGAAGTGTTCAACGCTGCCATCAAACTCGACCAAACAAGCATTTCGCACCGCATGTCGAAATCATTCGAAAGCCCTCGCGCGCGTGCTGGGGAGCACGATCCCTGCCAAATCGTACAATGCGGGTCATTCGCGCGTCGAACTCTTTCCAAAATCTTCGTCACCGACGCGAAGACACCGTCATCGTCATCGGAGTGATCAGCATCGGCGCCATCATTGGCCTTCGCGTCGTCATCGTCATCAGCGTCACCATCATCGTGTCTACCGTTGTCGACGTCGCCATGATACCGCGCCCGCCCAACTTACCGATTCGCACTGAAGTGCCCGCTGGGCAGTGCCCAGTTGTCAGACCCACCGCGGCCGCGTCGGTCGTGTCAAACTAGCTGGCCGCTGTGCGCGCGAACATGCGCGGGCTCGCGCGGCCGCGGAGATGCAACAACCAACACCAAGCACTCGTCGCAATCACCGCCGCATGGGTTTTACAAACCAAGTTGCGGGTGGGTGGGTGGGGTGATTGCGGGAGCTGTATGGTTGACACCTCCAAGTCTTTCAAGAAGTAATTGCACCACATATATTGCACCACGCACAGCGTTCCACATAAATTGCCCATCCTGTATAGCACCGCACGTATTGCACCACATCTATTGTCTAACACAGATGGCACATCGTAGATCACACCACATAGGTTGCACCACAGATATTGCACCACATAAAGTGCACCACATCTAATTGCACAACATCGACTGTCCGACATAGACTGCATAACCTATGGTGCTAGTAACACACAATTCGGGTTTCACGTTGGCTAACAGGTGTACAGTACCGCGCTGGCATCTCCCGAGCTCGACGCAGTAATGGTACTGTGCAAAATTATTTCGGCCCTCAAGGCCGGAAAAAGTATGCAACGTACCGCGGTGGAGCGGGGCTTGAAAGGAGCCCACACGTTGTTCGGCGCACGGGCGCCATTATCGCAAGTACGGTTCTCTCGTCGGTCGTTGCCGTCGTTTCTCTGACGTTCTCGTTGGCCCTCGGCGATTTTCCAGCTTCGGGATGCGAGGAAGAGAATCGGCAGAAACGTAAGTTGTCGGAGGTACGCGCTGACTTCGTGGATCTGCGATCGAACCCCCTGGCGGCGCCTCCGGCGCGGCCCCTGGATCTCAAAAAGTTGATGCTTATGCAGTGGTTGCTCCTCGAGGGATGCATTCCAGCAGTTGTGCTTCGCCGAGCGCGTTCCCAGGGGTGGTCCGAACCGTCCCGAGCAACCACCTGAGAGCCGAGTCATGCCCCAGAGACCAGACGACGAGGATGACCAAGGGTGTCTGCGGTTCGATCGGTTCGGCTGCGTCGCAGTCGGATGCGTCACGTCGGTCGGTTCAGCCGATTGTTGCGTCGTTGCCGCGCCGCTGCGTCTATCTCGGTTGCCTCCGGCAAAACCCTCGCACGCCCATCCAAATATTTAAGCAAGCCAAAACAGAACGTTTAAGTGCGAGCATTGTTTCGGGAGTTGTGAGGAGGACCTGGGCGAGAGTATTGTTCCACAGCGGCGAGAACACGAATCTTGAATCCGTTACGTGAAAGTCTCGGGGCAGCGCATGCCTCTAAACTCCAAAGAAGAGAGAACACGAGTCTTGGGTTTCTCTCGAGAAAGTCTCAGGCAGGAGCCGTTGCTGTCGCAGTCCAGGGGCTGACTGAAAATTGCCCTCGATGAGAAGATAAGGTACCAGAGCCGAAGTGGACACTTCAGTTGAAAAAGCACAATGCGCACCAGAAAAGGGGGATAAACAGTGGCAATTCATTCCTCAGACGCTAGAACTGTACCACCATCTGGTTCCGCTGTTCGCTGCCCGCGTGCCAGTCAACACGCATACCTCGAACCCTTGACTCCCGCCTTCCTTCGTTTATGACCGTACCCCCTTTTTCGCTGTTCGCTGCCGACATGCAGCTCAACGTGTATACCCCGAGCCCTCGACTCCCGCCCTCTTCGTCTATGAGCGTAGGGACTCCTTAGTGTCGTGCCAGCTCCTGGGTAAACCGACAGGGTAAGACAGGCGTGGTAGGTGTTCCTGCCGCCCTGGATCTTGATCCCTGGAGACCTCCCTGGAGGCCCTCAGAGGCCCGCAAAGGGCCAGGACCGACCCCTTGGACTCTTGAGGGTCGAGGGCAGAACCTGGCAGCCAAGCGGGTCGAACAGGTGGGCACCGACGGGCGGACCCTAAGATGTGGAGACTTTGATGGGCGGGGGGGAGATGGGGGGTAATGCTTCGGGTTGCGTGCATACAGATCCACCAGGTAGTCCCGGCTGGCCTCAGCAGGCCCCACGAGTAGTCCAGAGCGGTCTAAACATTTTTATGTTGTGGCGCGGAGCGCCCCAGGGGCGCCAGAGGCTGCGCCAGGGTTTTGAGACCTCTCCAGACTATTCGAGGAGCTTGTTGAGGCCAGTGGGGACTACTTGGGTGGACTGTCTGCACGCAGCCCGAAGCCTTACCAGGGGAGGAAGGGGGAAGGGCGGGGGAAACGAGGCACTTCTTTCCTCGACGGGCGCGCCGACCGGCGCCCTTCGCGCGAGGGCTTCCTGGAGGAGCAGCTGCGCCGCGCGAGGATGTCGCCGCACGCCTCCGCCGCCCGCCCGCCCGCCGCCGTCTGCCGCCCGTCGTCGCTCGTCGTTCGTTTGGTCATTCGTTTCGTCGCTGGTCCGTGCCAGGCCCTTCCTCGTTGTGAAGGAAACCCCAGCAAAGCACCCTGATGGCAGCAAAGGTAAAGAGGCGGGTCGAGGAGTTGGAGGTCGGCGAGTGAAAACATACATTCCCATGTATTCTTAAGCGTGACAGGGGTGAGAGCACGGCCATGTGCACCGCCGTGTTGTTTTACCAGGGATCGCGGCCGTGTGACGCGGGTGAGGGCACGACCGCGTGCAAGGTCGTATGTTTTTTCCAAGGATCGTGACCGCACTGCCGCACAGCCATATGCACCGTAGTGTGTTTTTGCACGGGATCGTGTCCGGGCAAAAAAAAAAGTAGCCAGCACCAAGGCGAGATCACGATTCCTGAGTTACTGGTGAGGAAATCTCATTCGAAACGGCTGCCGGCACTGGGCGGTCCCAAGCTCCCCGTCCCCCTTTGTGGGACTCTTTTGTTGTTCTTGTTAACCTCCACTAGAACCCTCGCAGCGAACTCAGCGAAACGCCCTTCGGGAATCACGACGGGATGTCTTTGGCTGTTTTCGGCCTCTGGGGGCCCTCCCTCGCCGCGCTCGGGGACCGCCAAAAACCGACTCGGGATGAAAAGTTGGCTCCGGGGCAGGGTCGGGACTTCCGGGGGCCCCATCCATGAGATTTGGGCGTTGCAAGTTTGTTCGCAACGGGCGTCAGCGCCCAGGTCTCGGGCCCGGTGGGAGGCCCAGGCCCATCACAGATCGATGCAGCTTGAGAGACGCCGCAGAAAGATGGAGAGGGGAACGCTGTGGGGCCCTACTGTCTCGCAATTTGCGCATCCTGATCATCATCATCATCATCATCATCATCATCATCATCATCATCATCATCATCACCATCACCATCACCATCACCATCACCATCACCATCACCATCATCATCATCATCATCATCATCATCATCATCATCAGCTGCATCAGAAGCAGCATCATCATCGTCCTTATCATCGTCATGATCATCAGCATTATCATCATCAGTATCAGCATCATCGTGATCATCCGCATCATAATCGTCATTAACATCATCACCATTACCAACATCATCATCGTCTGCATAGCCGCTTTGGTTCTGGCATTTGCTGGCGCGGTGGTTTCTATCCTGCACCTGCTGGAAGTTCGCACTGCCATGCCCTGCCTGGCGTGCGTTGACTGGATTCGGAGGCAGTTCGGGTTTGGAAGGGCGGTGCACATCGCCTTCGGCTTTGCGGCGGACGCTTCGAAGGCCAAGGTGAAAGTCGTGGTGGCGCCTGCCGCTGCGGGTGCTCCTCCGCCTGCCGCTCTTCTTGCTGCGCTGGGTCCTCCCGTTGACCTCTTTCGGCAGCTTGTGGAAGGTTCGGTTACCAGTGATCGTGGACACCGACACTCCGACGGGGGTTCCGTCGTGCAGTTTTGGGTCAAATCTGCGGGTCGCGACTGTCCTCGATTCGACGCGCCGGCGGAGGCCCCGGTGATCATGATGAGGATAATCGTGATCAGGGGCACGATCGCTTGCATCGTCCTGGACGTGGTCGTGAAACTGCCTCGCAGGACCCCTGGCGTGGCCCGGACGGGTGCGATCCACGGGCGGCTTTACCTGGTGGCGGCGGTGTCGGCCCACAGCCCAAAGTACCACGGCGACATGGGCCTGCTGTTCATGCTCCGCGTTTCGCTGCTGATGAGCGTTCTCTCGATGCTGGTGGTCAGGAACACGGTCCTGTCCTGGCCTGTTGCCATTCCTGCTGGATTAGCCCCTTTGCCCGCGCCTCAGGATCTTCTTCAACGCCGTGCTCATGATGTATACTGGCGGCGCGGGAGATTCATCGGCGCCGCTTCCGAGTGCCCTTGTCTCCCCGACGCTGGAGGTGACCACTGGTGCGAAAGCCGTGGAACGCAGCGCGGTCAGACACTTCGTGGCGAGCTTCATTGGCGAGTTGGCTTTGCGACGCGCTTCGGTCTCTGAGCGTCGGCACTTGAAGGCATATGTTCATGGGCTCCTAGCTGGTTGTCTCATCAAGATCAGCTTGAGATTTGACAGCCTCAAGCGGGATATGTTTCATCCCCTTTCGGCATCCCAGATTGTCTCTCGGGCGTCGCCTCTTGGGCAGCGGTGCGCTGCGGTTTTGGCGCAGAAGATTGTCTCTTGGGCAGCGCGCGGTTGACTTCGGCATCGGCGTCCCATATTGTCTCTTCAGTATGTGGTGCGCCACGGTTCCGGCGCCCCACATTTGTCTCTCGGGCAGTTTGCGGTGCGCCACGGCTTCGGCGACCATGTTTGTCTCTTGGGCAGCATGCGGTGTTCTACGGCATCAGCGCCCCAGATTGTCACCTGGGAATACGTGGTGCTCGTCGGCTTCTACTTCGTCGTGAGGCCTCGGGCCCGCTCTTCTCTTCTCGTTTTGTCTCGCGTCGTCTTGTCCCGTCGTTTTGTCGCCTTTTCCTGCGTTTCCTGTTGACCCGCGTCGTCGCGTCTGCGGTTTGGGTTCGTCGGCGTTTCCCCCTCGGCCTCGCCCTCTTCCTCTCATCCCTCGTCGCCCTCCGATCGCATCTGCAACTTGAGAACAACACCGGAAGATCAGGAAAAAAATCCGAATCCGCATTTTCATCATCATCATCATCATCATCATCATCATCATCGCCTCCATCATATGCTTTCCGCTGTGCGTCAGCACCCCCTCATACCATTTACTTTCATCTCATTTCTCCCATTTCTATCTCATCATATGTTTATTCATAATTTTCGCCGCGCCGCGCCGAAGTTTCGGCTCGAGTTAGCTCAAATGGAAAACCTTAAAAAGCGCACGAAAGCCCACGCGGCGAAGCAGGAGAAAAGCGCAGATTACAATGCCAAAAAACGCTTCGAGTAATTGAGCGGGGAAAATAGGAGAGAAAGAGAGAGAGAGAGAGAGAGACAGACAAAATTATAACCCCCACCAAAAATGATTAATATTTATTTTGTATATATACATATATAATGACCCGTGATTGTTGGTGCGTTTATGGCGCAGACGTTCCACAATCAAACCCCTTGAATAGCAGCCTTTGCAAAAGGATTCCTTTTTTGTGGCGACCTTACACAAGAATTTCAAGACAGGGGGAACTGCAATGGCTTTCCACACGTGGAATCATTGTATAACCGCCTTTACATTGGGAATCCTTGTGTGGCAGCCTTACAAAAGGGTTTTCATTGCGAGGGGTTCTGCGATGTCAGCTCCGTGAGCCCAGGAATGCTGGAGAGGAAAACAAGAACATAAAAATTGAAACCCGGAAAATTGCTACGTTTTCAAATCAGAAAATAGGAAAAGCTAGGAAGTCTTGCGACTCTGGGTATTGTTATGGCGCAGACGTTCCACAACCAAAATATTTTTGCAGCAGCCCGCACAAAAGGATTCCTCTTGTGGCGACCATGCACCAGGATTTCAAGTGCGGGGAGCCTGCACGGGGCCCCACATTTAGAATCCTTTTGTTGTAACCGCCTTTACAAAAGAATTCCTTGTGTGGCGGCCTCACGAAACGATGTTTATTGCGGGTGGATGTGCACTGGCGGCACTTTGAACCCAGCAAAGCTAGAGACGAAAACGTGGGGGAAAAAAGGAAAAGCTTGTGCTTTCAGTCGGAAATACGAGATAGCTAGGAAGATTCGTGACCGTCTGAAGTTTTATGGCGCAGACGTTCCACACTCAAGATCACTTTTCCGTAGCAGCCTTTACACAAAAATGTGTGGCGACTTTGCCCAACAAGCGTGGGGGCCTGCACTGGCCTTCACACTTAGAACCATTGCGTAACAGCCTCTACAGGGGGAATCATGTTGTGGCGGCCTTGCAAAAAGGATTTCATTGCGGGTGGGTCTGCAGTGGCGGCACCTTCGCCCCGGGAAAGCTAGAGAGGAAAACCGGAGAGGAAAAAAATGCTTTCACGTGGGCAAACGGGAAGTAAGCAGCAAGTTTTGCGACGACCGTACACAAGGATTTTAAGTATGGGGGGCCTGAAGTGGCCTCCGCACGTACAATGCTTTTGTAACAGCCTTTAAAGAAGAATTCCTTACGTGCAGATCCCCCCACTATTAAAACAATTGCGCAAGGCCGCCACAAAATGAATTATTTTTTCCTAACGTTGTTACAAAAGGATTCTAAGTGTGGAGGCCACTGCAGGCCCCCACATTTCAAAGATTTTTTAAGGTCGCCACGAAAAAATCCTTGTGTAAAGGCTGTTACAACAAATAGTGTATGTGTGTAGCGCCTGCACCATACGATAGAGGGAACCAATTATTGAACACTCCCCCTCCCCCCGAACTCAATGTTGGCACGCGCGGGGGACACTGCGGTCGAAGTGCATCTCATCAGACCCACCGCCAACTTTGAACATTGGGGGGAGGGGGAGGCGTTGACGGATGAATGTGGCATGAGTGTTCGCTAATTTGTTCCGAAACTTGCAATCGTACCGACAGTCGCAGGTCTTCTTAGCTGCCTCTTATTTTCACATATGAAGACACACGCGTTTCAATGTTTCTCTTGTTATGATCGTTTTCCTCTACAGCGCTCCTGCGCTCAAGGTGCCGACATTGCAGATCTCCCCAACAATGAAAACCTTGCTGGTAAGGCCGCCACGAAAGGATTCTTTGTGCAAAGGTTGCTACACAAGGATTCTGAGTGTGGAGGCCACGGCAGATCACCCTCACTTGAAATCCTTGTGTCAGGTCGCAACAACAAGAAATATGTGTTGCGAAAGCTGCTACAAAACGATTCAAAGTGTGGAACGTCTGCACCATAAAAGTACCGACTTGTCACAGGTCTGCATCGTTTTCTTCCGATTTGTCATGCGAAAACACATGATGTGTCATGTTGCCCCCGTTGTTTTGTTTCCTGTGTTCCTCTGTAGCTGTCCTGGGCCCAAGGTGCCGCCACTGCAGATCCCCAAACAATGAACATTTTTTATTGTAAGGCCGCCACAAACGGGAATCCCTTTTGCAAAGGTCGTTACAAAGCGATTGCAAGTGTGGAGGGCATTGCAGATCCCCCTCATTTGAAAGCCTTGTGTATGGTCGCCACAAAAGGGATCCTTATGTAAAGGCTGCTACACAAAGGTTCTAGTTGTAGAACGTCTGCGCCATATACCGACAGGCACGCGTCGTCCTAGATGTTTCCTATGTTTCTTTTTGAAAGCAAAAGTTGTTTCATGAGTGTCATGTTTTTCTTGTGTTCCTTTTTAGCTGTCCTGAGCTCAAGGTGCCGCAAGTGCAGATCCCCCCGCAATGAAAACCTGTTTGTAAGGCCGCCACAAAAGGATTGCCTTTGTAAAGGCCGTTATGGCCACTGCAGATCCCCCTCACTTGAAATCCTTGTGTAAGGTCGCCACAAAATGAATTCTTGTAGGCTGCTACGAAAGGATTTAAACTTCGGAACGTATGCACCATAAAAGTACCGACGGTCACAGGTCTTCCTAGCTTTTTTTAGTTTCTCATTGGAAACAGTTGTTTGTTCATGTTCGTCATGTTTTTCCTGTTTTCCTCCTCCCCCCCTCGAGCGCCCTGGCCCCTCCTAGCGGCATAGGCACCTCCGCCAAGAATGTAGTTGAATCCGAATTGGAAGATGATAAAGTTTTTATTGCAATAACGCAATTCCCAAGCTTAGGTGATTACCATTCGATTACGATTAGATTTCTTGACAAATCATATGACAAAGAGTGGATCACTGATCCAGATGATCTGTTCGTTGTTTGCGAGAGAAGAAGGCCCCACAGCGTTCCTTTCTCGAAAGATGGGGTCTAGGATTCCGGCCATAACTTTTCGTGATTATTGTTTTTGATTTCGGGTTTCATGGGACGTCGCGAAAAAAACAGCATCACGGAAAGCCAAAACGGGAGTTTTCATTATATATTTAATCGTTATGTTGCCTTTCTCCAGCTGGATCGACCCGCGAGGCCCATGATGGCCTTGGGGCCCAAAGCGGGGCGAAAACGCTTGAACGGAGAAAGTTAAAACGCTTGGCTCTTCGGCCCTCATCGAAACCTCTGTGGGCCGTCCATCGGGACTCGTTTTGTTGGCCCGGACCTCGGCCTATGCTGCGCTGCCATAACCATCTCCTGGGGGATCGACCTTCGTGGACCTCGGCAGGCGGCGGGTATGGACACAACTTTCCTTCCAGAAATCGCCAAGGGAATCTAGTCGCGATCTCCAACATCTACGTCTGAGATCCTCTGGGCTCTTGCCGCGCCTCGCCACAGGAGGCGGTCGCGCAGGCTTCAGAGCCCGCCCCCCGCCCACAGCCCAGCCCACAGCCCCCCGGAAGGAAGCTGCAGGCCTGCTGAGCTGTCATGTTAAGGCATCCCTTTCCGCACAGCCCCCCAAGTAGCCCCGGCTGGCCTCAACTGGCTCCGAGTAGCCCCAGTCGGCCTAAAGGGGCACATCCGAGTGACCCAGGGAGTGCTCAACACCCCAACCTTGAGGCGCGTAGCGCGTAGCGCCCCAGGGGCGTCGCCAGAAGCGGCGCCAGGGTGTTGAAACCGGACTATTGGGGGGGGGCTTGTTGAGACCAGCGGCAACTATTCGGGGGGCTTGTTCAGGCCAGCCGGGATCATTCGGGGGCGCTGTCTGCGCGCAACACGAAGCCTCACCAGACTTTCACCAGCCTCCCCGCCGCACCCCGACAACGAACAGCATCCGCAGAAGGATGCTATACAACACCGTGCCAGGCCAGGGCCATCCTGGGCACTGCATGGCGCTCAGACCGTCCTGGCATCGTCCAGGAGGGCGTATACACCATACCAGGGCCCAGGATCGCCCTGGCCTGTGGCACGGTGGCGGTGTAATCACCCAGACCCCCGACGTCATGATTCTTTCACAACTTGGACCCTCAGAGGTCTCGACCCATTCCCTGGGACGGGCTGTTCATCCTAAATCGTTGTTTGACGGTCCTTTGGCCCGGCGAGGGCCCCCGA
Organism: Prorocentrum cordatum; assembly: GCA_963575745.1. Taxonomy (NCBI): domain Eukaryota; class Dinophyceae; order Prorocentrales; family Prorocentraceae; genus Prorocentrum; species Prorocentrum cordatum. The sequence goes on from CAUYUJ010012758.1 coordinate 443,637, forward strand.
AAATTGCCAAGACCATCCCGTCATGAATGTTTCACAACGCGAGAGCGCCTGGGCATACACCAGGGCCCAGGATGGCCATGGCCTGGCACGTCGGTGGTGTACAAAAGCTTTCTGGGCACAGCAGGTCGTCAGCATGGGCTTTGCTGGGCGTACCGCCGCCCCCGCAGGAAGCGACAGTTCTTTGGGGGGGTGCGGCGGCGGCGCGCGGGGCACGACGGGGGGCGGGGACCCAGACAGTGCGCGGCGCCAGAGGGCATCCCCAAGAGAAGGAGGGAGAGGAGGAGGATCTCCTCCTCATCCTCCTCATCTTCCTCCACCTCCGCATCATCGTCCTCATCCTCCTCCTCATCCTCCTCGTCCTTCGCTCCTTCTTTCACTCGAACAGGACCCGCCTGCGCCCGCCCCAGCCCTCGCGGCTCAAGCTTGCACGCGTCATCGGACGGTATACGGTACGGAAAAAACAGTTTGATTTCCACTGTTGCCATCTAGTTGGTAGCGGAACTGGTGCAAGCCAGTTCTAGCAACGACCCATGGAATTGCACAGAGTGCAATGTGGACGCACATCCGCCTTGCCCCCAAACCCTTCATCAGATCGACCCTCCATCCCTGAACAGTTTGTGCTGATGGTTGTTTTGCACCCGTGCGGGGGATTCGCCCAACGCATCCACAGGCGCGATGACGCAAGCGTCAGACCGCGAATGCCCCTATGAGTGCACCGTCGCGTGGAAAAGACAGATGGCCCGGCGCAGGGAGGCACCGCAAACGGAGGCAGCGATGCTTCGGTTCCCGGATCACAACAACAGTCTCCCAGCACTGGCAGCGGAACGCGGTCTCTTGACTGGGCCAGCACTTGGATTCGGAATGTGCGTGGTAGTGTCGGCTTACACCTTAGTGAGCACGCTGCGCACTCCGAACGGCTCCAAGCTGGTTCATGCATTTGTTTCGTCGCCACTCTTGGCCGCAGCGAACGGCCTCCGCACGACTATGGCTTTCCCAAGCTTCAAGTTGGCGTTCGTTTTTGCGCAGGCCCGAGTCCCAAAGCGCCTGTATCAACATGGAGCCTTTCTGAGGCGGAGACACGCCATCATTGCGGCATGGGGGGCACCTCATCACCAACCTGATGTCGCCGATGCATGTTCGCGCCCCTACTACACCGCAGCCAGTCAGACACTCATCCGTCGAGCGCTGCAGTCACCACGTCCAGCTGCAGCCAGCACGACGGCTGTGCCGCGCCCCTTGCTCACTGCGTCCTTCGTTTCATTGCCGCCGTCAACGCCTTCGGCAACTGCGAGCTGCCGCATCTCTCCTTCTCGTTTTTCTAAGAGATGGGGCCCGACTTCCAGGATGAGGCGTTCAGGCATGCCTCCGGCATCCAATGTTGTCGCGCCGCGCATTGCCCCGACGCGAACCCAGAGGCCCCCCCCGAGGGAACAGGAGAGCGGCCCCGCCCGCTGCGAGAGTGGCGGCCCTGGCCACGACCACCCGCCAGCGCCACCATGGGCACGCGGCCCACACCCATTCAACACGGCAGCAATGTCGAGCGCAATTTACAGGCCATCAAGGCAGAGCTGCGCCACTCCGCCGACCGCGAGACCTGTCGCCCCATGCTTTAGCGTCCGCCGTGCGCCCTGCCGCCTGGACGCACCACGCACGGAGCGCGCGGCTCCTGGCATTCCGACACGTTTGTCGCGCCCTTGGCCGCCAGATTACGTTCACGGTTTTAGCTGCGCCACTCGGTCTAAGCGTCTGGGCACGCGGCCACACGGCAACCCGCGCACCTTCTGCCACGCCGGCTTCGGACGGAGAAGTGCGCGCTGTTGTCCCGTCGGCGGCGACTGTCCCACCGCTCAAGATTCGCTAGTCCGCGAGTAGGGGGCTCGCCGGCGCGTTGCCAGCGCGCGGCGGAGCTGGCCTCGCGGCGCACGCCGCCTCCGCGCACCCCCACCCACGCGCTGCGCGACGAACGCCGGGGCACTGTTTGCGCCTGGCGGCGCCAGCGCACGCGCGGCGCCGCGCCCGCGCGACCCCGCGCATCCTGCGGCGCACGCCGGGCATCGGCGCGCCCAGATTCCCGCCAGAGCGCGCGCAGAGGCAGAGGCACGCCGCGCTTGCTCGCAACCGCGTTGCGCCACGCACGGCGGGGCACTGTCGCTCCCAGCCGCGCACCTTCGCGCGCGCAAGCCGGCGCGCCAGCATGCGCGCCTGCGCTTGGCCAAGCTCGGCCCAAAGCACCTTTCCGAGCGCCCGTCGGCACCGACGTTGGTTTTCCTTAGGCGCTCACAAGCTGCGATCGTCTCTGTCACGCAGGACGCATTTTACATGGAAACATTCAGCGGGGCCGGTCAGCCGGCACGCGATTCCAGCCCGAGCGCGCATATACAATGCGTCACGCCTTCCTGCACGCCCCTATCCTTCCCAGCCCACTCAGCCATATCACCGCCGCCCCAGCGCTCGCCAGCCGACGCAGGCAGCGCTAGTCACCGCAGCCATTTTGGCTCATGCCTTTCCGTTGGCCCCCTGCCCCTGGACCGCGTCCCCCGGCGCACCCCGAGACCCAAGTTTCACGGGGCAACTTGGCGGGCGCGAGGGACTTGGGGGAGCGGGGCTTTTGGCTCTCGGGGATGGCGGCGGCGGGCGGCCCGACAGCGCGGCGGCCTTCATCGCAACGGCAGGCTGACATCGACTCCCTGGGCCCGACGGCGGCTCGCCGTGCCGCTCGAAAGCGGCGGCAAGCTGCTGTTGAGGCGGCCATCGGCCGCCGCGCTGGCGCAGGTGGCGAGCCTGGCTCATGGCGCGACCGCGAGCTCACGTCTAGGCCTGCCCTCCAGTGCGCGGCCAGCGGGCGCCGCGTCCCTGGGAGCTCCAGGCGGCGCCGCAACGCCGCTTGGCACGCCGCGCGGGCGCCGCCTGGAGGCTTCGCTTCGGCGTCCGCCAGCGGCATCGCCTGGGCGGCCGCCGGCCCGCGGCTGGGCTGGGAGGCGGGGCTGCCCTTCGGCCCTGTCCCGGCACGGCGGCACGGGCTTCGGTGCTCGTGCGGGGCAGTCGTCTTCAGCTCGGCGTTCGGCTTCGAGGGCGAGGACGGCTTCATGGAGTCGGGCCACCCTGGCAGTGAAGGGTTTCGTGGCGGTATGTTTAGAGATCTTCCTGCTGGGGATCTGGGTGTCCGCATTGCTGCTGGAGTGCCTGCTGCTGTACTCCCTGTTCCGCTGGTGCATCCTCCTGCAGGGGGGCCTGGTTTTCTGGCTCAGGCGTTCGGGGCTCACGGTGTGTCGGACGATCGGCCGGTACTGGAGTCTTCGACGGAGGTCCGCCCCAGTGCGCATGGGACGGAGGTGGCGGGCATTCGCGGCAAGGACGTCTACGACGGGGACGATGCTGGAGCCCACGGCGCAGGCGGTGCATCTGCTGATGTGCGCCCTGATCGTCTGGTCGAGCGGCTCTCTGGCGAGCATGCTGGCCTTGTGGTGGGTGTCGGGGTCCATGAGGCGTCGACGGCGCTGCTGGCGGCAGGAGCTCTTCGGGGGGGCAGCTCCCAGTGATCGGGGGGCACGTTTATGCGGGCACGAGCGCGCGGGCTTCGATGGCGTGACCGACGTCTTCGCCCGTGCGTTGTTCGAGGTGGCTTTCATCACGGCGGCCTTCCTCAGCCTGTTCTCGGTCCTTTCGGCCCACTACTGAGGACGGCGCAATTGCGCGTTTTCCAAACCTCTGGCCAGTACGCGTGCGGCTGGTCTTTGTCAGGACAAAAGGCAGCGCTAGTTCTGTGCACGCCGCCGCCTAGCTGCGATTCACCATCCGGCGCGATCTGCCCCCAGCATGCCACCCGCGGAGGGCCCAGCACTGGACGCCCAGCGCGCTGCCACTTGCTGGGTCGCCGCCCGGCAGATGGAGCGCCTGCGCGGAGGTCTCGCCGACCAGCTCGGCGACTTGGCGCCCCCCCCGAACGCGCGCCCCGTCGGTCGGCACCGCGCATCTGGCGCCAGATCGCGGAGAGCGCCTGCAGTTGAACCGGCGACCGACGATCCGAGGGGTCGAGCCCCTCCGAGCTTGAAGCGCCCCCCCAACGGACCGCCAAACCCGCGCAGATCCGAGCAACATGCACGCCTTGTGGGTGCACGCGCACTGTATTGCAATTGAAGGACGCGTTCGCGGTCTTCGCCAGGATTTTCACAATGCGCGCATTCAGTGTCATTGGACATCACATGGAGTTCCCTGGCGCATGCATCCTCTGTCTGGGCTGACATAGCGCGCGTGTGTCGGTAAGTCCGGCGACTTCGTTCTCGACTTTCAGGAGCGAAAGAAGGACGTACATGTACATGAATCCACGCTGGTTTCGAGAGTACGCATTGCGCAAATGTTCGCATAACGCGGCCGGTCTCGCGGATCGAGGGGCCGTGTTCATGTACATAGCTGGGCGCGTACGTCCTTTGTGGGCTCCCTAGACTTGTTCGCTCGTCTTCATCGCAGTCGACATGCTCTTCCCAGTCTTCTGCTTCCTCTACGCCAACTCGCAGCGTATCTCGCTCTGGCGAAATTATTTCCCCCACCTGTCGTCTGGGCCGCGAGTGCACGGCATCTCCGCTGCACCCTTGGTCAGTGGACAGGCGCGCAGTCCGCGGTCGCGCACCGTTCCACGACAACCCACAACAGGACTAGCGCGCGTTTTTGCGCACAGCTTCGCCTGGACAGAACGCGCGCGCACGCCGGCGCCCCTGCGCCCACCGCCGCTCACCACGAGGCACGCGGATATTCATCTGCTACGCCACTCACCACGGAGCACCTGCTGCAGCATGACCAGCCGTAGGACGAGGAGGACGCCGCACGCCAGCGGGCGAGGTGGACGACGCAGGGCAGGACGAGGAGAATCGCCAGGACGAGGAGACGGAAATGAGGAGGATGCGGCGAATCAGGCCAACACACAGTGGAAGATCGAGGCAACGCCACCACACGGTTCGCACAGATCCGCTCAAGGCTGCCCGTGTTCACCGTCCGTTTCTCGCACCCCTCTGCCATCTTCTCCATCCTGGCCCACCCCTACAGACGCGGCTGCCGGCCGGACACCTTCTCTGCAACAACCAACATCCTCCAGCAGCCGCAACCTTCCCTCGCAGCCCCCAAACAGGAGAGGTGCGACAAACGCCGCTGCTCTGACCTCTAGTCAAGCGCAGCAAGCTTACTGCTGCACGCGGCAGCTACCATCCGCAGTTGTCAGTGCGATGCCAGTCAGGCGCAGCGCGTCTGCTGACGCGCACGGCGGCTGAGGACGCTTCCTGGCCAACGACCGCAACAGTACGCATCTGTGGCCCACGTGCCCAGATGCGCCAAACTGACAAAATATATTAGTCCTTGGGCCTGGCCACCTACCGGTCAACGCCAACGCCGCAGACGCGTCTTCACGCCCACGTCAATTACGACAACGAGCTTGGGACCAGCTGCCAGTTGAGCACAGCAGTAATACGTTTCCAGTTAGCGGTACCTCGACCACGACCCCGTCCATTACGCTGCGACCACAACTTGGGCAGGACCACGTCAGCCCTGCCAACCCGCAGGCCACGCGCATGCAAAACGTCCAGGAGGACGTCGACACCTTCGCCGTCATCGGCGTCAGTCTCTCGCGCGGGCTTCCTACCTGCGGCGCGCTCACCACGGCCGACCAACAGGGCGCGCGCGCCCGGCAGGCATTGCTGGCGCGCAGCAACCGCGACTCTCTCTGGAAGCACGCGCGCGCAACAGCGCAGCCCACATGGCGCGTCGCACCGCGCGCCGCGCAACCAATGGCGGTTGCCACCCACTGCGGCGGCGCAAATGGCACGCCACAGATGCAGCGCGCTCGCCGCCGGCCTGCACGCGATTCAGCCTTGCGGTTGCAGGAGGGGCGGGATGCGCCGCCATGCGCGCGCACGCACTGACGCAACGGCCAGGCCTCGCTGGGAGCGCCACCACAAATCCCATTCCCCACCCTTCCTCCCTTACAGGCACCTGACGAGAGGGCCGCATCACAGAGGGCTCAGCGCCCAGATAACCGCGCATCGCCAACGCGAGGATGAACGCGCTGCCACATCTGACCGGCCCCCGGGAAAAAGAGGGATTCGTCGGGTCATTGCCAAGGGCTGTTCAGCGCCACAGCTTGCGCACCCGTGCCAGCGAGTGGACCCGGCGCCGACCGCGCGGCGAAAAAAACGAAGAACCGCCAGGACAGCCGCGCTCCAAATTGCCATGGGCCCCACGCGCAAGTCGAGGAGCGCGAAAATCCTGGCGACGCACCGCCGCGCGTCAGCGACCAGTCCCACGGCCGTGCGTTGCAATTGTTGTCGCTGGGCAAGTGTGGCGCGCCTATCGCGCGTCGGATGCTCGTCATGCGTCGGCATGGGCTGTTCGGCGCCACGCCGGAAGGTTGGGCCGCGTCAGCCAATTCTCGCGGCCGCACTCTGGGCCGCGCCTACCCGCCCCAGTCGAGTCTGAATGAAGCTGGAATAACAACATCACGTGGGCCGTCAACAAGTTTGGACAATGTCGTGGCCAGAGCAATTTCGGACAGGTACGGCGCGACACAACTGGGCGCGGGCCCCTGCGAAACATCTTTCTCAACGCAACATCCAGACAAGAAAAGCTTGCATCATTCGTGTGATCCGAACATGCGGGCGGCCAGTAGAAGCCCGTTTCGGCGCGAGCAGGCACTGCGACGGCAAGATGCATATGTCGCGGGGTACCTCTTATACGACGGCGTGACAAACGGGGATACGAAGCGCGAAAGTTGCCGCGCATGCGCGACGGCCGTCTCTCACTGCCGCGCCAACCAGAAGTTTCGAGGATAGCACTGCACGCACTTCGGTCCTCCGCGCGCGCGGGCAGTTAAGTGCTGACGGGCCGTTGCACTGCACGTTCCGCACCAGTGCGGAGTGCGATCTGTTGCAGGCCAGTAGCTCTGGCAGTGAGAACGACCAGTTCTGCCCGCACCAGCGCGCCTACCACCCGCGGCATGCGCGAGTCGGGCCAACGGGGCGGGGCGCGCGCCGGGCGCCCAGCACGCCCCGCCCGGTAACTGCTCCATCACGGGACTTGCGCAGCCGTTCGGCACAGGCCCCTGACTTGCCTTGCCCGGGAACCGCCACCAGCGACTACGCAACCACGGGCAGTGCGGCCTCACTCCACACAGGGCTCTAGCACACCCTGCTAGAGAGCCGCCGCCAGCGGCTACTCCATCACAGGGACTTGCGCCATCGCGCGGCAAAGCCCAATCAGATGTAGCCACGCTTAGAAGGGGGATTTCTACAACTACCACTGGCACTACACGACCTGCGCCAGCACGACGAGCACGTCGACGCTACATCGACGACACGCGCGAGAACCACGAGAGCTATCACAACAACGAACGCAGCAACGACAACTACGACTGGTGCCACAACCCACGGCACTACGCGGCGTACCTCGACGAGCACTGCCAGGCCAAACGAAGCGTTCAAGGTTCAACCACGACCATCTCCCACGACGCCTCCATAGCGCCGGCGTTCGCGCCAGGGCGCCGCCGCCATGGCGCGCCCAACAACCCCGCGCTGCCTGCACGGTCGGCGCGCCAGTCCGCTGATCGCGAGCCGTCAAGCACCCAGGACGAGTGTCTGCTGGCACAGCTACAGGCACGAATGGGCGACGTTCTTCACCTGCGCGCACACGGTCACCAATGCCAGAGCTTCCCGCGTGCCTGCGAACGTTGGCCCAAGGGCGACTGTTGCGCACGGAGCTGACTTGCATCGGCCTCAGCCGCACGAGCTGCCAACGATGGGCGACCAAGCCAGGCGCCGAAGGCCGCCCGGCAGGACTGGCTTGGCGCACTGCGCCGAGTCGCCCAATCGCAGCGTGAGTGATGCAGTGTTAACACGTGAACACACGACCCTGACCGCCAGTCGCCAGTCTACCAATGGTGAGCAGGGAGGGACACCCCATTCGCCCGCGCACTCCGACTCGCGCCCACCTCTGGGGAGATGCCACGACTTTTCGCTCCCATTTCTCGGGAGATACGATGGCCACGACTACGAGCTTCTGTCCACTGGAAGATCTGGCGAAATTTGCGAAACTGAGTTCACCACCATCTGGCGCTGGCTACAGGTCAGGAAAGCTCGCTCTGTCAACCAACACGCGCACGCCCATCACGCGCACGACCTCGACCAGCAACACCGACGCGAACCACCGCGGAAATTTGGCCAAGTACCTGGTGCAAGCTGGCTGCCAGAAGGGACGCACCTCGATTATCCACCAAGGCCTGGCTGAGGAATCTCGCCCACATAATTCGACTCGCCTCCTTGGGAGATCAGGGATTGACCCCTAGGGATCTCGAGCCTTAATACCAGCGCACTACTCTGGGTAGAGTTTCTGCAGAAATGTCAGGACAGCTCCTAAAATACCGTCACCACGTGGGCGCGCGCTGCCGCGTCGACGCCCTCGTCTCGTTATTACCTTCGCTTGTCGACGGACCTACCGGATCGCCCTGGTCAGCAACGATCGCCGCGGCAGCGCCCATATGACAGGTCTTCAGCATCACCCGACCACGCCGCGGCAGTGACCACCTCACGACAGTA
>CAUYUJ010012759.1:0-13928 GCA_963575745.1 Prorocentrum cordatum
ACTCCATTCCCGGGCTACATTATGGATGCCCGGAGCCAACTGTAGGCCACTTCGTGCTCTTCGAGTTCCCAGAACTCCATTCCCGGGCCACATTTTGAATGCCCGGAGCCAACTGTAGGCCACTTCGTGGTCTTCGATTTCCCAGAACTCGATTCCCGGGCCACATTTTGGATGCCTGGAGCCAACTGTAGGCCACCTCGTGCTCTTCAAGTTCCCAGAACTCCGTTCCTGGGCATGATTTTGAATGCCCGGAGCCAACTGTAGGCCACTTCGTGTTCTTCTAGTTCCCAAAACTCCATTCCTGGGCCACATTTTGAATGCTGAGGCAGGCTGATGCTGCGGCCGAGGCAGGCTGAGGCTGAGGCAGGCTGAGGCTGAGGCCGAGGCTGAAGGCAGACTGAGGCTGAGGCTGAAGCAGACTGAGGCTGAGGCTGAGGCTAGGCTGAGGCTGAGGCTCATGCAGGCTGAGGCTGAGGCAGGCTGAGGCTGAGGCTGACGAGGCTGACGGCTGAAGCAGGCTGCTGCTGAGGCTGAGCATTCTGATGTCTGAGGCCTCGATGCTGATAGGCAGACTGAGGCTGAGGCTGAAGCAGGCTGAGGCTGACAGGCTGAGGCGAGCTGAGGGCTGAGGCAGCTGAGGCTGTGAGTGGCAGGCTCTGTCTGAGGCTGTGACTGACTTGCGACTGCCGTTGCCGCTGCGACTGTCATCATAGCGAATGCGACTAGACGGCGAGAACAGCAGAATTTCTAACAACTGGATTTTCATCTGAATCGTGAGGGGAATGCTTTTCAATATGCTTCTACACATGCGCTGTTAGGTTCTTTGCGGATAATTTTTTTTTGCCCTGCTTCTCTATTTTTCAAGGGACATTTTTTACCTAAGAGAGGGCATAAACACTCTCGAGGGGGGTCTGGGCGGGACGACCTGGTCGGTGACCCGTAGCGATACTCTGGCTGCCGCCGCATTCGTTTTTCGCAAACAGTCAAACACTTCGTGCTCTTCGACCTCCCAGAACTCCATTCCCAGGCCACATTCTGAATGCCCGGAGCCAACTGTAGGCCACTTTGTGCTCTTCGACTTCCCAGAACTCCATTCCCGGGCCACATTTTGGATGCCCGGAGCCAACTGTAGGCCTTTTCGTGCTCTTCGACTTCCCAGAACTCCATTCCCGGGGCTTACATTTTGGATGTCCCGGTAGCCAACTGTATGTGGGCACTTCGTGGTTTCTTCAAGTGGCTAGAACCGTCGGTTCCTCCCGCGTGGCCACATTTTGAATGCCCAGAGCCAACTGTAGGCCACTTCGTGTTCTTCTAGTTCCCAGAACTCCGTTCCTGGGCTACATTTTGAATGCTGAGGCAGGCTGATGCTGCGGCCGAGGCAGGCTGAGGCTGAGGCAGGCTGAGGCTGAGGCCGAGGCTGAAGGCAGACTGAGGCTGAGGCTGAAGCAGACTGAGGCTGAGGCTGAGGCAGGCTGAGGCTGAGGCTGAAGCAGGCTGATGCTGAGGCAGGCTTAGGCTGAGGCTGAGGCTGATGCAGGCTGAGGAGGCTGATGCAGGCTGAGGCTGAGGCAGGCTGAGGCCGAGGCTGAAGGCAGACTGAGGCTGAGGCTGAAGCAGGCTGAGGCTGAGGCTGAGGCAGGCTGAGGCTGAGGCAGGCTGAGGCTGAGGGTGAGGCAGGCTGAGGTTGAGGCTGTGACTGCGACTGCCGTTGCCGCTGCGACTGTCATCGCGAATGCGACTACGACTGCGAGAACAGCAGAATTCTACAACTGGATTTTCATCTGAATCGTAAGGGGAATGCTTTCAGATATGCTTCTACACATCGCTGTTAGGTTGCTTTGCCGGGATAATTTCTGGAAGCGGTGAAAAAACGGCCCTGCCGTTTCCGGGGCCCACAACGGGCCCGACTTCGCTGGCGAGGAAGGGGGAGGACCTGGAGGGAAAGAGCCCCTCCATTTTTTCGCCGCCGTCGGCCTCGCAGGGCCCTTCTGGGGCCCAGAGCCGTCGAAACCGATTCACAGGATGAGGAGAGGGTCTCCCCGGGGGGAGGCCCCGGGGTCTCGGGCCCGCTCCCTTCGGGTCCCGTTTCCTTGGCATCGCTCGGACGTGTGCGTTTTTCCTTCGGCGAGGACCATCGAGGAGCATCCTTGCTCATTTGGCGAAAAAACCACGCACGAAACCGACAAAAAACACAGGGAATGGACGTCCAAGCGATGGCGAGTTTCCGTCATGCCAGAACTGGTGGAGGACTGCCAGGAACCTGGAAACGCATGACGTGTCCGGCACAGTCGGATACACGCGTGGCTGCACGTTTCCTGGCGCGGTGGAAGTCACGTGTGGGGGCAACTAGGAGAAGAGGCGTCGGGTGACTCCGTGAGCGCGGCGTTACATTTTGGAGGTGTCGTGTTTGAGCCCTGGTGCTTCGGTGGGAGTTCCCGCGGAACAGCCTGGACACCCCAGGAGCTCAGGAGTGCATGCGGCACCCTCGGACGAGTTGTGACCTCCCTTCTTGACCCCTCCCCAGAGATTCGAGGCTTTGTTTTTTCCAAGGCGGGGTTCCCAGAAGTCCCAGCCTTTTGCCTAGGGCCGTTTCTTCCTCCTGGGCCGTCGTTTGACGCTCCCAGGGCCAGGTGATGGGGCCCCCGGAGGGTGCACGCGACGAAGACCCCGCATCTGGAATTTTTCGAGGCGTCGGATGTCCCAGCGCGGGCCGATGCAGGGAAACGAGGGATCGAAGAAGGAAAACGCACACGAGCATAAACTTCTGGCGCTCCGCGCGGCGCGGGGCTCTCGCCTGGGCGCCGCCGGCGCCCGCGTCAGTGCCCCGATCGCTCGGGGCCCTGCAGCGGCAGTGCCCACCGAGCGCGTTCCACTACTCGCAGAGTGCTTCGCCCAGGCATGCTCGCGTCGTTAAAACAAAATCAGGACGGGAGGTTTTTAGCTATTTTCGACCCCTGGGGGCCCTCGCCGGCCCCCTGGGAGCGTCAAAAACGACGCAGGACGAAAAACCGGCCCCGGGGAAAGGGTCGGGACTTCCAGGGACGCCGTCCTGAGAAGATCCGGACGTCGCATGTCTGGGAGTCGAGCCTCTAGTTGCCTCGACTCTTAATGCATCGTGAAGCCCCCGCGGCGAATGTCCATGCCACTTGCGAGCAGCTGCTTTGCGAGGCGTGGAGCGCGCTCGTCCAAGTGCGGCAGTGCCTCGGGGCGCCGCCCGGCCCCGCGGCAGCGCCCCCGCCGAGGCGCCCTGCCCCCGGGGGCCTCTCGCGCTGGGCGGCACCGGCCGCGTGCCGGGCCAGCTCGAGGCACGGCGCCCTCGAGGCACGCCGCCCTCGAGGCACGCCGCCGCGCGCGTTCGCGGCGCGCGCGCGGAGGGCGTGCGTCGAGCTGGTCTGGTACGCGGCTGGCGCCCGTCCAGGATTCGGATCCGGGCGAATGGGTCCTCTGCAGCGGGGGAGCTCTTTTGAAGCGGAGCTCATCGCTCTGGAGTGGGGCTTGGGAGAATTGTTCGCTCGGGTTTGGTAGCGTAGATGGCTGAAGTGCAGAGTAGCATAGCGCAGAATACGCATCATAATAATAAGAAGGCGAATGCGAATACTACTAATAGTACGACTACGACGAGAAATAACAAGAAACATGAGAAGTCGAACACTAGTAGTAACACCAATACTAGTGATAGTACGGATCATACTACTATTAGTGGTAAGGCTACTAATGCCAATGCGAACAATAAGAATGCGAACGCTGCCACTCAGTAATTGACAGAATAATGGGCAACGCATGTACTAGTAAGATGATCGATCGTGCCACGAATAGCAGCTATAACAATGATATGATGGTACGGTAGGCTCCCGTGAGCTGCTGCCGAAGACTGGCTGCCGTCTCCCCGCTCGGCGCCCTCCGCCCGCGCCTCCTGCCCGCCGCCCCTCTCTGGGACAAGTCTTGCGGGCGCCTCCGGCGACGTCTGGGGTCGCCGACGCATGCACGAGCTGTGCGCGCCCACTGCTTGCTCCTTGCCTCCCCCTCCCCCTCCTCTTCCTCTTCCTCTCTCCGGACACCTGCTGCGCAGCTGGCCTGGCCCTTCAGCTGGTGCGCGCCGGGGGGAGCTCGTGGGCTCTCGTCGCTGGGTGCAGGGGCAGAACCCACACATGCGACGCCCTGCTTTTTGTTCCAGGGCGGCGTCCCCGGAAGTGCCCACCCTTTCCCCGGGACCGGCTTTTCGTCCCGAGTCGTTTTTTGACGGTCCCGAGGCCCGGCGAGGGCCCCCTGAGGCCGAAACTCGCCGAATATCAACCGTCATTTTTTTTTTTTTTTTTTTTTTTTTTTTTTTTTTTTTTTTGATTTTTCTCTGTGTGTGTGTGTGTGTGTGTGTGTTTAAAATAACAGAATATATATATATATAAATATAAAGACGCGAGCATGTCTGGGAACAGATCCTGCCTGCCGCCCCTCCGCCCCCGCGGAGCGCCGACCCCCTTGGCCAGGAGGCGCTGGGCGCGCTCTCGCGCGTCGCCTCCGCCGACGGCGAGGCGCGCGGGCTCCCGCCGCGGCCCGCGGGCCCTCGGAGGATGCTAAAGTCCATGCATCTGCACGAACGAAAGGGGCATGGAAAGAAAGGGTACAATGCCCAACAGCAGTTCCTGTTCAGTTTGAGCAGGACTCGCTGTCCGCGCCGCCGCGGCCTGTGTCCATTTGAGACAGAAGGCCGCCTGCCCAACAGCGGCCGCTGTTGGTTTGGGACAGCATTTGTTGTTGAGCACTGTATTCATGTTTTCCGTACCCATGTCGGGCGTCCAAAATGCAGTGGAAGCCCATGCTAAGAAGCACCTTGCTTGCCTCCAGGGTGCCCTGGGTTTCTCGGGTGTCGATGGACTTGCAGTGGGGAGCGTGGCGCTCCCACACCAGAAGTCCATGGACGCCCTGGGGTCTCAGGGTTGGGCTTCTTGAGGAGGGTTTCTTGTGGTTGAGCTCTTACTGTACCGCGTACGGTTGGCCCGGATCAGTAGGTCGACTCTGCCAAGTCAAGGGTACCCTCGTGCCCTGTGCCTTGCGACCAATGCCTCCTGCATCTTTGTGGCAGCGTGGCCCCCGGAAGGGTCTTGCGTCCTCTCGCGTGTCCTCTCCAATCAAGTCCGACTGTAAGTCCGCACGGAGTGCTCCCCAGACATGCGACGTCCTGATTTTTTCAGGACGGCGTCCCCGGAAGTCCAGATCCTTTTCCCGGGGCCGGTCTTTCATCCCGAGTCGTTTTTGGACGGTCCCAGGGCCCGGCGAGGGCCCCCAGGGGCCGAAAATGGTGAAAAACGTGCCGTCCTGATTTTTTCACGACGCGAGCATGTCTGGGTCGGTCTCCGTATGGACTTGCCCCGACTGGGCTCAGCCTTCGCCGGTGGCCGCTGCCCTGCTGGCGGCGAGGGGCCTCCCCCCATGGACTCGGTGCTGGCGGCGAGGCGCCCCCGCGGGCGCCCCCCCCAGACGTGCTCGCGCCGCGAAAGCTTCAGGAGGGGAAATAACACACAGACGCAAGTAATCGTCGATCCCCAAGGAAGATATAAGAAGATATGGGAAGTGGGGGGGAAAACAAAAAACCCGAAGATATGGGAAGCTAGGGGAAATCCTGTTATGTGTGTGTGTGTGTGTGTGTGTGTGTGTGTTGATCCTCTTGCACAGGGTGTCTAGAGCTCCGACCACTTTATTTCGGCACGGCACCCCCTCCATCACCCACGCATTCCACCAGCCAGCGCGCCTCTCCGCCCCGACCCCGTTTATTTTGGCACGGCACACCCCTCCGCTCCGACCCCTCTATTTCGGCACGGCACACCCCCTCGACATCCCCCCACCCTCCAGCCAGCGCGCCCGCCGCCCCGACCCCTTGATTTCGGCACGGTACACCCCCCCGCATCCCACCACCCACGAGCCAGCGCGCCCCCTCCGCCCCGACCCCTTTATTTCGGCACGTCCCCCCCCCCGCGCGCCCCCTCCGCCCCGACTCCTTTATTTCGGCACGGCACACCCCTCCGCCCCGATCCCTGTATGTCGGAACGGCAACGCGCCACACCCCCTCCGCATCTCACCCACCAGCCAGCGCGCCCTCCGTCCCGACCCCTTTATTTCGGCACGGCACACCTCTCTGCCCCGACGCCTTTTTTTCTGCCACGGCGCACCCCCTCCGAATCCCCCCCCTGCCCGCCAGCCAGCGCGCCCCTCCGCCCCGACACTTTTATTTCGGCACGGCACACGCCTCCGCCCCGACCACTTTATTTTGGCACGGCGCACCCCCTCCGCATCCCCCCCACCCACCAAGCCAGCGCGCCGCCCCCGCCCCGACCCTTTTATTTCGGCGCCCCCCACCCCCTCCCCCCCCCCTGCATCACCCCAACCCACCAGCCCAGCGCGCCCTCCGCCCGGACCCCTTTATTTTCCGTCACGCCCCCCCCGCGCGCCCCTCCGCCCCGACCCCCTTTATTTCGGCACTGCATCACCCTCCGCATCCCCCCCCCGCCCACCAGCCCCGCGCCCTCCGCCCCGACACCTTCAGTTCGGCACGGTACACCCCCACCGCAATCCCCTTCACTTACCAGCCAGCGCGCCCCCATCCGCCCCGACCCCTTTATTTTCGGCACGCCCCCCCCCCCCCCCCCGCGCGGCCCCCTCCGCCCCGACCCCTTTATTTCGGCACCCACACCCTCCGCCCGACGCCTTTTTTCGAACGCACCCTCCCTCCGCATCCCCCCCCGCCCACCAGCCAGCGCGCCCTCCGCCCGACCGCCTTCATTTCGTCACGCGCACCCCTCCGCCCTGCGGGAAACCCCCCCCCCCCTCCTTCATTTTTCGGCACGAGCCACACCACCCTCCCCATCCCCCCCACCACCACCAGCGCGCCCTCCGCCCGGACCCCTTTAATTTCGGCACGGGCCACCCCCCCGCATCCCCCCACTTTACCATCCAGCCAGAGCGCGCCCCCTCCGCCCGCGACCCTTTTATTTCGTCACGCCCCTACTCCCTGCCCGCGCGCCCCGCGCGCCCCTCCGCATTCCCCCCACCCCCAGCCGCGCGGCCTCTCCACCCCGCCCCTCTATTATGCCCCCACCCCACCCGCCCACCGACTCCACTCCACCACAATGCCAGCGCGGCCCTCTCCGCCCCGACCCCTTCATTTCGGCACGGCGCACCCCTCCGACCCGACTCCTTTATTTTGGCGTGGCACCGCCCTTTCCGCCCTCTCCGCGCGCGCCCCCTCCGCATCCCCCCCCCGCCCTTCAGCCATCGCGCCCCCTCCGCCCCGACCCCTTGGTTTTGGCGCGCCACCGCCCCCTCCTCCCTGACCCATTCATCTCGGCACGGCGCCGCCCCCCCACCCCGAGCGCCCCCTCCGCATCCCCCCATCCACCAGCCAACGCGCCCCCTCCGCCCCGACACCCCCATCCGGAGCGCCCCCTCCATCACCACATTCACCAGCCAGCGCGCCCCCTCCCCCAGTGCCCTGGCCCGCCCGCGCCGACTCTCAAGGGTCCCGCTCCGGCGGACTTGCGCGCTTCGCTTCGCTTCGCTTCGCTTCGCTTTGCTTTGCTTCGCTTCCCTTCCTTTCTGTGCAAGAGCCATGGCGCGCGTGCCACTTGTTTGTGCGTCTCAGGGCCCCTTGAAAGCTTTAGGGCGGCAGGTTGTTGGCTGTTTTCGGCGCCCGGGGGGGGGCCCCCGCCGGGCTCCCAGGCCGCCACGAGACGACTCTGGATGAGACGCCGGTCCCAGGGAAAGGGTCGGGACTTCCGGGCACTCCGCACGGAGCAACCAGGAGATGGCATGTTTGGATTCAGCGGCTGCACAGGGTGTGGCTACGCTGGGGTGTGGTTTGCGATCTGCGTCGGTTGGGACTTGGGGGGCACCGCGTAGCCCTCGTCGGGTCTCCTCGAGGCGCGGCTCTCCTCGGGGCGCGGCCGAGGACCCCAACGAGGTCCTCGCCCAACAGGGTGTGGATTGCGAGCCACACCCTTTGCGAAACCACACTCTTCGGATTTGTCGACCCAGACATGCGACGTCCTTTTTTCAGGACGGCGTCCCCGGAAGGCCAGACCCTTTCCCCGGGGCTGGTTCTTCATCCCGAGTCGCTTTTTGATGGTCCCAGGGCCCGGCGAGGGCCCCCAGGGGCCGAAAATGGCGGAAAACGTGCCGTCCTGATTTTATCACGACGCGAGCACGTCTGGGGATCGATCCCAGTGCGGACTCGCTCGCAGTCGACCTCCCCGGGGTCCGTGGCGGCTGCCGACTCCGACGGCGGCGGCAGCGCCGGCGGCGCCCGCGGGGCGGCCCGTGGCTCTCTCTCTGGTGCGCGTTCGGGCGCATTCCTTGGGGGGCGTGCAGCGGTCAGACGGGGCGATCGTCGGGTCCACGAGGGAGGAGGAGGCAAGGAGGGAGGAGGAAGGAGGAGGAGGAGGAGGAGGAGGAGGAGAGGAGGAGGAGAGAGGAGGAGGAGGAGGAGGAGGGAGGAGGAGGAGGAGGTAGGGGGGAGGAGGAGGAGGGGGAGGAGGAGAGGGGAGGAGGAGGATGAAGGAGGGAGGAGAGTAGGAGGGAGGTCGCGGAAGGAGAGTAGTGAGGAGCGGAGGACCGGAGGGAGGAGAGGGGAGGAAGGATGAATGGGAGAGGGCAGGAAAGGACGGAGCAAGAGGGGTGGTAGGAGGAGGAGGAGGAGGAGGCGGAGGCATTGAGGCCCCGCGGTGGTCTGGGCCTCCCAGATAGGGTCGGAGGATCGTGCCGCATCGCCGATGCATCGGCGATGCATCGGCAATGCGGCATGATGCAGGGTCTTTCTCCACGCCGACGTCGCCGATGCATCGCCGACGTCGCCAGCGCATGGCCGATGCATGGCCGATGCATCGCCGATGCATCGGCGATGCATTGCCGATGTATCGGCGATGCGGCGAGATCCTGCGACCCTATCTACTCCGACCCCATCGAGGAGGCCTTTAGGTGGAGGGGGGGGGCTGGGCGACTGGGGCTGAGCCGAAGTGTCTGGCCTTGGAGAGTCCGAGCTGCGGCTTTGTTGTCGACTGCGATTTGCGTGCGCGGAATGCAGAGAGCGCAGGGGCCGTGGGTACACTTCGTGGACGCATCTTGGGCTTGATGTGCTGGGGGCGCCGAGTGATCGCTTCGTATACGGATCGGAGGTTGATAGAACTCCTACCCTGACACGTCGATTAAAGAATCGGCCGTTCCCGGTTCGCGGGAGGGCGTCGCGGCCGTCATTTTTGCGGGTCCATGTCCGTCGGTTTCGGTCCCCGGCCGTTTTCACTCAGAGGAGGTTTACTAAAGGGAGGTTTGTCCACCGCCGAAAGGAGGGAGCATCACCGACGAAGCCAAACCTAGGGCTCGAAGTACGCAGTGACCGATTTCTGGAGACAGACCGAGGCCAGGTCCGCGCGATCAAAAAGATGGCCGCGGCTCCAAGGAGAGCCGTTGCGCGAGTTGGGCACGTCAATCCGCGTTTGGTGTGTTGGTTGGGCCGCGTTTAATCACGCAGGGGGACGCCAGGTGGAAGCAACATCCAGGTTCAGATCCACGCAATGGGTGCCCACTCGCGCGAGGCGCCTTTGCATACCTCACCGAAGCGGACTTGATGACTGGTGGCTGGGTCAAGCCCAGAGCAGATCACCTAGAGTGCCCGTCTGTAGATTCCACCATGATCCTTGGGATATTAGCCCTGAGGGCCAGGGTTCTGGTGCAACATATGGGATGAGGATGGTGAGGGCACCTTTCCAAATGTTCGTTTGAGCAGCTCTCATGGAACTTTCGTTTGCCATCTTGGGGCAATCGCTGGGTCCTTTGATGCCATGTTGGGTCGTCTTGGAGCTGTATTTGGACTCTCTTTGACGGTCTTGAGGCCATCTCTGCCTTCTTGGGATCTCTTGGAGCCGCCGTGGAGCCGTATTGTCCCCGCATTGGCGCCGCCGAGGGGCTCTCGAAGGCCATTTTGGGTTTCTCCGGAAGTCCTTTTTGGCACAGCTCGGGATTATGTTGAGGCTGCCCTTGGCGGCCGTCTAGGGGCTTTCTCGGGCTGCTTGACGCCATCGTGAATGCCTCTTGGGTAAGTTCTGGGATCCTGTGAGGGGTCCTCTGGTGGCGCGTGGAATGAGAGGTCTAGGAGCGAGCAGCCATGAAGAAAGTACGCAACCCTCGAGCGGGCGCACAGGGAATGCGGGTTCAGGCATTAGCTGCCATGCGGGACGTGCACCATCCTCGAGCGGGCACGCGTGGAATTGGGGTTTAGGCGCTCGCTGACATGCTGGCAATGCACCGTCCTTGGAGCCAGTCTTGGAGCCTTGCACCGTCCAGGGGCTCTCTGGGGCTGCTTGACGCTATTGTGAATGCCTGCTGGGTAAATTATTTGATCCCGTGTGCGGTCCTCTTGTGGCTCTTCTGGGCCCTCTTGGAGGCATCTTGCGCCTTCTTGAAGGCCTGGGAGTGCGAGAAGTGTACGATCCTCGATCGGGTGCGCGTGCCACGAGAGGTCTAGGGGCGAGCAGCCCTGAAGAAAATACACAACCCTTGAGCGGGCGCACAGGGAATGCGGGTTCAGGCGTTAGCTGCCATGCGGGACGTGCACCATCCTCGAGCGGGCGCGCGTGGAATGGGGGTTTGGGCATTCGCTGCCATGCTGGCAATGCACCGTCTTTGAGCGGGCACGAAGGAAGTGGCCTCGGCAAGAAAGTGCGATGCACGCAACAGGTCGCTGGTAGGGGGGTGGTGGCTCCTTATTTGATTGCAAAAGCCCCAACTAGACAGACAGCCCCTGGCATTCTTCCACGCCTCAACGTGCCAGGGGGCACGGTGGCGGAGTTGCCCAACTGCTGCTCGGGCCCCTGCTGGGTCAAGCCCAGAGCAGATTACCTAGAGTGCCCATCTGGACTGTAGTTCCCACCACTATAGTTGATCCTGCTACGTGGACACTGCTTGCATGCGTGTCTCTCATGTGCTGCTGAAGGCCATTTCGGCCCAGGCGTCTGGACCTTTCTGCCCCCAGCACGACCGGCCTGCGGCGCCTGCGGCCCGCGTGCCCCCACCCTTCCGCCATGCGCCGCAGTGCCGCCCCGGCCGCTGCCGGCTGCCTCGCCCTCGTGGCCCGGGCGTCTGGGGCCGCGGTCCAGGGCACGCTCACGACGTGGCTGTCCGTGAGCGCCACGCCCATGGACGGCTCGTGCGAGTTCATGCGGGACCCCATCGGCAGCACGACCGACCCGATGCTCGCCCCGTACCTCCAGCAGGGCATGCACTGCTCCGTCGGCCAGGACTCCCCGGCGTACGCGAACGGCGCGGCCTGCGGCGCCTGCTACAGGGTCAGGTCCACCAGCGACGAGGGCGTGAGCGGCGATTCTACCGTGCAGGGCGCGGCGTCCGAGGCCATCGTGACGGTCAGCACGGGTGGCATCAACGGCACGGGCCGCTTCGACTGCTTCCCCGAGGCGTTCGAGGCGATCACGGGCGCCTCAACGGGCGAGTTCGACGTCGAGTTCGAGGAGGTGGAGTGCGATGCCATCCGGACGACCCCGTCGGTGACCAGCTTCGAGGCAAAGAACCAGTACTATTGCAAGATGGTCTTCAACAACGTCGGTAAGTGGGGCACGCTCTCCTCGGTGGAGGCGTGCCTGGGCGAGGGCCAGTCGAACTGCGCCGAGATGACGCGTCTGAGCGGGCAGGCCTGGGACGGCTGCCCGCAGGGGGCCGGAGACAAGATCACGTTCTTCCTCACGCAGCAGGCCCCCTCTGGCCAGAGCGACACGGTGGAGTGCATCTGCGCGGGCCGTTGGCCCTGGGACCAGGGGGAGAGCTGCACGTGCGGGGTCAACTTCGGCGGTATCACCCTCAGCGAGACCAGCACCACCGTCACTGCCGCCCCCACCACCCCTGCGAGCGGAGAGGAGCCCGACGACGGCGGAGACTCGGGCGGCGACGGTGCCGACGGCCCCGACGGCAGCGACCCGGACGGCTCCTCCAACGGCACCCTCGTCCAACTGTCTGGGGCCACAGCGGTTGGCCGCCGTGCGCCGGCAGGGGCTGCCGCGGCGGTGCTCGGCGCCTTGGCCGTGGCCCTGGAGCAGTGAGGGCTGCCTTCGGGGGCAGAGGCAGGCAGAGGCATCGTCGGGCGGCGGGGCTGCGGTGGTGCCGGAGAGAAGATGGTGGCCAGGCGGGCAGTCTTCTTTTGGAATCAGACATATCGGGCGAGATCTCTGAATGCTCAGGACACACAAGATGTCCAAGACGAGCGATCCACGACAAGCGCACCGTGGTCTATGCGCCCTGTGCCTGGCTTGGACCCGCTCCGTGAGGGCCAACGAGTTCGCTGAAGGCAGAAAGGTACCATCAGTGAGCTCCCTGAGGGCAGACCGCCGCTGAATGCAAAAGCATGCCTTCATCAGTGAGCTCGTTGCCGCCGTCCTACTGCATGTTCCCTTGTCGTCGCCCTCCTCCTCCTCCTCCTCTCCTCCTCCTCCTCCTCCTCCTCTCTCCTCCCCCTCCTCTTTTCTTCTCCTCCCCTCCTCCCTCTTTCTCCTCCCTCTTCCTCCTCCTTCTCCTCCTCCTCCTCCTCCTCCTCCTCTTTCTCCTCTTTCTCCTCCTCCTCCTCCTCCTCCTCCTCCTCCTCCTCCTCCCCTTCCTGCCCCCCCTCCCCCTCCTGCCCCTCCTCGCCCTCCTGCCCCTCCTGCCCCTCCCGCCCCCTCTCTCCCAAGAGTCTCGGTGCAGTGCGAGGCTGTCTCAGGTCTGGCTTGGGCGCGCCGCTCCAGTCCCCCGTGGCTCTTGTTCCCTCGTTCGCCGTGCCGTGTCCTTGTGTTGCTCCGCATTTCGACTCCCAGGCGTGCCTGCGTCGCGAAGAAATCAGGGCGGGCAGTTTTGGCCGTTTGCGGCCTCCGCGGGCCCTCGCTGGACCCTGGGGCCCTTCGAACACCGACTCGGGATGAGAAACCGGCCCTGGGGAAGGGGTCGAGACTTCCGGGGACCCCGTGTTGAAAAAAACACGGCATCGGATGTTTTGGCTCGTTTCCTTCTTCCCATGCCTCGCTCTGCCGTCCCATGGCCTCTTCGCGATCTCCCCCCCTGCACTGGTAAGCAGTACAAGCTGTTCAGCGCCTCTCCGCAGGGCGAACAGGGTATCTCGTGATGAAGTTCAGGGTTTAGTTGTCTATTCAGTGGAAGGGGAGAGGGCTGGGGGATCGGGGCTGAGCCGAGGGGTTAGGCTTTGGAAAGTCCCACCCGCGGCTCTGTTGGGCGACTTAGTTTTTTTCGTGGAGCGCGGAGAGCGCAAGACTAAGGGTACGACATAGCCGCATGTTGGGCTTGATGCGCCAGGGGGTCGTAATGAATGCTTCGCAACCAGCAGCATCGACGGAGCCAAACCGAGGACCCAAACTGATGCAGCATCCGCTTGCTGGAGGCAGACTAAGGCCAGAGCCGCGCGATCAAACATATGGCCGCGGCTCCAAAGGAGGACCGCTACGAGATCTGACTTGTGATGTTGTTAGGCACCGTCTTCAAGCGCAGTAAAACGCCAGGTGAAAGCAACGTCCAGGTCAAGCTCCACGCAGTGGGTGCCTACTCGCGCGAGGCGCCTATACTTCCGACACATATTTGACAACAGTCCAGCTGACTGCGGCAAGTCCCGCCACTGTGCCAGCCCAGCATTTTGGGAGGCAACTCTTCGAGGAACACGGGAGGCCGTCATGCGTGACACCTCGTATTTGCAGGCTTGGGATAGCCAAGCTGCTGATGATGTTGAAGATGATGAGGATGATGACGATGACGAGGCGGATGATGATGATGATGATGATGATGATGATGATGATGATGATGATGATGATGATGATGATGATGATGATGGATATGATGATGAGGAGGATGAGGGGGGAGGAGGAGGAAGAGGAGGAGGAGGAGGAGGAGGAGGAGGA
>CAUYUJ010012760.1:0-12500 GCA_963575745.1 Prorocentrum cordatum
TCCTCTTGGCCTCTTTTCGAACGAATCGATCCTGGAGCTCCCGGCCTGGGGTGGTCCTCAGATTCCATCGTGGGCTGCCCATGCTACTGCAGCTCACCTACGTGCTGCTTTTCACACCTTCCAGGGCTTTGAGGAATACTTACGGCTACTGCGACAAACGGCTTCTCTTTGGCACAGAGAGGTTGTGGAAGGGAAGTTTGATGATATCCCCTTGGCTGCTGTGGATCGCTCCCGTGTTTATCCATCTTTCTGGAAATCCCCTGCGTTCGTCGAACACCTTGAGCTGGTCCACGTGAGGTCTCAAGAGCCCCTACTCGTCGCCGATCGCTCTGCCATGCGTGAGGAAGCTCAGGTTACGACACGAAGGCCCAAGCTGCAACGTGCTGCTGCCCGCTCGCTGGGTCAGAACATGTGTACGCACAAACCTCTACATGCCATGCTGATTCGCCACTTAACCCCGTTATTCACAGCTTACCTCCCCTTCCTCAACCTGACCCACTGGCCCGCTATTCAGGAGCTCTTGGCATTGGTTCCGCAAAGCTGGGCGATGGCAGCCTTACGGACTTGGGGGCATGGATGGCTGACATCACATAGGATTATCCACCCGAGGGGCAAACTTCGCTGTCGTTTCGGCTGCCCTGGCCCTGATCGGCTGCAACATTATCTACGCTGCCCTAAATTGTACCTGGCAGTCTGCAAAGGTCTACAGCGTGCCCTGCCTCGCCCCCTGGCTCAGCGTCTTGGCCTTACCCACCCCCACCCTGACCACTTCGAAGCTCTCTATGTCTATTACCAGGTCTTCAACTATGCTCGGCAAGGTGCTCTAGTGTCGACTCCCCGTCAGTTGCGTGGTTATGTTGAGGCCGCCGTCCGCACCTCTCGTCTGGCCAGGCCTTCAGCCAAATTGAAACGGTGGGAACCTCCTCCCGCTGTCCAGACGATCCGCCGAAGGCAGCCTCAGTGGGATGTGCTCACCTCATCGTCCACCTCCTGTTTGAGTTCAGATGCTGCGGCCCCCATCCCTGACCTGGTCCCTCCCACCCCGTGTGACGACGATGTGATACATAGCGCTGATGAAGCTGGCCAACCTGTTCCCCATCCAGTGTCTCCTGTGCCCATTCCTGCTGGCGCTTTGGCTCAGTGCGAGGCCCTGCCCTCAAGGCAGGGCGTCAACGGGCGGGCGTCCGCTCCCGCTGCCACCTCGCCGCGACCTGCGGCATCCATGTTCCCATGGCCGCTTGCCGCCACGGTGGCGCTCTCCGCGGTCCATGCAGCGTCGATGTCTGTCCCAGATGCATGTGAGGCGGATGTTACTCGGCTTGAACGTGAATATCGTGCGACCATCAAGCGTGTCGAACGCCTCCGTGCTGGTGGGCTTCCTATTCGTGAGGACCCTTCTCTCCCTGAACAGTTGCGGTGTCTGGACGATGCCACCTCGTCGAAGTCGACGCCGTCACCGAGTACTCACATCCTGCGTCTGGCGGGCCATCCACATTCTTCCTCTGTGGAGCATGCAACACCTGTTGTCTTCGGCGAACGTATTGCACCAAGGGCTACACGCTGGATCTTGCGCTTGGATGACTCCGAGAGCGGCCGTGCCGACTGGTTGATGTGGTGCATCCCATACGTACGTGCCAAATTTGAGGCGATGGAATGGGTGGATTCGTCTGGTTGGAGTGGTGCTCTCGACGAACTCGCTCGTTATATCTGCATGGTTGCCTGGGACACCTCTACCGAGGGGCGCCTCAATACTGTAGATTACTTTCGGCGGCTGAATGACCCGCGTAACTCCTTGACGCGGCACGGGCTCTGGGAAGAGATGGTGGATCGACATTTCCAAGCCCTTCGTGAGATTCGCAGAGAGATGAGGCAATACTTGGGACCCGCTGCACCACACCGTATTCGTGACTTCCTTGTGGACAGCAATGGAGACGAGTCCCTGCCCATCGTTGCTGCCAACGGGTCGGTGCACTACTTTGCCTCACTCGTCTCAGCAGTGGATCCCGATGATGGTGATGCCGCCGATGGTGATGGTGACGTTGACCATGCCTCTTTCCTCCTCCAGGTCTCGATCGCAGGGTGCTCCTCGAGCCCTGCGGCCACTGGCGTTAGAACGCGGAGGTCGACCGCCTCTGATGGAAATAACGGCTCTGGAGTAAGTTGTGAGATTGCGTCTCGAGTTCGGAGGTCGACCGCCTCTGTTTTAAATAAGGGCTCTGGAGTAAGTTGCGAGCCTGTGTCTCGAGTTCGGAGGTCGACCGCCTCTGTTCTAAATAAGGGCTCTGGAGTAAGTTGCGAGATCTCGTCTCTTGTGCGGAGGTCGACCGCCTCTGATGGAAATAAGGGCTCTGACATCGAGAATTGCGCCTTCTTCGTGAATTGCGCCGACGTCGAGTGTTGCCCCGTCATGGTGAGTTGCGCCGTCTTCGAGAGTTGCGCCGTCTTCGAGAGTGTCTCCGTCAACGAGAGTTGCGCCGTCTTCGAGAGCTGCTCGCCATCCTCGAGAGTTGCGCCGTCTCGGAGAGTTACGCCGTCGTCACGAGCTTCTCCGTTGTGGACACGGATCGCCTCTCTCTTCGCTACTACCCCGTGCTCGTTTTCCCCGACCTGGCCGTGTTCGACGGCTGCTGCCCCCTCGTTTGCGCCCTGTCCGTCGCTGATGGCGGGACCCTCCTCTTCGATTTCGCCTCTGACGAGAATTTCGTCGTCATGGTCATGCAGTGCTACTCTATCTTCTTCTATTGGTACGAGTCCTGGTACAGGAGTTGGGGGCACCCTCAGATTGCCCTATGTGTGTGAGTGCCGTCGGAAAAGGCTCCCGTTGCCCATTTTCCTCAGGCGCCCGAGCCCGAGGCACCTGCATAGTGGGCGGAAGTACAGGCGTAGGTTGTCTTCCCAACGGGGGGCGCGGTGCGAGTGGGGACTGCCCGGCGGTGCGCCGTTAGTGACCCTCGCACCGATGCTCCCCGGCCCCGCGCACGGCGCGGAGAGTGCCCCTTGTTGGATGAGGGTCTCTCTCTCGTCCCTTGCCTTTTCGAGGCGTGTTCGTGATTCACCTGCACGCTCTCGGCACTGTCCTCACTGCTCTCTGCGTCTCGTCTCGGTCCCATCTTGCGTTCTCGCTCCCCCCTGCACTCAGCATCCTCTGAATAAGAATGATATAAATTCGACGGCTATCCGCTGCACATCATGGGCTGCAGCGTCGGCGGCCTCAGCTACAACAGCTTCGACAGGAGGCGTGCCCATGCTGCCTCAGGCGCCGTGCTAGGCGCGGGGAGCTGACCTCTGGGTACGCTGGTCTCCTCCTCCTCCTCCTCCTCCTCCTCCTCCTCCTCCTCCTCCTCCTCCTCCTCTCCTCCTCCTCCTCGTCCTCCTCCCTCCTCCTCCTCCTCCTCCTCCTCTCCTCCTCCTCCTCCTCCTCCTCCTCTTCTCTTCCTCCTCCTCCTCCTCCTCCTCCTCCTCCTCCTCCTCCTCCTCCTCCCCTCCTCCTCCCCTCCTCCTCCTCCTCCTCCTCCTCGCTCATTCTCCCTCATCCTCCTCCTCCTCCTCCTCCTCCTCCTTCCTCCTCCCCTCCTCCTCCTCCTCTCCTCCTCCCCTCCTCCTCCTCCTCCTCCTCCCAGCTCCCCCTCCTCCTCCTCCTCCTCCTCCTCCTCCTCCTCCTCCTCCTCCTCCTCTTCCTTCTCCTCTCATGACCCGAGGGAGACCGGGGGGGCGGGGCGAAATTTGATGCCCGCAGCGGGCTTCGGCCCCGCCCTGAGGTAGATTCCTCTTGCAGCGCCGCCCTTCGGGCGCGGGGAAAGCCAGGACCCCCCCCCTTTTAGCCCGACCCGAGCAGGTCCAGCACAGCTGCGCCAGGCCGGCGCCTGGCCAGCTGGCCGCTCCGCGCGGATCGTGGCAGCAGCCCCCCGGCTCGCGGCTTGCAGGCGGAGTCTCGCAGCGGGCCCCGCAGCAGCTTTCGTGGCAGGCGGTTCTTGGTCCTCCCTCATCTCTCCTCCTTCCTCCCTCCTCCTCCTCCTCCTCCTCCTCCTCCTCCTCCTCCTCCTCCTCCTCCTCTTCCTCCTGCTGCTCCTCCTCCTCCTCAGCATCACCATCCGCAATCATTACCATCATCATCATCATCAGCAGCATGATCAGCAGTATCTTCATCGTTGCCTTCAGTATAATTACCATCCCCCTCCTGGCGCCTGACGCGTCGTGGTCTGAGAGCATGCCTCCTCGTGTTCCTCCCCCTCCTCCTCCTCCTCCTCCTCCTCCTCCTCCTCCTCCTCCTCCTCCTCCTTCTCCTTCACCTCCTCCTCCTCCCCTCCTCCTCCTCCTCCTCCTCCTCCTCTCATCATCATCATCATCCTCTGCCTTCTCCTCCTCCCCTCCTCCTCCTCCTCCTCCTCCTCCTCCCTCCTCCTCCTTCTCCTCCTCCTCCTCCTCCTCCTCCTCCTCCTCCTCTTCCTCTTCCTCTCCTCCTCCTCCTCCTCCTCCTCCTCCTCCTCATCCTCCTCCTCCTCTCCTCCTCCTCCTCCTCCCCCCCTCCCCCTCCTCCTCCTCCTCCCACCCCTCCCTCCCTCCTCCTCCTCCTCCTCCTCCTCCTCCTCCTCCTCCTCCTCCCCCTCTCCTCCTCCTCCTCCTCCTCCTCCTCCTCCTCCTCCTCCTCCTCCTCCTCCTCCCCTCTCCTCTCCTCCTCCTCCTCCTCCTCCTCCTCCCCTCCTCCTCCTCCTCCTCCTCCCTCCTCCCTCCTCCTCCCCCTCCTCCTCCTCCTCCTTTTGATATAGATGCCACGGTGTACGTGATTTTGCGGTCGCTCCCATCGTCACGAGTCCATCGCTGTTACCACGTGCATGACACGTTACATTACTTGATCCAGTCCGAAGGTCCCGATGAACTCCAGGGCAAGCTCAAAGCCTACATCAACACAATACGTGGTGCAAGCTATCGTGTGTCACGGTCCTGCTTCACGCTTGGGCGCAATACGTTGTGTAAGTTGTCGTGTCTTACGGGCTTGCTTCAAGCTCGGGCGAAATATGTGGCGCAAGTAATCAAGACGCAACACCACATATCAGAACCGCACACGCTCGGATTCTAGCTGGAACCGCCGCCCAGGGGCGGACAAATCCTGCCCCCCTGGCAAGGCGCGCGAGCTTTGGTTCTAATTTCTTGCGTCCCACCGGGGTGAACCAAAAACACATCCGGGCCCCATTTCGTGGGACCCAACACGTCGTTGTGAGGTCAGGGGGGTAGCACAGACACCTTACCCCCAAGTTATCGGCCATGCAGCCGGGACAGACGCAACACAGATCAGAACCGCGCACGTTTGGATTTTAGTTTTCGACACCTCACCCCCAAGCTATCGGCCACGCAGCCAGGACAGACGCAACACCACATACCAGAACCGCGCACGTTTGGATTCTAGCTGGAACCGCTGCCCAGGGGCGGACAAATCCTGCCCCCCCGGCAAGGCGCGCGCGCTTTCGTTCTAACTTCTTGCGTCCCCCCGGGGTGGACCAAGAACCCAACATGTCGTTGTGAGGTCAGCGGGGATAGCATCGACACCCCACCCCCAAGTTATCGGCCATGCAGCCGGGACAGACGCAACACATATCAGAACCGCGCACGTTTGGATTCTAGCTGGAACCGCCGCCCAGGGGTGGACAAATCCTGCCCCCCCAGCAAGGTACGCACGCTGTGGTTCTACTTTGTTGCGTCCCCCTGGGGCGGAGTTTGTTGCGTCCCCCTGGGGCGGACTAAGCACACATCCGGGCCCCACTTTGTGGGACCCAACATGTCGTTGTGAGGTCAGCGGGGATAGCATCGACACATCACCCCCAAGTTATCGGCCACGCAGCCAGGACAGTCTCACGATCCTGCTTCACGTTCGGGCGCGCTCAAGGTAAGGTACTTCACCCCGAACCTCCTTATCGGCCAAACCAGCGCGGAAAAGAGCCACACTTTGTTGCGGGCACTTTGGACTTACTTTTGAATGTACAGGCGTATCCGTGAATCCGTGCCGCACCGCGCTCCAGAATAGGGACGCACCTGTTGTCCATTCACAAACCGTCAGCACGGGAACTTCCACTTTCCGTGATTTTAGGTGTATCGTCCCAGCCGTTATCCTCCCACGCCACGCAAGGCGCTGCAAATGTCACGGGGACGGTGCGGCGCAGCAGGCGTTAAAATTGTTAAAGCAGTTTGTTCCCAAACTGGCGCTGAAATTGTTAAAGCAGTTTTGGCTGAAGAAATCGCGCGCATGGGGTGCGCGTGCCGTGCGATGCAGCGCAGCAAATTAAATTGGACACTTAGGTCTGACACGCTTCTTCCCTCGATCCAACGAGAAGTTGTTGGGCTCTGGGGATGTCAAATTCTTCCTGTCACCCTAAGGGTGGCCTGCTGTGGCGCAGGTCCCCCTGTCAACCCTGGGGGGGAGATGGCCGCAGGCCGTATCACATGGGGCTAAGGCGCCCCTCAAGCCATGTCCCGTCAAGTCCTCCTCCTCCTCCTCCTCCTCCTCCTCTCCTCCTCCTCCGCCTCCTCCTCCTCCTCCGTCTCCGTCTCCGTTTCCGTCTCCTCCTCGTCCTCCTCCTCCTCCTCCTCCTCCTCTTCCTCCTCCTCCTCCTCCTCCTCCTCCTCCTCCTCCTCCTCCTCCTTAGAGGAGTTGCCGCAGGCTTCCGCATCCGAAGTACGGGGGCAGTCCCACAAGTTTGCGTTTGTCTGCTGGGCTGGCGATCGCAGTGGGCGCAGGCCCGCCTCTATGATAAAGGTGTGTCGCCGCTGGACCGCCACAGGCTGTGCAGAGCTGTACGTGGCACCCTCTTGCTCAGGCACTGAGCCTGCGGCGCCACGGTGAGCCTCATGAGAGACTCCACTGGCCCCCCAAGTGCTGAAGGCGGCGAGGGTGGTCAAGGCGCAAAGCGGAGATTTGTTTTCTCGCTGTTTGTTTTCCCGCCGCCACTCGGGGCTCACAGGAGTTCCTTCCGTGCCCGCATTAGACTCAGATTAGACTCGTTTTAGACCTTTCATCCCGCATTTTGCGCACTGAAAAGTCTCACGTCCGACCTTGATATGTTACTTTTAGTTGGCAAAGGGGCTCTGGTGCTCTGGTTCCCCTCCACACGCCGCCATTGCTTGCATGGCATTATCTCTCTGCCCTGTTTCGAAGGCAACAGCGCCCACACTCCATCTTGTTAGCCAAAACCATCAAGGACAACCTCTTCAGGGACCCCGTGCCCACCGTGCTAAAAGGTTCATCGTCTCCGTGCTTTTCCACCCGTTCATCGCGGCAGGCAACGGCTCTTTAGGAACCGTAAGGGCAGACCACGCCCAGTCGTCAGGAGTGTCTACGGGGGAAGCGCACATGGAGCACTACGAAAACATCGACTACAAGGACCGCGGCCCCGTGCCGCCTCCTCTCTCGGTTCACTCTCCTGGGCTTGCGCAGACGATGTTTGTGCCGCTCTTGGACCCGACGCTCTACATGCACTCGCCTGCGAATGCAACTTCAAACGTCATACACTTGTTTGAAACAACGTTCACATATTCGGCGTCGGCCAAAGGTCCCGAGTTCCCTGTGACTATGTTGTAGGAGCCCTGGGAGACAAAGAGGCAACGGACGCGACGCCTCCTGTGCATCCGCCTGCGGGTGTAGCCGAGGGTGTCTGGCAATCGATGTATCCAACGTTCACATTTCCGGCGTTGGCGAAGCGTCCCGAGCTCCAGGGGGCTACGTTGCCAGAGCCGGGGAGATTCAGACAGAGCAGAGCGAGAAGAGAATGGAAGGTTTGACGACTATGTTGCCAGCGCCCCAGGAGACCACGAAACGAATCTGGGACTATCCGTCTTCGACCCCGTGGAACAGGACCTCTCACATTCTTCGCGCACTCCCTGCTACCTGGCAGCAGACCTGCATCCCGAGGCGCACTCCTGACTATCGTACAGTTGGTGGTGCCCGTTACAGTGCCGACGTGGCGCACGACGAGCTGGGCCCGCGGGATGCTCCGAGCGCCGATCGCACCCGAACCACACGACAGAAGAACATGCCCAATACGCTGACGAGGAGCATAACCGGGACAGATACCCACAGCGGTTGTGAGGCATTCTATTTATGCATCGCCGCTGGTGGGCTCCAGGACCCCAGCCTCTCCTCGACGCGTGGATCGGGGGCTCGCGAGAGGAGGGGGGCCACAGGGGGGCCACAGGGCTGGCGGATCGACTTCCCCCCCTCAGGGTTGGTGGGCCCCGAATGGGCGAGGGCCCCACCCCGGATTGAAGGCCATCGGAGCGAGCGCGGCAGCTGCCACCAGCTGCATCTTTTGCATGGACGTTGGCGACGGCGGCGGCGGCAACACGCGACACCTGCAGCCGCTGGCACACCGGGAGCCAGCTGATCATCGTCCAGCGCTGAGGTTCAGGGAAGCGGTTCCAGCGCTTGCGTCGTTGAGCCGCAGAGTTTTGGTCATGGCGATTGCGCTGCTAGAGCATAATTACGAGCCAGCCCAGTGACAGAGACAGTGCCAGGACGAACGGCGCGGCGAGCTGCCGACGCAGCGGTCGGCAACCCGCCCCCCTCCGACTGAAGTCATTTCGACACCTCCCACGCCCCTACACGCGCTACGCGGCGACTCGCACGAGACTCGCACGCGAGAGCCACGCAAGCTGCACCTCCGGCGGTGGCAGGAGGAAATGGCGCGAGCTCTACGAGCAGCCAAGATGCCGCATGCAATCTTCAACCTCATCCCCACACCAACATTTGCCGGGGACGTTGTCAATGGCTATCACCAGCACATCAGACAATTCCCATACTGCGCATTTCGGCACGATGTAACCAACACGTCGAATGCGACGTCCTCTACTACATGGATCGCATGGTTTCGCGCCTGATCCACTGCGTCTCACGGCGGCACAGCGGCCAGGAGATCACGAGCAAGCACGACTCGCCGCCGCCGCCGGCCATCGACCGTTCGCGGGCCCAGCTGTTTGGCGCGACGGGGGCCTTGATCGTGGACGGCGAAGGCGGCGCAACCTCAGCGCAGTTCGCGGAAGAGATGAAATCGCGGTGAGCACGCGTTGACATCAGAGCTCCGCGCCAGCACTCTCGCACCATCGAGCGGCGTGGCGCCGTCCTACGACGCGCACTTCACCTCCGCAGAGGAGCAGCTAGAGCGCGAAGGCATCACGGGCAACTGCGGCTCGGCGCTGGCCCGCGCGACACTCTCGGGCAACAGCCTCAACCACGCGGGCGGCGCCGCACCCTGCAACGTCGTTTACAGCCGGCAGCCCCCCATGATGCCACCATTAGAATCAGCCGAAGAGGGCTCGGCACCCGGCGTCTACGACGCCGGTGCCAGCCCCGCCGCTGGCGGAGAAGCGCGGACCAGCCAATTGCAGCGGCGCATTCGAGAAGTCGCACTGCAATGCGTGATCGAGGCTACATTGATTTCCCGCGCCAACCGCCCCCTCTGGACACCCGCCACTGAATCCAGAGAGGGGCGCTTCAACGTCGGCGACCTGGCGGGGGCCCACCGGCCTCTGCGGGCGATGGGCGCGCCGGGCTGGGCAGGACCTGGAACGATGATCTCTGTGAACCCAGGATCGCGCAGAGGACAACCTGGACCGCATCACGCCAGGCTCCAGAGCCAGGAGATCGGCCACCAGGAGGACGCGGAGGGCGCGCAGCTGACCGAGCAGGCTCGGCAACGCCCCGACAACCCTGGAGGCCCTGCGCCACCTGTCCCGCAGATGCCTTCAAGCACTAGACGTTCGTGCAGCACGTGTCGCGCGCAGCCAGGAGCTTGCGGGAGACTGGCCAGACTGCTTCTGGGGGATATTGAGCAGAGGGCGGAGGAGGAGGAGGAGGAAGAAGTGGAGGACGGCGACGGGGGCGAAGGATGGCAGGAGGGCGACGAGGGGCAGGAGGTGGAGGAGGAACAAATGAAGGGGCATGATGATGAGGAGGAGGAGGAGGTGGAGAAACGCTTGCGCACACCGTTGCTATGCGCACAGACGGCCACGCATGCGCCGCACTGTGCGCGCCCACATGCAGGCTCACTGCACCCCGCACGCCGCATCTCCTCAAGGCGATCGCCCAGAGAAGGGCCAGCGCGCATCAAGAAGCAATCGCTGACGAACTACACGCCAAGCAAACGGCGGGCAGTACCGCAGCTCGGTCACCTGGCGGTTCCCCCGGAAATCGGGCGACGTACAACAGTTTCACTTGGGCGGCGTTAAGTACGACGCCCGCCAGCTCATCGGCGGAAGGCGGAAGCAAGCTCGCATCGCATAGTTCGCGCTCGGTGGCGAACCGCAGCTTGCAGCAGACGCTGAGCAGGGCCGGGGCGGGACGTTCGATGATTGCTTTATCGACGCCCCCGAGGGCGCCGCCAGCGCCACCGAGGGCGGTCCACCATCGGCCCCGTCGGCCACGCCCGAAGAGGCTGACGGCGACCTCTCCGGCCACATCTACCAGCCGACGTTGGCAGCCCGGCAGGAAATCCAGGGGGGGCGGGGGATCTGGCCCAGGAGCTGCAGGAGTTGGACAGCGCCAACAGTCAACAACAGATCTTCGCTGCCAACGAGCACGCCGCGGCCGGATTTGGCCGCGCGCCACGCGAGCGGCATTGGCACCTGGGCGCGCGGCGCCAGCGCCAGAGCATCCACGCGCAGCGCCACTGCTACCTGCGCGGTGCCTCCGCGGACGATTGCGCCACGCTAGAGGAGGGGGGCGAAGGGAGAGAGCATGCGGAGCTGCATCTGGGCCCAGGGGGCGAGAGGCATTCTTGAGCTGCGACGGGGAGCCGTCCGGCAACTGCGCCCCCGGCGCCCCCACGACAGCCGCGCCCAATATCATCGCCGCCGTCAAGACCGCGGCAATCAAGCGCAGCGCCGACCTCCTGGCCAAAGAGGAAGAGCCCGGGGCCGTCGAAGACGCTCGCCGCAGCAGACATCGAGGAGGTCACCATCTGGGCCAAGTGCAAACGTTTCGAGAGACGCCCTCTCAAAGGCGCCCAAAACGCCATAGACCCTGGACGCGTTTGCAGGTGGAAGCACCGGGAGGGATCGGGCGGCAAGACCGCCGGGATCATCCGGCGCCGCGCGGCGTTGGGAGGCCTCCGCGCCATGGACGTCGGAGCACTCGAGACGTTCGCTGGGGCGGCGGAGCGGGCGCCATCGCGCGCGCTGTCTTCAGCGGCGGCGCCCGACGCGCGTCGCCGCGGACGTCGAGACGGCGCCCCTGCAAGGTGTGCGCAGAGGCGCGGGATCAGGGCGAAGCGCCCCTCGATGTGAAATTACCCTGCCGCCCAGCCGCGCTGCCATCCTCGGGCAGGCGCCAGGCCCCGAGTCCTTCGACGAGCGGACCAAGCGCCTGCTCCGCATCAAGCCGGGCACGGGGTGCAAGGATGCGCCCGGGGCTTCCTCCGCGAAGTTCGCCCGGGCCACGCGCCCACCAGAGCGCAGCGCCCCGCCGACGAAGCGGGGCCCAGTGCGAGGTCAAGCACGAGACGTCGGCGCCCGCGGTGCTGGCGTCTCGGAGCCAGCGCCCACGCTGTCCAGGCGCGTCGACGATCTGAAGATCGCGGGGCACAAGGAGCACGTTGACCAGCTCATCGGCCAGCGTCTTCGGCACTTCGGCACAACGAAGGGGGACTACGACGACTTCGCCAACTGCGGAGCCCACTAGCACTGCAGTGCCAATGGGACAGCGACTTTCGACCAGGACGAGCACGCCGACGCCCTGAACCCATCGGGCGAAAGCCTGCGAGCCGGCAGGAGGTCACTCCCAGACCTCTTCGCCCCCCTCCTCGGAGCAGCAGCAAACGCTTTGCTCGCGGAACATGGCCGCGTACGTCGTCGCACTGAAAAGGGCCAAGAACAAGCTGATCATCCGTCACGCGACGCACTTCCCTTCTGCAGTTCTGGCCACGCAGAAGATCGAGACGGGAGTCACCTTCCCAGCGATAGAGCGCGCCAGACGACTTCGCGCACACAGCGACGGGTCGTTGAAGCGGGAGGAGGAGACTGGTTACGGCATGAGAGGAGCCGCATACATGCGTTTGGGCACGCGCCGCAGCACTGGCAAACAGGCACGCGATTTGCTCGACGCCGTGGGCCGATCGCACAAGCTGGCGCGCCGATCAACATTCGGTTCAGAGCTGCTTGCAGCCTGCGGCGCAGCTGACGGCCTGCAAGCAAACCCTCTTGCGCTCCACGAGATGGCACGCGGACCCGCCTCAGCCGAGGAGATCAGAAGGCTGAAGGGGGAAGGGGGCTACGCAGTGCTGGCCGAGTTGGCAGTCGACGGCACGCCCCTTTTCTCGGCCCTGGCCATCGACCCTGTTCGACCTGTATCGGTGAACAGCATGGCCGGTCATCCCTGGCAGTTGTCAGACCAGCTCCGCACCAAGCAGATTGACGACGCGTTGCGGTGCGACACCAGAGGCATGAGACCCGACCCCATACCAAAAATGAGTATCGGCCGAGATCTCATCCCGGGCATAATGGGCGTCAATCTCGGCAAC